>CM038219.1:148542797-148740688 GCA_021442155.1 Cymbidium sinense | reverse complement strand
GAAATGAAGAAAGAAATGAAGCAAATCAAATGAAGAAATAAATGATGAAGAATGAAGAATGAAGACCCCCATAACATTCATCATTTGTAATTATAATTATTCTCTTATAATTTGGGTTATAAAAGGGTAGAGCTCAGCTGTATCCGACCGCGGTACCCGACCGCATAAGCCTTTTATTCTTTTGCGATAGCTTTATAAAATTGTTTGATGTTCTGTTTAACTTGTGCATTAGAAAAAGCATGCCTTTTCATAGTTTGTTTATGATTAGTGATTACTGTATGACCTAGAAGCAATTAGGCTCCTAGGATAAAAATTAAATTTTCTACCAAAACTAATAACTCATAACTAAACCTCTAAAATAACTCATAACCTCATATAAAAGCCTAGGCATTAAATCAAGATAATAAAATATTTAGTAATCCCTTAGCTGGATGTTATATGTTTAATGTCATGCATAATCATCTTATTTCACTCTTGTTAAGGGAGGGCTTCCATCTTTGCAAGATAGTATGGGCTTAACCTTTGAGAGCCTATGATGGAAGAACATCTCATTCCATTTTGATTTGGCCCATAATCAACTTCTCATGCATTTAGGCATACAAAATCCTATAACCTGTGTCAAAATAAAGAGTCCCAAATTAAATAAAATTTCATAAAAATTTTCATTAGATTAAGTCATTATTCATACCCCTCATGCTCTAGTCTCTTAGGGAGTGGGTTTAAGGACTTAGTTTTTTTCTAAATAATAACAACCTAGCCATATTGCAAAAGCATATGACTTGCCTACATGGATTTAAAGCATAGGAGGAGTTAGCTGGCTGCCACTCCAAGCAACAATAAGTCCAACAGTCAGGTGGTTTACTCTCTCTTGTGGAGGTAAACCATATACCCACTTTCACTTTAGATTTAGGTCATATTTTGGCCCTCACTAAAGCTCCCCAAATTTAGGATCCGAGGTTACCATTTCCTTTGGGCTATAGGGATAAATTCTCACCTCTTAGACATCCTAACTATCTTGTGTTGTTAGAGTATAAGCCCTAGCTTTCTAATGAAATGTCAACTGAAATATATAAAATCTCTTCAATTTCAAAAATATAAAGCCCAACCATATGACAGATTGGAGTGCTCATTAGGCTTCTTAGTATCATGAGTAATCCTTACTCATCTCCTTTGGTTTCTATAATAACTCTCTCCTTTTGATCTACCCCACTTGATTTTCTAAACCACAACCAATTTATTAATAGTCCCATATTTGAATTCTTTGGAGATAACAATCACCTACTTTAATCAAGAGTATTCTTAAGGGATTCATTTTCTTAAGATGTAATTAACTATGGGGCTTTTGGAACTTTAGAACTTCTAAATAAACCCTACTTTATTCATCCATGTAAAGTAGGGGAAAAATCTCTGGTATATTTGAAGACCCATCATGACTTAGGAGTCATTACTAGGTGATTATGTCCATTGTAGGGTAGTGACTTCTATCTTTCGAGATAGTATACTATTTCTCAATGTCGTACCCGATCACCTCAATAAGTATACCCTCAGATTTACGTGTCCCCTACCAATGAATTGAAAATAAACACCACACTTGAACCAAAACTCTTGAAAACATCATTTGAACCTAACCCAAGTCTTAGTTTGACCCAATTTGACCAATTAGTCAACCTAACCTAAATGAGCATGTTTTGACCATATGAAGCCAAATCACCCAAAACCAACCTATGGGACCCTAGGACCTGGCCTAACCCGACCTAAACCAGTCCTAACTCATTATTCCCAAACTAGCCCAAATCTATAGTGGGCCCCACCCAAGCAGTGAGCCATTGGACAAGCCTTCTTTCCATTGGATCTTCACATTAACAAGCAAAGTTGACTTCCCCATCACCATGGAAGCCCCCAAGCACTCAAGTGAGGCTCCACCTGACCCACCTAGCTCACCTAATCCCTCCAGGTTGTCCAAGTACCAATGAAAGTTCAACTCTTCCTCATTCAAGCCAAAACTAAAAACCCATGGATTCAAGCCAAGAGGTTTTTGCACATCAGCCCTTGGGTAGCCTCCTACAACGCCCTCCACTCAAGTCGAGCCACGTAGAGTTGGACATGACCTCTTCGGCAGACTGCTGGCTGAAACAAGACAACCCATCCTGTTTGTCCTTCATGCACGATTTTAGGGTATGCTCCCCCAATTCAAGTGGGAATTGACACAATTTGCATTATGAGAGTTCCCTAAGTTATTTAGAAACTCCTCAAAGCTTTTCCAAGCATTCTCAAAGCCTCCCTCAATCAGATTTCTTCTCTACATGTGAAATTGAAACAGAGCAGCCTTCTTTCGATCAATACTCCCTCACTACTCAATCAAACCTCAATTCCTTTTACCAACACCTTCACCATATCCAATTGAAGCTAAACAAATCATTTCCCAAGCTTCCAAGCTGTCATAGAAGTTTGACCAAGATTGATCACCAAATAGGAGGAGTTTTATCGACTGAGCAATCCACCTCAATCAAAGCTCGCTACTCAACAGGGCTTCATTTCCACCAAACGAAGCTTTTTCAATCATTGGAACCACCAGTCACAAGCTCCGGCGAGGTAATTTCCCAAAATTGAGCCTTGTATGGAAATTGGTTGGTCCTTTTCAAAGAGAAGTTGCATTTGAACCCATCATATACGTTGGATCCATGTGGATCCTTCGTGTGAAGGTGTGGGTTAAGTTTGGAGTGGATCTGAGCTCGGGTGAGCTCGGATAGAGCGATCCATGGAGAACGGGCTCCGTCATCCATTGTCAATAGGAGATCAATCATGAAACATCCATTTCACATGATTAGAATGAATGGGTCTAATTAGATCACGATTAGATCCTCTCTTTCCTCCCTTTTACAGTGGGATCTGATCGTGGTCGTCCGATCTTAGATCAGATGGTCCACGGGAAAGCGCATCCTCCATAATCTGAGTTAGCATCCCGACATGACAAATTAAATACTCAATCCCATCATGCTACATGGAAAGTGTGCGTCGCGTTAGCAACCATGTGGCACCAATGGGATTAAGGGTTAATTAGGGCTATTTTAATTAATTTTTAAGGTTGAATCTTCCTAAAATCATAACTAATCCTAGAAAAATCCAAAAAATACAAATGAGGGCTCATTTTGAAGATATTTTAGAGTAGAATCCATTTAAATTATTATTAATTAATTTGGATTAGTAATTTCTTCTTAATTAAGATTTAATTAAAAATTTAATTAGCCTAATTACTCTATGATTAGTTGTCCAATTAATTTCAAATTTTCCAGAGATATTTAGGGGGATGACCTATGCCTCCCTTATTTTTCTTGGATTTTATTGGATAGTTAATTAGGAAAATAAATGGATTAAGCCTTAATTAATCTCCAATTAGTGATAATTAAGCAAATTAATAGTGGTTTAATTAATTAATTAAGCTCATTATCCTCTGTTAATAGTGGGAAGTCTTAGGGAAGTGGTTTGGGTTCATTCCTTATAACCATTTCATTAAGCCTCTTCATTTGTTTCAAGTTAATTAAAAAAGCTTAAATAATTAATTAGCCATTTAATTAACCAATCAAAACAAGAGGGAACCTAATTATTTTAGAGCCTAATTGAGAGTTTGAAATGACTTAGGGGTAGGATTGAGGCCTCTTCCTTGATATCTTTTTCTATGTTAATTTCATCATTCTAATCAAAACATAATCAAAGAATTTAATCAATTAATCAAAGGCTTAATGAAATTAATTTAAAATCCATTCATTCATAGCCTAACTTTGTTTAATCAATCTTGGGTAGCTCTTTGGGTGTTCAATAACCTAGAGAGCTAATAAAATCATGGTTAGCTCACATGTGTGAGAAAACCATAAAATAGTTAAGTGAGCTCCTTATGCTTAATTAACTATTAATTATGAGCCAATTGTATTAGGCCTCTTTCCTTTCTTAGGAGCATTGCCAATTTACTTTTCATGTGGTTTCATCTCATATTGGCTCATCATTATTTAGTTAATTAGCTTAAGGTGATGTAGGTAAGGGTTAATTAATGGAGTTAATTCATACCTCAACCTATTTAAGACATAAAATCAACCTAGTTATTCTTCATTAAACCAAACTAACTCACACATGGGGGATGGGATTAGGATTAGCAAACTTCTTTCACATTCCTTAACTCAAACCAAACATAAAAATCAAAAATGGCTTTAAGAAACTTTGGTTTATCTTAAATGAGTTTGTTTAATATGATTGTCCTTAGGACTTAGTTGGATTGAATGAAATCACATATTTGTGTTGTTTTATTTTCTTTCATTCATGTTAAAAATATTGTATGCCACTTTTACTCATACATTCATGTCTTTCAAAATAATCAAATAAAAAAATGATTTCCTTTATGTTAATTTGCATGTGTTGGCTTAATTAAAAATATGTGTAGCTAGTATCACTATTAAATCTCAAATATATTTTCAAAAGTTTATTAATGAATGAATATACATATATATTGTAACTTTAGTTATATATACTTAGGAAACACAAGTGAATATAAATTTAGTGTATGAAATAAAGTCTCTTCCTTACATTCATGTGTTGATTTGTATAAGTAAGAATGTTAGCGGGTATATTAGTCTGAACATCCCAGGGATATATGACTTTAAGTAGCCCTAAGGAGGTTCCTACTTCATTCCCTTGGTGCAAAACAATGATGACATATCTGCTTGATTTAATTCTTATGCATTTGGACATTAGAATTTAGATATAGCTTTAATTCATTTACACAAAATAAATCAATCAAATCAAAATATAATTTTTGCATGACTTTCTATTCTTGTAGTTGTTTATACATCCATATGTATCTAAGGATAGTGGGTATATTAATCTGGACATCCCAAGGATGCAGGACTTTAAGTAGCCCTAAGGAGGTTCCTACCTCTTTCCCTTGGTGTAGAACAATGGAGACGTACTTGCTTAAAACTTTTATACATGTGAATGTGTACTTAAATAATGAATGAAACACCCCCACCCCCTTACCTTTTCTATTAAAAAAATACATGCATTCATACTTTGTTTAATTAGTTGAGTTGATTAGTCATGTGATTTAAGGTTCTTTCCTTATGTTTTTGCATAAGAATTTAGATAAAGCTTTAAATTAATATGACAAAATCATGCAACCAATTGAAATATTAATTTCAAACATATTTACTCACATTCATTATTTAAGTGTGCTAAGATATAAATTGTATGTATAGCTATGCTTAGGATTTAATCATATACATGATAGAAAGAAATGAACAAATCTGAATTATATGATAGTAATTCATTCCAACTAATCTTAAGATGTCTTTCATATTGAATGAGTTTATTTAAAGTGAACCTAAACTTAGGATTAATTTTAGAATTAGTTTTATGACATTATTTACATATTTGATCAAGCTCATTAATGTCTTTCCATTCCACGTTGAATAATTTATCACAACATATGATCATATATGCCAGTTTCTTGAAATTTGAAAGTTTGAAATCTTCTATCAGTTCTGAAAGTTTCAACATCTATTGCACTTCCAACCATTTGAAAATTTGATTGTTTGATGATTTTGGTTCTAAAGGTGAACAATGATGATCAATAGTTAGTAATGAATTTTTTTTGATGAACTTACTCTAAAGGAACTTATATAGAACTCTTTAGGGTAAGAGTTTTGTAGGTCTTAGGAGAATTGTCGTAGTATAAAATTATTAATTTGAGAAAATTCTAGTTCTTTATTTAGTGTTAGATTTTATTTTAATTTTAGTTTTAGTTTTAGTATTAGTGTTATCTTTATTTTTTTTAAATGATATGATTGATTTGAATTTGGATTAAATAATAGTTATTTAGGAGTTACCTTTATTTATATTTTATATGATTTTAAATTAGTTTGTGTGGGGAAGTGAAGGAATTTTATTTATCCAATAATGTTTTGATATTGGGTAATATATAGGTTGATTAAGGAATGAAATAAGAAATATTGACAGCCATATAAATAGATGCAAATTTAAAAAATAGGTTCTTGATTTTCACATTAATCAATATGATCTCAATTTTCTTTCCATGAATTTCTAGCATATGCACATCTTTAAACGCTCCTCTTCAAACTACTGAATAAATATCTTACATTTTAGCTTGTTAATAATATCCTGAACTATGTATTATTGAATTATCTAAATATTTATGAACCCACTTAGTACGTTTTATTAATTTTGGGATTAATCATAATTATTTATGAATTTTCAAAGTCTTGAAAAAAATTATAAACAAAATTCCTTAAGTTTTTTTATTTAGTATGATTCATTTTTAGAAATTAATTTTATAATTTTTTATGATTTTTATAATTATTTATGAATTTTGAAAGGGTTTCAGTATGGTTTAAACGTTTTTAATTCAAATTGCACAATCAATGAGCCCTTTACCCATGGCCTCATTAGTGCCAATTTGGAACATGATCAAATGACAACATTAAATAAGTGAGGTTGTTTGATCAATAGATTAAATTAGCTTGGGTGAATAAAGCAGCTAAGGACTTAGTTTCAGATTCAAGTAATGCAATTGAATGATTTTTATTTATCTAATTTAATTATATTAAATGACTTATACATCATCCCTAATCTCCTAGTAGGAATGATGACCATTTGTTCAAATGGATTCTGATTACCAAAAGTTTAGCGTCCATTCTGATGCTTTAGTACCAAAATTGAGATGTTTAGATCTATGATTTAATCTAGAGATTGTTGTACACAAACTTACACTTGAAGGTCTTTGAGAGTACCTCTGGAATAATTGTACAATGATTAGGAAGCTTCACTTGGATGATGTGAAGTGGTTTTGAGCTGCTCTTCTCTTGCCTTATCCTTGATTGCTCTACCTTGCAGAATCTTGCTACAACTTCGTAGGAGCTTTCTGGAATCACATATATAAGGTTGAAGGAAGGGACAAATTGTTGGGCTCAGTCACATCACTGAAGGGAAATTTAGGGTCTATTTGGGGCAACTGCAGCGGTATGAAAAAGCAGTGGTGAAGTTATTATAGAAGAAACTGTTGTCTAAAAAGTTGTGATGAATATTATACTTTTTATTATTTTAAAAAAGTTAGACCATATCTTTTTTGGTAGCCTCTGTACTTTGTCAGGTCAGGTTGGATAATGCAACTTTCTCATCTCTAATTCTCCAAAATGCGGCCATAATGCTTTTCCCAAATAACACTACAATGTATTTTTTTTACAGTACTGCACTGCCACCGCTGTTCCAAATGCACTCTTAGTGATCAAATAATAATATTCAGAGTTTGATAAAAATATGGAATTAATAGAGATATCTTTTGCCTCTAGGGTTAATTAGATACTCATATATGAATCAAATCCAATTCATGAGCTCATTTTCTTTTTCGAGGGACATTGGACATTTTGACACTTTTTCTAATGGTAAAGCCATTAATATCTTCTCAAGCAATCTCCCACTAGGGCTATTGCAGCCACATGTTATAGCAAGCAATTATTGTGACTTCCCACAACACTATTAGTGTCATCATCATCTTCTTTTGAAAGGCAACTTCAATTCCATCTCTAGCTAGTTCCCATTCTACTCCATTAGATTCCTATTGTGACTTTTAACTCGAGTTCATGAATCAAGCTCGAGTGTATCATCTCTTGGGAAAGCTAATCTCGAGCTTGAGCTTGAGTTTGAGTAGGACATCAAGTAGGTGAGTTGAGCTCACGTTACCTCTAACTCAAGATACTTTCTATCTTTTAGGTGAGCTGATCTCGAACTCATCGTATGAGCTTGAGTCTAAGTTGGTCATTAAATAGGTGAGTTGAGCTGAAGTTAACCTTAACTAGAGCTTGATTTGACTCATTTACACCTCTAAAAGGAAGGTACTATCCATTTAAAAGAAAATTTTACTTTTTTATATGTAGCATAATTGTCATAATTGAAAAAAATCATTGATACTTATTTTGGGAGAAATTAACATGCCTAAAAGTTCAGTTTAAATAAAATTATTCTTATGTATTTGTGGATTATTTATTGAAATTTATCACTACTGAAATTGTTTGATTAAGTTTGAATTAAGCATTGTTTGAACTTAGTTCTTACATTTTCTTCACGTTGGTCACAATATTTCTTCTAATCTTGATCATGTTCACTTCATTATTTTTTAAAATTTTGTTAACAAAAAACTAGTACACTTTAGCCTAAAATTTAATATTCTATATAAATTAGAATTTATTTTATAATTCACGTTCAATTAAATATTAATGTGTTATATAATTCTTAATAATATCATAAATACTTACACACTTATTAATTTTAATTTATTTTTAAAATATTTAAATACATACAAATCCATTTTAAAATATTTAAGTTTTGTTTGATTTATATTAAATTCTTTTTTTTGAAAAATATTATATTCAAAATTTGTTAAAGAAAGGACTATTTTATTTTATTTTTTCTAAAAAATAAGTGCAGTATAAAATAAATGTAATAATTGTTTTGATGAGTACATTCTAAATATTTGAATTTATTATTATTTTTTTTGTGTATTTGGATCTGTAAATGACTAAGTGGATACACCCAAATTGGATGTATTTAAACATTAAAATTATATTAAAGAGGGAATTCAAATGTTTTTAAATTTTAAGTTGCATTTATTTTTCTCTTACCAAATATTAGGATTTTTAAAAATCCTACATTCCTTTCATAACACACTTAAAATACATATATATAACACTTAAAGTTAGATATTTACTTATTTAATATTTTTTATGTTTAAAATGTTACATTTCACTTTTAAAAAGTGAGTGATGATGATATTTTTAATGTGATATTGAAGATTGAAATATTATATATATATATATATATATATATATATATATATATATATATATATATATATATATATATATATATATATTATATATATATATATATATATATATATCAAATATATTATATATATATATATATATATATTTATATGTTATATAAATACATATGGTATGTTTGTAAATTCTCCATAAATTAATTTATCTTTGTAATATTATTTTTTATTTCTCAAATAATTCAACCGTCAAATTTAATTAATTTATATATAATTGTAGAGATCTTTGAAGGCATAATATATTGTATGCTTACAATGAAAACATAAATTAAATCTTTAAAGAAAATATTGATGAAACCTTATGGGCATTTATGTGGACCTTATATACCTTTGGACTTTAAACTATATATATATTTTTTCAAACAGATATTTAGTTCAGTACCATTATCGACGGATTTAAAATTGGATGATCCTCTAGTCGATTTTATTTAAACTTAAAATCAATTATGCTTATAGTTAGTCAGAGTTAATCAAAATGAATGATTGAATTGAAAAATCAAGAGATTGATGATTCTATTCGAATTTTTGATGAATTGTTCAATAATAATATTAATTAATATATGATTTTTTATATTTTAATTAAATAGTTCAAATTTTGAGTAAAATAACTACTTAATTCTATATATTGTAATTTTTAAACTCTAAAATTTATGAAGGCTTTGTCTAGTCGACCATTGTAGTTTGCAAGCTTTATTGTTTTATACATCGATATTACATCCGTCAATGACCTTCATCCCAGATGGCTAATCACCCTTATTCGAAGAACATGGATGTCCACTTCAAGCAGTTTGTCCCTTCACGTATTGTAATATCGTTCACCTCTTTCCCCTCTCTCTCTCTAGCTCTCTCTCCTTTGCATATCCTTGACGTTCCTTTTGCAATAATCCCAACTCAGGTTCAATCCCTTAATTATTTATGCTTTGTAGACTTTTAAGTTTTATATCATTGTTCTTTGAAGTTGAATATCTTATAAATATGGAGGATTTATATACATACCACACAATTCTTATTCATTTACATATTTAACACCTAAAGTTAGATATTTACTTATCTAACACTTTTCTATGTTTAAAAAGGTGCATTTAACTTTTAAAAAGATGTTTGATAACTATTCAATGTTTGATTCAATTTTGAAAATCTTGTCATCACATCTTTGCTAGTACATATAGAATTCTTTTTGATGGGGACATTTTATTTACAAATAGTAGATTTTTAGAACAATAAAATATGATAACAAATAAATACAAAACATATATTCATCCAAATACATAGTTATACAAAATTAAAATAGATTTATTATCCTTCAAAAGATGTACAAAAAGGATTTCAATTTACTCATAAAGATGATTTAAAATTATTATTTTGCTAAATTTCAATCACTTGTTATGTAAGATTTTATATATGTGGAGGGGTTTGCATTCCATACACATAATAAAAGTCATTAAGGTATCACTGTGTAATACAAGTTATGCATTTTGATTATTAATGATTCAACAAACAAAAATAAATAAATAAAACTTGCATTTGATAAAATTAAAATATAATACAAGGAATTCAAAAATCATTGAGTGTCATATATATATATATATATATAATATTGACAAAAGAAACATGTAAAGGAAAAGATGACAAAGACCTTAATGACTTAATTATAAGTGCATAAATTAAAATATTATAGAATATTATAATCAAGTATTCTAGAAATATTAATCTTCTGACTAATATATTTAAGTTTAATATTAAACAATATTATAATTATGATGATATTTTATATTTTAGTATTTTGAACAGTAAAATAAATATCCAAATCATTTAAAATAAATTCTTTTGATTTCCATTTCATATATATATATATATATATATATATATATATATATATATATTATACGCATTGATTCATATGAAGACAAAGTCACACATATCTAAGCTCTTATCAAATAATATCAGATTAATTATGAAAGTTATAAAATAAATAGTATATTATATAATATACTAACTAAAAGAAAATATGTTGCTTGATTTGACTTGAAAATAATACACAAAAGAAAATATAAAGGATGTGGAGAATGCTGAAGCATTGATTCAGCTGGTCAAAGTATAGCCAACGATTGTTATCTGATCTATCTCCTGTTGAACAATATGCATATAAATAGATTAATGAAGGCATGGCTGCCTATATAGAAATTATATAAAACAACTCTAACTCATGTTAATTAATATGAGTGTGAAATTCTTTATTCCCCTTCTTCTTTGTATCATGTCCCAGTCTACTCTTTGCCATTAGCAATAACAATACAGACTATGATGCTCTTATTTTTCTCAAGCATCAACTCTTGAAGTAGCAAAGTAGTAATTCTTCTTCCAATTTCATGAGCTCATGGAGCACTAACCAAAATTTTTTTGCTCGTGGGAAGGTATCTTATGGGGCCGCAAGCGAATAGAGTGACAGCCTTGGATCTCAACTCCAATGGCTTGATAGGCCATCTTTCTCAATCTATATCCAACCTCTCCCTTCTCAAAGGCTTGATCTCAGCAGTAATAGTTTATATGGTGAGATCTCTCCTAGTCTCTCTCACTTGCAATGTCTACAACATCTCAACTTGAGTTTTAACTCATTTCATGGAGACATTCCTCGCTTTCATCACCAATTGCTCTATGTTTCAAGTTCTGGACCTCGGTGGCAACCAACTCACAAGAAAAATCCCTCCTATTATGAACTCTTTGTCTCCACTGGTACCTCAATCTTGCTAGAAACCACCTCATTTGCAACATTCCACCATCACTTGGAAACTCTTTATGTTCATTACAATCATTTGGAGGAGGAATTCCGGAGGTGGTGCCTTCATAGGTTAGAAAATATTAATGTAGGTGATAATAATCTTTCTAGTAACATTCCTTCTTCATTTTATAACCTATCATCAATATGTAAGGTTTCTTTGGCAATCAATCACCTATATGGTGATAATTCAATTAACATTCCCTAAGCTTTTCCAAACCTAAAAATCTTTTATATTGATGACAATCATTTCAATGGTTTGCTTGATCACATTTTTCAAAATGTTACAAGTCTCGTGTCTTTGGGCATCAATACAAATAATTTCAGAGTGATACCAACATATTTTGGGAACATGCTAAACCTTATAACCTCAATATGGAACTAAATGAGTTTGAAGCAACTAATGCACAATTTGATCATCTTAAAATTTTATGGAAATAACCTTGGTGGAATACTTCCAAAATCAATAAGGAACTTATCCATTGAGCTTCAACAAATAATATTAGATCCAATTATATTTTTGAAGCATCCCTTGAACTTGATAGGTACACCAATTTAATTGGATGGATGAAAATCTTTTGGAAGGTCCCATACGGCATTGGAAATCTTGAAAAGTTACAATATTTGACACAATTGTCTTAAAATTATTTACTCTTTAGGCAATCTCTCAAGATTAAATCAATTTGACTAGATAAATACCAGTCACTTGGAACTTGTCAACTATTATCTAAATTATCAGGGGGATGCATTGCTCAGATAGAGCTTTAGGATCAAAAGAGATCAAATCCTTCCTCAAGAGGAATAGAATACCACCAAAATTTACATTAGCTGGATGATGAATGAACTCCCAATTATTCCCAGCAATAGTATCAATTTCATTTCTACTAATGTCCTCAACCTTAGTTTCCAAGAGGCCAATAAGGAGAGGTATTTCAAGGTGTCGTAAGTAGTTGCTCATTGGCCCTCTCCTTTCCAAACTAGAAAAGCTTTCATTGAACACCCATAAGGGATCCCATCGCAACTTCAATGATCAATTTTTTCTTCTTCTTGGAGAGAATTTCAATAGGGCCAAACTGTTTGATTTCTCGATCAAAGCGGGCCTTTGGGACTCATTGTTTTCAAACTATACTCTTGCTAGAGGGTGACTTCTTATGAAGATTAAGAGAGTTTGGGCTACTGGAAGAAGCCTTGAATATTGATGGAGTTGCCAGATTTGCTGCTTGTGAGGGAGCCTCCCACTCAGCCTTCACGGTTCCTCTAATATTGGATCCTGATTTGCCACTCTCCATCTTCCCACCAACATTGATCTTGGGCTGCTGCTGATAGTTCCTGTTATTAAGGTCAACTATAAGTGCTTTAGAGGCTTCACGATTACTTGGCTTCTTCCTTCTTGTAACAAGGACCCAAGCACCATAGTCTTCATCAACTTCAAGTAGTTATTTTCCTTGCTATTTATCAGTAGATTGAAGGTTTAGATGTGTCACGGGTCATACAAGACCTGGTTTCACAGGGTCTAGAATCATCATATGAGAAATTAGAGAGTAGATGAACAATCAACTTGGAGTTGCTGCACTCCCCCACTTCACTTAGGAGAGTAGATTTTTTATTCTTGCCAAGAATCCCTTTGCCCAAAGGGCCAGAGCTGGTAGTTGGTGCCATAGGATGGGGCCGTCCTCCCTTGTTGAGGTGGGGATTAGTACTGGGGCATTTCCTTAAGTTGGGACAAGAGTCTATCTTGTGTCCAACAAACCCGTAGTGGAAACACAATTGTGTAATGCCTTCATATTCAACATGTTGGAAAAAGTGACCATTCAAACCCTCGTTGGAAGTTTTTTTGGGTAGATCAATCTTAATGCAGTCTTTGGCATACATACTTTGACCCCACTCATTTGTTTGGTGATCCACCCATAGTGGTTCACCAATGAAAAATGCTATGCAGACAATATTGTTGTTGTCTCAGTAGAGAAGAGGTAAATCTGAGAAATGAACTCAAATTGGGGAGGATAGTCCACCTAAAGATTTCAGTGAAATCTAGCGACCATTTAGCCACTCTAATGACATTACTAGCCAAGAACCACATGCCATTCAAAAGATGGCATCCCGAAGCTTTTGTATCAAAATGCACACAAAATAATTGAAGCAACCATAATTAGCTTGAAGTTACCCCAATGGCCCCATTTCCTTTTGGAGATCATTATTTAGAAAATAGAAAGGTGGTTTCTTCCCAAGAAGCTTTCCAACTGAAGCCCTCTATGATTTTTAGACAAAATGCTCTCAAACAGACTCAAGAAGGTTCTCCCCGATATTATCCATCTGGCTTAATAAGCTTTTATTAAGGAGAGGGATATTTCTACTAATATGGATCTTGTCCATGAAATATTCCTTGACTTCTCTTCTCATTCTAAGGATGAGAAGTTCATTATAAATTTGACTTGAAAAGCATTCAATATGATCAATTGTCACTCTTTATTACATAGATTAACCCTTAAAGGCTTCCCTCTATGATTTGTTAGCTTGATCAAGGCTTGTATAATGGATGTGCCCTTCGCTATTTTTCTTAATGGAGAAGTTAGAGTATTTTTTAATTCCTCAAATGGGCAAACACAAGGTTGTCCTCTATCTTTTTTTCTCTTCACCATTGCCATGGATTCATTCTCTTATTTTTTGGATAGGAGGTGAGCGACAAATTATAAACCCCTTAACTCTAGGTGTTGCTCAACATTTCCCACTTTGTTTTGGATGACCTTCTAGTCATGGGAATTGATTCTAACATGGAATCATCTCTCAAAATGTTCTTGATACCCTTGCAAATTATATAAAACTTGAAACAAACCATGAAATCTATCATTTATTTCTCCAAAGCTTCTCCAATGAGGAGTTATGTAGATATCTAAATGTCAAAAAAAAGGTTTGTTCCATTCAAATATCTTGGGATGCCTCTTTGGGTGGGTCTCTTAAATCAGTTCATTTCAACCTAGTGTTTGACAAACTATTCACATGACTTGAGGGTTGGAAATCTAAATTTCTTTCTTATGGTGGAAGGCTTCAACTCTTAAGATATTTCATCAATAACTAATTATCATATTGGTTCAGATCTATCTTCTTACCAAAATGTGTTCTTAAGAAACTCTCCTCATTGACTATAAACTTTTTCTATTATAATGGTGAACCTAGAAAAACTATATCTTATATCATGGGATAAAGCCACTAAGCCTAAAGATAAGGGGGGAACTGGGCTCCTCTCAGTGTCCACTTTAAATCTTATTAGTAAAATCAAAATTATGTGGACAGTTTTAAACAATTCCTCTCCTTTAGCTGATTGGTGATGGAATAAATATGGATTCCTTTGGGAAAAGTACCCTCTTCAACAATTTGGACTTTGGAGGGAACTAAAAATATGTGATGCTCATTTCAAGAAGAAAATTCCATAATGAATATTAGGCCAAGCTTTGATTATGATTCCATTCTAAGGAATGGTCAAACTAAACTCTCCACTAAGCAAACTAAATATGCTATTTTTGAACAACTGCAAAGTGTGGACTGGTATGATAGGATATGGTTTAAGGGTTATGCTATCAATTTTGTAAATTTTGGTTGGACGGCATATCTTGGTGGCTTGAAAACCTCTGATCAATTCCCCTCTAGAGGATTAGGCTAGACATTAGACTATTTCTTTTGCATAGCTTTCCCTAAGTCACACAATCATTTGTTCTTTGAATGCAATGAGTCTATGAAGTTGGTTCGGAGTGTTTTTCCAAATTAGAACTTTTTTCTGATGTAGTATTATGTATCATAAATCTTATGTGCTTTATCCAATCTAGAACACTAAGCTAGCGCTAGACTTTGACATCTTATCACTGCAATTACTATGTATGTCATTTGGGGAGAAAGAAACTAGCAATTCCACCCCACGACACCTCTATATTGGTATGGAAGCAAAGATTAGATCTGGTTGCACACAAGATAAGTCGATGAACTATTAAGCCTTCTTAGCTAACAGATGTTAAAACTCTATTGGACAATTGGAGGAGCTTTGGAACCTAGAGTGAATTACAATACCATAACTTTTCCCCGTTCCTATTTTTCTTTGATTTTCCATACATTGACCCTTCCTGGGTATTTTTGAACTTGGATAATGATGATTTTTTGCAAAGCTAGTTCACTATTAGAGCCTTTGCTTGCAGTAGCCCTCATGTTGGATCTCCTCTGCATCCATGACTTAGCTACTTTGCCTACTTAACAGATTCTTCCCAAAACAGATACTTTGTCCCTTCAGGGCCCCTTTGGATGGCAATGAGCGGTATCTGTGGGATGGACTACAGTCAAGCTAAGAGACTCTTCAACATTTGGTTTAACAACTAAGAGCTTGCTCTTGCCATTAATTTTTGATGATCTTTTCTAAGTCCGGTTTGATAGTTTTTCTTATTAGTTCTTTCTTATCCTTGTTTCTATTCGTTATGTTGAATCCTGTTTGGGCTTCTTAGCCTGTTTTGATCCCTTCCATATGTTAATACTTGTAATTTCTCATTTGGAATGATATTAGGCCTTTGCTCTTAATTATTTTCCAAAAAAAAAATAATAAATGAGATATGCGGAACAGTGAGATTGCAAAATTGGTAATGAGACGAACCGCAGATGCCTCCATGCCCCATTTGCCCTAGGGAAGTGGGAGGACATTTAGGATTAGATTTTTTTTTTTTTTTTTGGTTTTCTGCCTCAATAGGATGGCGGGAAGGGATGACATTATGATAGGCTCACAGGTCATGAATGGTATGAAATCGGATTTTTAATTTAGAATCAGAGGTAGGAAAATTTTACTTTAATTTTATGAAGATTTTATTAACTGTATAATACTAATTAAAATGCATTTAATTACAGTTATTCCCAATAGCAAAATTATATTTCTTCGAATATATATATAATCGGATTATAGAAATTAATATATGCAATAAATTTGATTAATTATAATATAATAATGATTTTAGTTTGTCTAATCATACAATTAAACTAAATATAATTATCGCACACTAATAAATTTATTAATTAGCTAATTAACATACATATTTGCATATATTTATAGTGTATATCCTAATGGCCATATCAACGTGCTTAATCTAGCCTAATTTGATTTTAATTAAGCGTGATTATCATTACTATATTAGATATATATTTTAAATTTGTTCTCATAAACCTCATCATATGTACGTTTTAAATTTTGTGCATCCACCTCCATGGCTTAATTAATTATTTCATTCATATTTGTACGCCGATTTTTGCAATAAGAATGTCGTTCCTAGACATTTTTGAAGTTTAAATATGTCAGAGCATTTCGTTTTGCGAACGCACATCGTTCAAATACTTCAACATCGAATCAAGAGAATTTTTGCTCGAATAATGAGATAACGTGTCAGTTTGCTCATCACTCTCATAGAGTCATCCAAATTAATCCTGAGTAGTCTCTTTTTGATAGGTTTTGATATTTTAATGTGTTGACCCTCATTGTTATTCTATTTCTTGAAATAAAAATACCACCTAATAATTTCATAAAAAGCTCAAATTTAATATTAGTTTAATTAAGTTATACATAATTAAGATTATTATTATTATTATTAAAAAAACTCTTTTACTAATAAAATTTAAAAATTAATTAATTAATTAACATTAAATTAAGTTACCATTGTTAAGTTTAAAACATTTTTTTAGTTGTAAATATATATATGCATTAGTTTACTAAATAAATATAACGTTATCAATTAATAAAGTTTTTATTTTAAATTAGCTTGTAAATATATATATATATATATATATATATATATTACGGCATAATATTAATAAAATGTAACGTAAATATTTATGGGTTAATATACCTAATAATAAAATATTGCAGGTATAATAATAACAAGATAATCATAAATACTATAAAGTATAATATATGATAACTGAGATCTTTTACACAATAAAATAATCCTGTTACGTACATATTTTATGAATAAGATAAATAAATATTCATATATTTTGAATTCTCATGTTATAAAAAGATAAATATATCTAATAATATTTTAAATTAAGTTATTTGTTTTATTACCCTCTCGCAAATTCTCCCATATCTTCCCACCCACTTGCCGTCTTGACGGTTTTGCTAAAAGAAAAAATTTAATAAGGGCTCCTATTCCATTCCACATAAGAAGAGATTTTTTTATTTTTCCCCTCAGAGATTCTCGGTCTTGAAACCTCTAACTCTTTCCCACATCCCCACTGAGATTTACCGTAAGCCTTAATCTCTACCAAGGGTGAAATCGACTCATTTTTTTTACGATGAATAATATTTTAAATAATTAAATAATAATCATAATAAATATATATATATATATATATATATATATATATATTTATATATATATATATATATATATATATATATATATATATATATATATATATATATATAAGTTAATATCATCAAATTTATAAGAGAAAATTATAAATAGATATAAATATAAAAATTATAATCTATAATTTACATTTTACTATTAAATATAAATTAGTTTTACTCAAAATTTATATATTAAATTATTTGATGACTAGAAATGTTAATAAAAGATCAAAATCTCTTTTATCCATTTTTAAAATATTAAGTATAAAATAATTTTTTTAATGAAATTTATATGAAATAGATCAATCTAAGTAATTTATGAATTTAATTAAAATTAATATCAATCGATATGTGTTTATTAAATATTTTTAAAAAAATAAAAAATTGTAATATTAATATATAAATCTAAACATAATTTATAAGATAATATAACAAATAATATAAAAATTTAAAAAATATAGTTTATAACTCTCTGTGACTCTCTAAACGATAGCAACTTTCCTTCCTTCCTAAACCGAGCAAGTTGCCAAAAAAAACTATTATTTTTATTGGTTGTCAAATCAGCCACCTTGCCGATCATATATATATATATATATATATATATATATATATATATATATATATATATATATATATATGATGATTTTATTTTATGGAGGTGAGAATAAAAGACTAGTTACAAATATCTGATTATGAGAGATACATTTATATCTTTAATAGCATCAGAGTAATTGAGTTACAAATTTTGAGCTAGAATCCTTCTACCTCTCTTTAAAGTGCTTCGAACTCAAGCATATGAAATGATACCATAGCACTTCAATTTATAAGGAGAGAATGGACACCATTTGATGACCCGCTCACAAATACAAATATGACTCTTAATTGAATAATCAAATTTTATTACAACTTGCATTAAGAACTGAGTTGAATAACAAGTGACTAGTGTTGATGTTGAAGATATATTCAATAAGCGCTAGAGTTACAACATTTTATTTTAGGTGAATTAAAAAATAATTTCAATTGAGCACAATCGCTTGGAGAATGAATATATGAAGCTCACCTATGAGCAAATGTAGATTTCGTTATTTCATCAACTAACATGAACATGATTTATCATAGATTATTCCTGTAGCGTGCTAGAAAATAAGTTGTGGTAGAGTGAAAGTTTATGCCTTAGCCTTGTTGTGAAATCCAGCACACACACAGATATTTAAAGAGTGAACAAGAAAACTCAATTTTATGTGGAAAACCAAAGATGGAAAAAATACGGGCTGGATAAAATCTTCCAATATGTATTTATTTTGAGTATAAGTTTTCCCGTCTGATTATAATTGATATATGAAGAGTGACAATGTGAATCCCAAAATCAAACAAGATCATATAAGCGTTGAGTTGTAAGCATGGTAGCAAGATGATGATGAGCAATGAGGATCGATCGATGAAGGTCGTCATGATGGTGACCGAGATCAACGGCAAAGATCAGCGGCCGGCGGCAACGGTGGTTGACCATCAGTGGTCACGATTATGCTTGGAGGATCTTCAAGCTTTAGAGCTCTCTCCTCTCTCTTGCATGGGCTCCCCCCATATGAAGAATGAGGGGCTATTTATAGATTTGAGGAGTGGCATATCTGTAAATACATGCAAAATCCGAACTAATCCCCTCCATTGAACAACTCAAAATGATTCATTTGATTATTTGATGTATTTTAAGCATTTGAATGCTCATGAGTGAATTATGAGATCTTGGGCTTGTTAGATCACTCGTCGACGCTCAATTTGACTATAAACACTCCATGTTTAAGAGCCATTTAGGGATTTAATTGATATCCCAAAATTTCCAATGATATTTTAAGTGCTTGATCTCAACCAGTTTCAACTTAGGATCAACTTGCTTTTGACATCAAGATTCGTACTTCAATTAGTGATATTTTATGTGACATCAGTTGCCCCCCTATTTTAGGATAACATTATCTCAATTATCCAAAAATACATATGCCAAATACTTGAGAGTAATAAATTCTTCAATTAAATTTGGATCTATTAACCATATATTTTGAGAGAAGATCTTCATAGAGATTCTAAAGAAGATTGAGTCTTGAATCTAAGAGATTTGAGGTTATGGACCCATCAAGCTTCACAGCCTTATGCTGAACTGGCAAATGCAATCATGGCCATGGCTCTTGGTCCTTGGTCAAAAGGGAGAAAATCAGCGCTTGGAGGCCATCAGAAATTGAAGCTGGTCCTTGAGCGGCAAATCAAACACAGCCACATGAGTTGGCTTGAACTAACAAGTCTTGGATCTCGCGTGCCGATGAGGGTATTTTCATCCATTTTTGTCCATTTTTGCGATTTTCAGCATTTTTTTGCAGGTTTTTGCGATTTTCTTTCAAATTTTTACTTTTTTGCCCTTAGATCTATAAAACTCTCCTAAAGGGAGAGGCACACTCCTCATATCTTTGTGTCCCTCTTCTTCTTAAAGGAGGTCATTTGAGGCGATCAAGCTGCGGTATCATGTTGTTCGGTTTTCCCTCAAAAGAGGCCGCTCGTTGACCGACGGGTTTGAGGCAATCAAGGCGTGGTATATGTTCGGTTTCCCTCAAAGAGGCATCAACCGGTCGTCGGACGGCCGGTTTGGAGGCGATCAAGGCCCAGCGGTATGTCATTGTTCTGTTTTCCTCGAAGCGTCAGCCAACCGTGGGGCGAGCCATTGAGGCGGTCATGGCCCGCGGTATACGTCGTTGTTCCAATTTTCTCTCAAAAAAGGCGTCAACTGGCCTCGTCGGACTAACCGGGTTTTGAGGCGATCGAGGTCGGCGATATACGTCGTTGTTCGATTTTCCTCGAAGAGCGTCAATTCGCAAACCACTGAGGCGATCAAGGCGTAGTTCTTACTTTTCTTGTAGGAAATTAGATCTCTTGCAACTTCAATGGATGGTTCAACAGTTGATAACCACCAATATGGCAGGGAAGCGTTAGTTAGGAACCATCGCTCAAACGACTTAGAAAGTTTGGCAGGTAATTTCAGAGCATCATTAGAGAGGAATAACTTCTGTCCTTTTCTACTTTTTTTCTTTTTTTTTCGATCTCCAATGTATGTGCATTCTTTTTTTAAGATCATCGGCAAAAAATTTTATCCCAGTCCATGAGTGGAGTCGGAAAGGATATGCCCAAGTATTGGGGTGAGTGAGTTACTTCACAAAATTCTCGGTTTTGTCATTTCTCTCTCTCTTTGTTTATTTATTATGTATTTTCACAGGGTGATGGTCAGAAGAAAATCTATAGTGTGATAGCTACAGACGATATATTATCCACTATTTCATCAGATAGTTTAATGGTGCTTCGCAGGAAATTATACTTCCCTAATGAGTTGGTGGCTATTGTTGCCAAAAATTCCGACCGGTTCACCTCCAGATACTTTCTTGAGATGATTCTTTGTGCGGGGTGCGATTCCCTTTGGCTCGAGTTGATTGAGATCTTTAAAATATGTGGCGTAGCTTTATCACAATTTTCATTTCGAGCTCTAGTGATCAACGTTGGTTAAACTGTATTCTTTAGAGAGCGTGGTGCTACTTTGAACATCAAATATTTGTGCCGAATGTGTAAATTCACATGTGATGCTCAGGGACATGTTTCTTGTTGGGCTATAAAAAATTGGATAGAATTTTCAGCACGAGATCCATCTAGAAATTGGTCTAATGGATTCTTTTTTGTGAAAAATGAGTGGGGCCTCCCTGAGAGATGAGGAAGATTGAATGACCTTCCGGATCAATGGTAAAGAGAATGAAATCTTAACAACTCTTAATATTCGATGCGAGCTTACAACATGAGTTACGTTACATTAGCAAATACATTATTGAAGATAGAATGTTCAAGGTTGGCATTTCCATTCGGAGATCTCATGCTCTTCCATTGAAGAGATCGTAAAGGTGATGACAAGTCTCCTCATTATTCACGAGTTCTTTGGAAGCGTTACAAATCATGGTGGTAGCAATGTTTCTTCTTTAAAGAAAAAGAAGACATGTGCTGAAGTGACTACGTTAGAGTGGATATTATTGGCCTCTAAGAGTTTAGTTGTTTCAACTCATAATGGGAGTTCATTTCTGCTCAAATTCTGAAGTGGTGTTAAAATACGTATGCACTGGACATCAACGAACGGATGAATTAGTACGTTGTCTTTTCTTCCTCCATTTTTTCTTCTTTTCCTCCTTCTTTGTGTAATATTTGTGATGGTTATATATATATATATATATATATATATATATATATATATATATATATATATATATATATATATATATATATATATATATATATATATATATATATATATATACTCAAACATTAGGGTTGATGGCTCTATTTGTCTAGTGGAATCTTGAATTTTTGGTATCTCTAGATAGCAGATGAGTGTTAAGTCCAAAGAAGTGGCGACTGGAGGATCATTAGAATGGAGCTGTGAACATGTCGACTTCTCTTTTCTCCGGGAGTGGAGCGCACCGTGATAGTGATTGAGGTGAGGCGAGACTTCAGAAAGAGAAAAGACTGAACACTTGCGAAGAAGAAATCTCTTGAGCGGAGAAAGGCATTACAAGATCGTCTTTCCGAGAAGGAGCTTATAATGTCGAGCGAAGAAAATGAAATTTCTTTGAAGGCGGTGGAAGACTTTAAGAACTCTTTTGGCTTATCATTATTATTGAAGACCATATCAGGAAGCTCGTAATCATATTCTTGATGTTGAAGTGAAGGACTTGGAGCAATATTTATGGAGGGCTTCAGGGTTCTGAAAGGAAGAATAGTTCATCACAAAATTGGAGCTAGTATTGAGGATCTATCCCTGGCATCAAGACCCTTCAGGGAATGAGAGTGAGTTCAAAGGAGCATCTCTAGTGGTGAGGAGGATGTTGATATCATGTAGCATCACTTGAGGGTGCATCATTTTTTTTTTTATATGTATTATTTTATTAGAATATTGATTGTTTCTTATGTCATCATATTGGTGTCAATGAAAATTTTTATTTTTTTTTTAGGTGATATACTCTTGTTCTTATTTTTTACTTATGGGGTGATTGGTGAATATTATTCGGCCTAACCCTGATGAGGCCGTGGGAAGTCCACCGATGACCTTTTGTCTATCCTAGGTATTAGTCAAAACATTATTTGACATCTTACATGTATGACCGTAGGATGTCAACCAAGGACCTTTTGACCTATCCTAGGTATTTGCCAAAGCGTTACTTGACTTCTTACCTGTATGGAAGAGGTTCGATCAAGTTTACGTGGTTTAGCCAAACCCCAAAACTGGCCTACGCCCACGCTTAGCCTCCCCTCGCTAGGAATCCACTAAATGCAAAATAGCTTACAAATAGTACTCTCCTATAATGGGGTGAGTACAACCCCTACAACAATATGTACTCTTTTACAAAGGGGTGAGTACAAACCTAATATAAATTTTACAACACGAAAATAAAAATACAAAATAATAAATTTTGATAAAATAGATCTCTCACAAATATACCAAGCTATCCAATTCAAAAAAATTGATCTCACAACTTATAAATGATCACTTTACAACTTAATATATTTGGCAAGATAAAATACTCACTTAATATTAATATGAAATAAATAAATAAATTTCTTAAAGTGATCTTACTAAGATGTTTATGTTATTACAATTTGTAGACTAATATAAAAATGATTTCAAAATAAATTCATAATATTCTTTTGCGATAAAATAAATTTCAGCAAGGAATAATTTATTTTATTTTAACCAAAAGATGCTTTCAATTAATAATGCTCACAAAATACTTAAATAAAATTAGTATATGATAGATCTAAGTAGGCTAGTAAGCTTTTAATTAAAAGAAGATCTAGATAATTTTAGCATAATAAATTAATTTAAAATGCTTAAAATATACTTCTAAAATAGATCTAAGAATAAATGATCTTTCAAGTAAGACTAATAAAAAAATATTTCAAGAAGCCAAAAGAAATTTGTAGGAAGATAAAATTTCAACAAATTAAAATATATCCTACGAACTATCACAAGAGTTTTTCATAAAAAAAATGATTGAAGAAATTTTGATGTGAAAAAATTATACTTTGATGTCCAAAGACTAATCCACCAAAAAGTATAAATTGAAAAGAATGCACACATTGTGAAAATAGTATGAACAACTTAAAAAGGGATTAAGATCAAGAAAACAAACTCAAGTAATTTGAGAAAGCTTGCTTAGTTGAAGATGTTAAAGCTTTCAAACCAAGGATTTAATCTTGCAATATTTGGAGAACACTTGGAAAGAAATCTAGGAAATTTTCTCTTAGATTTGCTCGAGAGATTTTGAATTTGAATGAAGAATACTTTTATAAAGAGAATAAAGGCTATTTATAAGCAAGAAGGTCTTTTTGAATTATTTCAAAAATATATATTATTCTAATATCATTTTATCATATAATAATTTAATATTCAATAAAAAATAAAATTTATATTAAATAAATATTAAATTCAAGCAGCCAAAATTTGGCTATTCATATGGGCAAGTCAAAAATAATCAAATATGGTTCACCTCTTAAGATTGATTTGGAGTCATCCGACTCCGATGATGCTATAGGAGAAGTGTTAGGTACACCTGATGAGAAGGTAGAACTTCCTACAAATTCATCATTCTAAGAGGTCACTGAAACCTTCACGGTGGACAAAGTTCTACCTCTGTGGAACCCACCATAAGGGTAAGCAAATCATTGGTTCTAAAGAGTACCCCTCCACAAGATTCTCCACCCATGGATATGCTTGTGGAGGATCAAGCCAAGGTTGACTACAATGTCCTAGCACATCTTAAGAAAGCTACCTAAGTAAGCATATGATGCCCTTATTTTATCCAAAAAGATGAGGGAATCCCTAATCATTGCTCTTCTTGATCCAGATATATGCTTAGCCCAGCTGACCATTACTGAAGAGGAGGCTCGTAGTTCAAAGAATACTCTAGGAGTTACATTCAGTAATGAAGACTTACTTCTAGGGATGACCAAGCACAACCACCCCCTTTACATTACAGTGGATATTGGAAGATACAGGATATCCATAGTTCTTGTGACCATGCATGTGAATATTATGAGTATAAAACCCTTGTTTATGACATCTCAAACTTTCAAAAGATAGGATGATGTTGATAGGATTCAATAATCAAGATGAGAGGGCTTTAGGCTCTATAGTATTGCCATTAGAAGTAGATAATTGGAAGAATACCACCAAGTTTCATATTATAGACTCAGATACATCTTTCAATGCTTTTCTTGGGAGGCCGTGGATACATGAGAATAATGTGGTTCCATCCTCTCTACACCAGTGCATGAAGTTCATGAGGGGTGGGATTGAATATTGCATCAAAGAAGATCTTAAGCCATTCACAGTTCATGAGGTCAGAATATATGAGGATGTGACCTACTATCTCCCCAAAATCAAGTCTATTCGTGAACTTGGAAAGTTAAAAAAATAAAAAAAAAAAGAAAGAAAAAAAGAAAAAAAAGAAAAGAAAATGAAAAAGAAAAAAAAGAAAAGAAAAGAAAAAAAAAGAAATTAAAAAGGAAATGAGATAGAAAATAAAAGAGAGCGAGAAATAAACTTGGAGGAGAAAGTACAGCTTGACATTAGATTCAACCCACAGTTCATTACTCCATTCGAACATATGGGTAGGATGACTCGACCTCCACCAGGCTGAGGAAGAGGCAGATCCAGAGACATGCCTAGAGACAGAAGACCTCCTTATTGGCTATCCAATAGAAGTTATATCTCTACTACCAGGACTACACCTACTATCTATATAGACTTAGAATCTAGTTCAGAGGATGAGTCATATATGATTAGTATGATAGCTAGCACTTCAGATGATCCCCATGCAAGTGACGGAGCGGACAATGATGAAGACCGGGATCTTAGGAAAAGCATAGGTGTATCCAAGTTTATATGTGAAATAATGAAGCATCCATTAGGAACTTTAGCTCTAACCCCACTTTCCTTAGAAAATGTTGAGGCTTTGGTAGTTAAGGAAGCCCCTAATTCTTCTACAAATGTAAAGGTGTAGATGTTCTTTCTTGGAGCATCATCCTCAAGTCAACAAGCTGATGTAGAACTTGAGGATGATTCATATAAAGATTTAATAGAATTACCTTTTGATTAGTATTCGCCTTGTGTTCTTAATTTAGAAAAGAAAGGATTAATTCTACATGCTTATTCTAAACACAAGTCAAATTACTTTGAAAGGTTATGGGACAACAATGTAGACATTCACAATCAAGATCAGAATGAAGATTCAGTACAATGGGTCCAGTTGATGATGACAATTACTGCTTAGTCATCACCAATCATTTGGAATCTGATAGGTTCTTTTCAAATCATGCTAACTCATATGAAGAGGTGTGCTTAGAAACTTTAGATGTTCCAAATGACTTTGAAGTCAAGGATGCACCACCAGAGTTCAAAGAGGAGATCATATCAACTATCGATGAGCTCAAAGAATTCAACCTAGGCGAAGAAGATCCAATATATACCCGTTCTCTATTGAATGAAAAAGAAACCAATGATTTAGTGAAGCTATTGATTATATTTAAGGATTACTTTGCATGGAGTTATGAAGAGATGCACGATCTATCTCTTGACATAATAGTCCATAAACTAGCAATAGAACCTAATGTTAACCCTATTAAGCAAGCTTCTAGATGCATGCGATTAGACATTGAACATCATGTCACTTCTAAATTCAAGCGATCGATGTTGTTTATTATTAGGGAAGAAAAATATCCTACGGTTGGCGGTGTTATTCCAATTAAGAAAAGAATGGTCAAATTCATATGTTGATTTTAGGGATCTAAATAAGGCATGTCCTAAGGATGAATTCCACTTCTATACTAGAATTTAATGGTGGACATTGCCTCATCTCATGCGGTATTTCTCCTTTATGGGTAGGTCATCTACAACCAAATTAAGATGGCCCCAAAGGATGAAAGAAACACTGCCTTTCGAACCCCGATCAGAATATATTGTTATAAGGTTATGCCTTTCGGCCTTAAAAATGCCGGTGCTACATACCAGCGAGCCATGACTCAAATCTTCATTGAACTCATTCATCATCAAGTTGAATGCTACGTTGATGATCTCACAGTCAAAAGAAAAGAAAAGGAAGACCATCTTTTTTACTTAAGAGTAATTTTTGAATGGTTAAAATAATACAACCTCAAAATGAATCCCCTGAAGTGTGCATTCAGAGTAGCTTCTGGGAAATTCCTTGGGTTTGTTGTTCGACATCGTGGAATAGAAATTATTCTGAAGAAGATCAAAGCTATCTTAAAAATGCTACCCCTAAAAGCCTAACAAAACTCAGGTCATTCCAAGAGCAATTGGCATATCTAAGACGCTTCATTTCCAACTTATCAGGAAGATGCCAACCATTCTCAGCACTTATCAAAAAAGATGCCAAGTTCAAATGGGATGACAAGAGTCAGCATGCTTTTGAATACATCAAGCAATATCTGATGACACCGCCGGTCCTAGCAGCCCCTATCCCGGGAAAGCCACTCATATTATATACTATTACATTAGACGGCTACTTTGGCGCTTTGTTGGCTCAAACCAATGATGAAGGAAAGGAGAATGCTCTCTATTATCTTAATCATCATCTAATTTCTACTAAGGCAAACTATCCACCAATTGAAAAATATTGTCTAGCTTTAATCTTTGCTTCCCAAAAGCTACGACATTACATGCTTTCTCATAATGTGAACTTGATCTCCATAGCCAATCCACTGTAATATCTCATGACACGGCCAACCCCATCTAGATGGTTAGCATGTTGGTCCATGATTTTTGTCTCAATTTGATATAACATTCGTATTCCTCCGTGCCATAAAAGGATAAGCACTTGAGGATTACTTAGCAGCACATCCACTCCTGGCGATTCTCCCATCGATGATCTCACGATGAACAAATCATGAACTTAGGGGTAGGTGCGCACCAGATGTACTTTGATGGTGTAGCTTCCTCTCCAAGAGGAGAAGAACCACAACTTACAATCCCAGGGAAGGCAGGGGTAGGAATAGTTCTCCTTTACACTTAGAGAGGTTTTTTAATAATAATAATAATTGTAATAATCTTGATTATGTATAACTTAATTAAACTAAAATTAAATTTGAGCTTTTTATGAAATTATTAGGTGGTATTTTTATTTCAAGAAATAGAATAACAATGAGGGTCAATACATTAAAATATCAAAACCTATCAAAAGAGACTATTCAGGATTAATTCGGATGACTCTATGCGAGTGATGAGCAAACTGACACGTTATATCATTATTCGAGCAAAAATTCTCTTGATTCGATGTCGAAGTATTTGAAAGATGTGCATTCTCAAAACGAAATGCTCTGATATATTCGAACTTCAAAAATGTCTAAGAACGACATTCTTATTGCAAAAATCATTAAATATGAATGAAATAATTAATTAAGCGGGAGGTGGATGCACAAAATTTAAAACGTACATATAGAGGTTTATGAGAACAAATTTAAAATATATATTTATTATAGTAATGATAATCACGCTAATTAAAATCAAATTAGGCTAGATTAAGCACGTTGATATGGCCATTAGGATACACTATAAATATATCCAAATATGTATGTTAATTAGCTAATCAATAAATTTTATTAGTGTCGATAATTATATTTAGTTTAATTGCATGATTAGACAAACTAAAATCATTATTATATTATAATTAATCAAATTTATTGCATATATTAATTTCTATAATCTGATTATATATATATATATATATTCAAGAAATATAATTTTTGCTAGAATAGCGTAATTAGCATTTTAATTATTATTATACGCTTAATAAAATCTTCATAAAATTAAGGTAAAATTTTCCTACCTCGGTTCCAAATTCCGGAAAATCCATTTCATACCATTACTGGAAAATATTATGTCATAGCTACTGCGTCGGACTCAATCCAATATGTAGCGTGTCCAATATTTTTTTTCCCCGTTTTAGCGGTTAACGGAGCGATGGCTAGAACTGGCAAGGGATGGCGTATTCACGATGCTATTTACACTTCCCCTGGCCCGACCCGGCCCGTAAGCATCATTGGAATGCGTGGGAGGAATTTAAAAGAAATATATAGACAAATTTAGGGTTTAGGATTAGTTTTTTCAAGCAAAATGAGCTAAGAAGAGAAATAAAAAATCTCATTTTCTTTTTACAAAAGAACCATGAAGATGGAAGCGTTGAGAAATAGTAGTGAGGATGTATTAAGTAGAAATTCATCAGTAATATTTCTCGTGCAATTTTTCTACGGTTTGTTAGTGATATTCCAGTTAAATGGAAGCATATGTTCATTACATTCCATTGGCAATTTGATTGGATGATTTCGGATATTTTATTTGTCTGTCTCTCTCCTCTTTAGAGGCTACAGATCATTTATGACCTTTTTCCAGTTTATTTTGCCTGTTTCTTGAGATAATGTTTAGGGCTTTCCAATGGAAGCATTTGGAGCGGATGGTTTGGGTTGTTTTGGCATATGTACTCTATGTACCTCTTTGGAGGGTACAGAGCATTTAGGGACTTCTTTTTCCAGTTTATTTTGCCTACTTATTTTGATTATGTTTAGGGCATTCCAATGGAAGCATTTGAAGGTTTTTGGATTTTGGTGTATTTTGCTCACACTCTACTACCTCTTTGGAGATCATTTATGACTTTTTCTAGTTTAGTTTCCTATTTATTGAGATTATGTTTAGGCATTCCAATTAAGTATTTGGAGGCGGTTTGGATGATTTAAGTTATTTTTTGGCATCAGGCACCTCTTTGAAGGTCTGAGCATTTAGACTTCTTTTTATTTGCCTACTTGTTTTGATTATGTTTAGGACATTCCAATGGAAGCATTTGAGAGGCTGTTTGTATGGTTTCTGGGGGGTATTTTGCATCTGTACTCTTTGTACCTCTTTGGAGGGTACAGATCATTTATGACCTTTTTTTCAGTTTATTTTGTCTATTTATTGAGATTATATTTAGGGCATTCCAATGGTATTTGGAGGCTGTTTGGATGGTTTCTGGGGGTTATTTTGCATCTTACTCTCTATACCTCTTTGGAGGTCTGAGATCATTTGCCTACTTTTTTTTATTTATATTCTTCTTGAGATATTTAGGGCATTCCAATGGAAGCATCTTTGTTTGGATGGTTTCTAGGGTTTTGCATACTCTCGCACTCTCTTGAGAATATAGATCATTTAGGGCTGACTTTTCCAATTTATTTTGCCTGGTTCTTGAATTTTGTTCATTACATTCCAATGGAAGCATTTAGAGGCTATTTGGATAGTTTAGTTATTTTGGCATGTACTCTTATCTTTTTGGAGGATATTTGATCATTTTTCCAATTTATTTTAATAGTTTTTTGCATCAGTATTTACATATTTTTTTATCTTGGTCGAGATGAATCGATCAATGTGATGATGTGATGTCTAATGACCCAAATTTGGGAAACTCCTTGGCACTGCAAAAAAACAGAGGCGTGCATCTTGTGACTATACATCAAATTGGCTTTAGTGTTCGAAGGACCATACTAGTTATTGGCCATACTCAAATTGAAATCAAAAGATTTTCTATATGCAAAAGTCGGTGGAAGAAGTCGCGATCTAAATGGCTTAACAAAATTCCAGAAAGTTGATGCAAGAACTGGTTGTCGGGCCATGATTAGATTCTCTGTTGATTTGGAGGGAAATTGGATGATTAAAAAATATACAAAAAGTCAAAATCATTCTTTGGTTTGGACCTACACCTTCTCAGATCACATAGATGCATTAGCGATGAGAAGGCGTCGTGTTGAAGACAATAACAGAATTTGGAATTAAAGCTGATCATTTATCGCGAGAAGTTGGCGGTAGAAAATATTGGGTTTACAAAAGAGATGCTTTCAATTTTATTGAGAAAAGATCGAGGATTGCGAATGGTGATAATGCATTAATCTGATTGTTTAAGGAAAGGCAAGGCGGATGGGATGTTTGCATGGGACGTACAAGTTGAGTCGGATTGCTTAGTAAGCTTTTTTGGAGCAATGGCATAGGATGAATATATGTTTTGGGGATGTGATAATTTTGATACAAGCTATCGACTCAATAAATATAATCTTGTTTGTGCCCCCTTTGTTGGAGTGAATCATCACTAGCAAAATGTATTATTTGGAGTAGCCTTTTTATTAAAAGAGACAATTGAGTCATTCTCATGACTATTCAAAATAGTAGTGACAAACATCCTATAACAATATTCACTGATCAAGATCAGGCTATGGCGAGAGCTATCAAAATTGTATTGTCACATACTCATCATAGTTGTGCCATGGCATATTTCAAAGAAAGCTCCCAAGGTTCATGCTTTAATAGTAATAAGATAGTACAAGGGCTATTTTATACATGCATGAGTAAGTGTGACTCAGAAAGAGTTTAAAAAGCAGTGCCATGCTAGAAGAAGGCAATTTGTATGATCAGCTTGGTCTAAGCTTTATAAGATTAGATCCAAGTGGTCCCAGCATTCACACTCAGCATGGGACATCTTGTCAACGCCATAATGAGTCCACGAACAATGTATCACAAAATATCTAAACCAACAAGTTCACTCACGATTATTTCTTGGGGTTGGAAAAGGTTATGGAGACATGCATGGAATATGAACATGATGAAGACTTCAAGTGTAAGATCGATTGTTCTGTTGTTAGACCTCAATTTTAAAACAAGCTGCTATAATTGATATAAGAAAGGTTTACACTATGTTTGAAGAGGAATTTATGCATGGAGTTGGAGGCCTATCAGTAACTAAGTCGGATGACACCATGGATTTGGTAGAAACTTAGAGAATAAAATGCATCCAAAACATGGCTGCATTTGATAGGACTACCTAGAAGTAACTTGTACTTGAAGAAAATTTGAAATGATGAGATTACTTTGTGCCACTTATAGAGTTCTTAGTCAAGATGTTATGCGCATTGGGACAAGTATCTTCTCATGCGATGGTCTACAGCAAGAGGATATTTACATTGATAGTGCATACAAAAAATTAAGAGATGTGGCAAGATGGAAATGCTACGCATTATTTTTGAAACCACATAAGTCGATATGCATATCAAATAAGCGTCGGCACAGGGTAATAAGAGGGGTATATGCTTGGATCCCTAAAAAAACTATATGATGATGTCGACTCTATAATAAGTGAGAATTCTCCTCCAGCTGATAAAGCAGTTAAGAAGAAGAAGTCAACCACAACAGACAAAGGAAAAGACATCTTAAAGGATCCAGTTAAAGCGTCAAAGGGTGTTTCCAATTCAAGCTTAAGGGATATTGGGAGATCCAAGAAAGCCAAGAGTAATTTTCTATTTATTAGTTTTAGTATTTTAAATATTGATGTTAATCTTCAAATCCTTACTTTTTTTTTGTTGCGAGAAACCAAAATCGGTCGATAGTGTTCTTTGAGCGTGTTTCGTCACAAGTTGCATCACCTTTCTCTATTATGCCAGAGTGTTTTTTAGAGGTACGCACAGAATATCACACATCGATGCTGTAAGAAATCATCAACTAATATGATGTTCTACATGCAGAAATTTAACTCGAGCTCCACAATCAATCGTGAAGGGTACACTAAGCTAATGATGGATATTATTTAATTTATTTTGATGACATTATAGTTTGTGTTCTTATCTTCTCATAATGCTTTAGAGTCCCTTGTAATCATTGCTTTATAATAAATATGTTTTATGTTTTGCATCTATACCTCATTATTCTAGAGATAATGTTTATTACATTCCAGTTCGGTAATTTGAAAGTCTTTGGATGATTTATTTTTCATTTGCACTTTGTATTTATATTTAGATATAGAGCATTTATGGCCTTTTTTTCCCATTTATTTTGCCTGTTTCTTGAGATTATGTTTAGGTAATTCTAATGAAAGCAATTTCAAGGCTGCTTGGATGATTTCTGGATATTTTTTTTTGCATCTGTACTCTTTGTACCTATTTGGAGGGTACATATCATTTATGACCTTTTTTTTCCAGTTTATTTTTCCTGTTTATTGAGATTATGTTTAGGGCATTCCAATGGAAGCATTTGGAGGCAGTTTGGATGGTTTCTAGGGGTTATTTTGGCATCTGTACTCTTTGTACCTCTTTGGAGGGTACAGAGCATTTAGGGACTTCTTTTTCTAGTTTATTTTGCCTACTTATTTTGATTATGTTTAGGACATTCTAATGGAAGCATTTGGAGACTGTTTGGATGGTTTGGGGTATTGTTGTACCCTCTTTGGAGGTATCATCGATTATGATCTTTTTTTCCAATTTATTTTGCTTTATTGAGATTATATTTAGGCATTTCAATGGAAGCAATTGAGGCGATTTGGATGGTTTTCGGGGTTGTTTTGTATCGATACTCTCTTTGTACCTCTTTGGAAACAGTATTTAGGACTTCTTTTTCCAGTTTATTTTACTTGTTTTGATTATGTTTAGGGCATTCTGAAAATTTGGAGGTCATTTTTGGATGGTTTTGGGGTATTTTCTATCCTCTCTCTCTTTGGAGTGAGATCATTTATGACCTTTTTTCCAATTTATTTTGCCTTTTGCTTTGTTGAGATTATATTTAGGGCATTCCAATGGAAGCAATTTGAGCAGATGATTTATGAATGTTTTGCATCATTTTCTCTCTTTGGAGGGTACAGATCATTTATGATCTTTTTTTTTCCAGTTTAGTTTGTTTGTTTATTGAGATTATCTTTAGGGCATTCCAATGGAAGCATTTAGAGGCAGTTTGGATGGTTTCTGGGGGTTATTTTGGCATCTGTACTCTCTATACCTCTTTGGAGGGTATAGAGCATTTAGGGACTTCTTTGTCCAGTTTATTTTGCCTACTTGTTTTGATTATATTTAGGGCATTCTAATGGAAGCATTTGGAGGCTGCTTGGATAGTTTCTGGGGGGTATTTTGCATCTATACTCTCTGTACATCTTTGGAGGGTATAGATCAATTATGACCTTTTTTTTCCAGTTTATTTTGCCTATTTATTGAGATTATGTTTAGGGCATTTCAATGGAAGCATTTGGAGGCAGTTTGGATGGTTTATGGGAGTTGTTTTTCTGCATTCTCTCTCTTTGGAGGGTACAGAGCATTTAAGGACTTCTTTTTCCAATTTATTTTGCCTGTTTATTGAGATTATGTTTAGGCCATTCTATTAGAAGCAATTTGATGGATGCTTGGATGATTTCTGGTTATTTTTTAGCATTTATACTCTGTGTACCTATTTAGAGGGTAAAGATAATCCCTAATGGCCAGTAATCCCTAATTTAATTTTATGCATTCAGCTACATAACATTTATTTTATGCATTCAGCTGCATTAATTTTATGCATTTTGCTCATAACAAAATGACCATACCATAAAAAATGCTTTTAAATGCAGTTTTCTTTCAAGAATATAGCCCCCAAAAACCAAATCCATATGATAAAAAGATGATTGCTGGATTAAAATATCATCCTAGAGTAAAATATCAGCGAAATCAAACTATATGAAATGAGAGAAAAGAAGTTACAAAAAGCAGAATAAAATATCATCCCAGATCCATAAACGATCCATTCACCTCAACAAAACCAGCTAAGTAAGTATTTGAAGCCACCAAACCAATGCATTATACAAAATCTATATCAAACAAAATCATATTATTCTCAATTTAGATTTTTAAGTCCCAAACAAAATATAGCGTAAGCGACTCACTAAATATATATTCATCTTCTTTGGCCAATCCTGTCTACAGTCTACCCAGTTTTCATTCGCCTCCATGTATTTGCAGAAAAACATTCTGCATTCGACACTATTTTCTTGGACTGGTAGCCTACTAACCATTTCGATTGGCCATTTTTTGGGATTGCCAAAGACCGACATCTTCAATAAGTAATTTGATCGAAGCGTAACATAATCTCAATAAGTTGGCCTAAAAGAAAATGGTTATGAGGAACAAAATTTGAAAACCGTTCTTACAATCTCAGGAAGAATGATCTTATGGGTTGGTTTGGGTAATGAGTCTTAAAATACCAGCCCACGACTTAATATACTTGGAGTGTCGTCGCTTATCTATAACTAGCGAGATTAACTCACCCCCACAAAGCGATGACATGTTGGATAAACATTTTTCTTTCCGTCTTTAGGCCGTACCTGGCATAACTCTGCAGGAAAGAAGAGAAAGATTATAGATTCTAGCTTTTATCTAAATAAATAAGAATTGAATCGTAATACCCAATATTCTTGTGGGTAACATACCCAAGCATGAAATGTACAAATAGGACATATATGACAGGCGAATACTTCTCAAGAAGAACGAAGGCATCAATGTGCATCGAGAGATATTGATCCTTCAAGAACTCATCGATTTGCCCTCGTGTAATAATGATATTTCTAACCGTGAATACTGTATCACCCCTGCAAGTGATAAATATTTTAAAGTGATCTTAATTAAACGAAAAGTTAGTGATGTATGAAGGTGCTGATTGAGGTTTGACTTACTTGTCCTCGAATCGGGAGCATGATGTGTCAATAAGATCAAGCATTAGGCAAAATAGCTCTGGATGAGAACTCAATAACATGAAGTGCCTCTGATGGCTGCAAAGAAATTACTGATGATGAGAGTTAGTGATGAAGAGCTAGATTCACTAAGAATTAAGGATCGATCTACTTAGTATTTTTCATACCTCCGATTGATGCTCCTCCACCACAACGATAGCGGGTTATCGACCTTCTTTGCAAACTATAAAAAAAATTTAGTGAAATCTATTTCTATTATCTCAAATTTAAAAGAAAGTAACTTAATACCTCTCGCTTCTCATCTTGAGTGGACCACATCACTTATTCTTGCTCGTGACTTCCTATAAGTGTGTGTGAAGAGGGAACTGACTTTCCTCTTTCTTATCTGAGCCTTTCACACCGCTCAATCTTGCTCGATTCAAGTTTGCATATGTGTAGTGGCGGCCTCCACAAGAACTTCACTACATCAATTCCACATGGGCTTCCCTGGAAGTATCCAACTCCAGTGGAAGCTCTATGGTAGCCTCATAAGAGCTTCCTTTATACCCTCCTCAAGGGCTTTCCAAGTGGTAGCCTCCCTAGGGGTACCACTCCAGGAAGCTCTGGTAGCCTCAAGAGTTTCCCCTGGTGACCCCCACAGGAACCTCCCCAATACTTAGGGTGGTAGGACCGCGCTGCCTAGCAAGAACTTCCTCGATAGAACCCCATCAAGCCCATCTATCCTCTCATTTTGTATGAAAAGATGATATTGTATCTTTCAAGTCCCCAACACAAGTATCCTCTCCAGCCTGTTGTGGGGGTAGAGGCAGGCTAGATACTGGGCGGGAGAATATCGAGGAGAGACATATGGAGAGTCGTGGGGGCACTAATTGAACTTAAAATGGGACTTCTCTCGCTCAACATGTGTAGATGTGGGTGTTGGGACCATTAAAGGAAGGTTCTCCTCTTCTAATATGTTCTCGAATGAAAGGCGGACACAGATAAATCGATAACAAAATGTGAAGACATACAACATAAATAAAGACATTCTTATATGAACTAAGTGTGATATTATTATATGTAACCGGTGTCCTCCCAAACCAAAGCATTATTTGGAAAACTTTTTTTTTTGCCCATCGCAGATAATGCGGATGGAAATGACGCTTATGATGTTCATGTGCTCAACCGCCCATATCTATAATGAATATTTTAAACAATAAACTTCAACGCATTAAATTACACATTCTTGGAGATATAGAACATACCATCAAAAGAGTGACAAAGCCAAAACCACCATTTCAATCATCTTTGATGTAATAACATCAAATTGGAAAACTAGAAAGTCCCAAATGGCCTCACCCAATTGTATTCAAAATCTATCTTATGTCATCAGTAGGCAATCAATTCGATGCCACTGTAATTGTGATATACAAAATATATTTGATTTGAGAAAATGTATGTACAACAAAACTCTGGTATAAACCATCAATTCTCAAGTTGATTCTTGTAGTCGATCAATGAAACGGCAGAGATTTCGGCATAAGACCTTTTCCCCTCTTAGCATCCCTATCATCATCAGAACTTCATCGGGGTGAAAGGAATGCCCCACCCAACAAGAAAGCTTACTTTTCTATGTCCCAAGATAGGATTGATAATGGCAACTAGTCTTGCTTAATTCGTGGAGTCTAATGAATTGATGGAGATGAAGCCTCTTTAAAATGTCAGTGGCTTCATCAAGAAAATATGTCAATTATTGAACACAGTTCTCTTAGTGGTAGGCTGCATCTGAAGTTATCCTTTTTTTTCGGCATGGTAAACTTCAAAAAGAAAAGTCAGTAGGTCGTTAACAATATGTACCCTCAAGAGAGGTACAGAGTACAGATGCAAAATACTCAAACCATCCAAGCTTCCAGTTGCTTTGTAATGTAATGAATATTATCTCAAAAAATAGGTAAAATAAACCGAAAAGAAGTCATAAATGCTCATCCAAAGAGGTGGAGGAGATGCAAAATACCCCAAATAAACCATCTGCGACCATCAAATTACTTCCATTGGAATGTCCTAAACATAATCTCAATAAACAAGTAAAATAAACTGGAAAAAAGGCCATAAATGATCTGTATCTTCAGGAGAGGCACAGAGAGTACAGATGTAAAATACCCCCAGAAATCATCCAAATTACTTCCATTGTAATGTAATGAATATTATCTCTAGAATAAGGCAAAATAAACTGGAAAAAAGGCCATAAATGATTTGTACCCTCAAGAGAGGTACAGAGAGTACAGATGCAAAATACCCACCCCAAACCATCAAGCGACTTCCATTGTGTAATGAACATTATCTCAAGAAACAGGCAAGATTAACTGAAAAAAGTATGCCCTAAATGATCTATACCCTCCAAAGAGGTACAGAGAGTACAGATGCAAAATACCTCCCAAAAATCATCCAAACAGCCTCCAAATACTTCCATTGGAATGCCCTAAACATAACCAAAAGAAGTAGACAAAATAAACTGGATAAGAAGTCCTAAATGCTTGTACCCTCCAAAGAGGTGAGAGAATGCAAATAAATGCGAAACTATCCAAACAGCCTTCAAATTGCTTCCATTGGAGTGCCCTAAATATAATCTCAATAATTAGGCTAAAAGAAATTGAAAAAAGTCAAATCTGTATCTCAGGGAAGTGGAGTACAAATGCAAAATACCCTCCAAAAACTATCTAAATAGCCTCCAAATGCTTCCATTGGAATGTCCTAAATATAATCTCAAGAAGAATGCAAGATAAATGGAAAAAAGTTTGTCCTAAATGATATGTACCCTCGAGAGAGGTACAGAGAGTAAAGATGAAAAAATACCCCCCAGAAACCATCCAAATAGCCTTAAAATTGCTTCCATTGGAGTGCCCTAAATATAATATCAATAAACAGGCAACCTAAACTGGAAAAAAGGCCCAAAATGTTTCACCCAGAAACCATCCAAACAGCCTCCAAATTGCTTCCATTGGAATGCCCTAAATTAATCTCAAGAAGAATGCAAGATTAACTGAAAAAAGTATGCCCTAGATGATCTGTACCTTCGAGAGAGGTACAGAGAGTACAGATACAAAATAGCTCCCAGAAATCATCCAAATAGCCTCCAAATGCTCCAATGGAATGCCCTAAACATAATCAAAAGAAGTAAAAAAAATAAATTGGAAAAAGAAGTTCCTAAATGCTCTGTACCCTCCAAAGAGGTATAGAGAGTACAGATGCAAAATCCCACCCAGAAACCATCCAACAACCTTCAAATTGCTTCCATTGGAATGCCCTAAATATAATCTCAATAATTAGGCCAAAAGAAACTGAAAAAAGTAAGTCCTAAATGATATGTACCCTCAGAGGAATGCAGTCTGATGCAAAATACCCCGAAACCATCCAAAGCGCCTCCAAATGCTTCCATGCAACATAATCTCAATAACAGGAAAAATAAATTGGAAAAAAGGCCATAAATGATCACTCCAAAAGTGCAGAGTACAGTCTAAAATATCCCCGAACTATCCAAATAGCCTCCAAATGCTTCCATTGGAATGCCCTAATCATAATCAAAACAAGTAGGCAAAATAAACTGGAAAAAGAAGTCCCTTAATGCTCTGTACCCTCCAAAGAGGTACAAAGAGTACATATGCAAAAAAACTCCCATAAACCATCCAAACAGCTTTCAAATTGCTTACATTTGAATGTAATGAACATAATATCAAGAAACAGTCTAAAGAAACTAGAAAAAAAGCCCTAAATGCTATGTACCCTCGAGAGGTACGAGAAATACAGATACAAAATAACATATAAAAAAAAATAACTAATCTTTCACAGGTAGAAAGAAGAGTAAACCCTAAATTCATTCAAGTTCAGAATGCTGTAAATACCTCATGTAGTCACCTACAATACCTCTATTTTTGATTTTATATCATTGAGCGGACATGGCTGAGGCGAGAGCTAAGGAGAAAAAATCCTTCGAGAAAGCCCTAAACTATTCTTGACGAGGAATGTCGAGAATAAGATCATCTCTCTTCTTCTCTCACTTTTGAAGAACAGTACGGAAGTGTAAATGGCATCGTGAATACGCCATCCCTTTACAGTGCCATCCATTTAGTTACTGCTCCGTTAACCACTAAAATGGGGAAAAAAAATACTAGACACGCATCAGCCATGGATTGGAGTCTGCACGTAAAGCTACGTGCGGACTCCAGAAGTAATATTTTCTCCATTTGCTGACCTCATGTACGTCAAGCCTATCATAATGTTATCCCTTCCCGCTATCCTATTGAGGCACCAAAAATCAAAAATAAAAAAAAATCTAATCCTAAATGTCCTCCCACTTCCCTAGGGCAAATGGGGAATGGAGGCATCTGTGGTTCTTCTCATTACCAATTTTGCAATCTCACAGTTTCGCATATCTCATCTATTTTTTTTTTTTTTGGAAAAAAATTAAGAAGAAAGGCCTAATATCATTCCAAATGAGAAATTACAAGTATTAACATATGGAAGGGATCAAAACAGGCTAAGAAGCCCAAACAAGATTCAACATAACGAATAGAAACAAGGATAAGAAAGAACTAATAAGAAAAACTATCAAACCGACTTAGAAAAGATCAACAATTCATCAAAAATTGATGGCAAGAGCAAGCTCTTAGTTGTTAAACCAAATGTTGAAGAGTCTCTTAGCTTAACTGCAGCCCATCCCACAGATACCGCTCATTTCCATCCAAAGGGGTACGAAGGGACAAGTATCTCTTGAAGAAGAACTGTAAGTAGGCAAAGTAGCTGGGTCACTGGATGCAGAGGAGATCCAACATGAGGGGCAAAGCAAAATCTAATAGTGAACTAGCTTTGCAAAAAATCATCATTATCCAAGTTCAAAAAAACCCAGGAAGGGTCAATGTATGGAAAATCTAAGAAAAATAGAAACGGGGAAAAGTTATGGTATTGTAATTCACTCTAGGTTCCAAAGCTCCTCCAATTATCCAATAGAGTTTTAACATCTATTAGCCAAGAAGGCTTAATAGTTCATCGACTTATCTTGTGTGCAACCAGAGATCTAATCTTTGCTTCCACACCTAATATAGAGGTGTCGGCAAGGTGGTGGAATTTTGCTCTTTCTCCCAAATGACATACATAGTAATTCGGTGATAAGATGTCAAAGTCTAGCTATCTTAGTGTTCTAGACTGGATAAAGCACATAAGATTTATGATAGAGAATCGCATCAAAAAAAAGTTCCAATTTGGCAAAACACTGCAACTTCCTTAGACTCATTGCATTCAAAGAACAAATGAGTGTGACTTAGGAAAGCTATGCAAAAGAAAATAGTCTAATGTCTGGCCTAATCCTCTGTAGGGGATTAGAGGTTTTCAAGCCACCAAGATATGCAACCAAAATTTATAAAATTGATAACCCTTAAACCATATCCTATCATACCACACTTTGTTTGTTCAAAAATAGCAAATTTAGTTTGCTTAGTGGAGAGTTTTGACCGTTCCTTAGAATGGAATCAGAATCAAAGCTTGGCTTAATATTCATTATGGAATTTTCTTCTTGAAATGAGCATCACATATTTTTAGTTCCCTCCAAAGTCCAAATTGTTGAAGAGTGTACTTTTCCAAAAGGAATCCATATTTATTCCGTCACCAATCAGCTAAAGGAGAGGAATTGTTTCCACATAATTTTGATTTTACTAATAAGATTTAAAGTGGACACTTAGAGAGCCCCCTTATCTTTAGGCTTAGTTTATCCCATGATATAAGATATATTTTTCTAGGTTCTCCCACTATAATAGAAAAGTTTATAGTCAATGAGGAGAGTTTCTTAAGAACACATTTGGGTAAGAAGATAGATCAACCAATATGATAATTAGTTATTGATGAAAGATCTTAAGAGTTGAAGCCTTCCACCATAAGAAAGAAATTTAGATTTCCAACCCTGCCATGCTAATAGTTTGTCAAACACTAGGTTGAAATGAACTGATTTAAGAGATCCACCCAAAAGAGGCATCCCAAGATATTTGAATGGAACAAAACCTTTTTTTGACATTTAGATATCTACATAACTCCTCATTGGAGCTTCTTTGGAGAAATAAATGATTGATTTCTCATGGTTTGTTTCAAGTTTTATATAATTTGCAAGGGTATCAAGAACATTTTTTAAAGATAATTCCATGTTAGAATCTGCAATTCCCGTGACTAGAGGGTCATCCGAAAACAACAAGTGGGAAATGTTTAGCAACACCTAGAGTTAAGGGGTTTATAATTTGTCAGGCTCACCTCCCTCTCCAAAAAATAAGAGAATGAATCCATGACTATGGTGAAGAGAAAAGGAGATAGAGGACAACCTTGTGTTTGCCCATTTGAGGAATTAAAAAATACTCTTCTCCATTAAGTAATAATGAAGGTACACATATACAAGCCTTGATCAAGCTAACAAATCATGAGGGAAGCCTTTAAGGGTTAATCTGTAATAAAGAGTGATAATTGATCATATTGAATGCTTTTCTCAAGTCAAATTTATAATGAACTTCTCATCCTTAGAATGAGAAGAGAAGTCTATATTTCATGGACAAGATCCATATTAGTAGAAATATCCCTCTCCTTAATAAAAGCATTTGCCGATGGATAATATCGGAAGAACCTTCTTGAGTGTTTGAGAGAATTTTGTCTAAAAAATCATAGAGGGCTTCAGTTGGAAAGCTTCTGGGAAGAAACCACCTTTCTATTTTCTAAATAATGATCTCCAAAAGAAAATGGGGCCATTGGGGTAACTTTAAGCCAATTATGGTTGCTCCGGATTATTTTGTGTGCATTTTTGATACAACGGAAGCTCGGGATGCCGTCTTTCTAAATGGCATGTGGTTCTTGGCTAGTAATGCCATTAGAGTGGATAAATGGTCGCTAGATTTCACTCTGAAATCTTTAGGTGGACTATCCTTTCCAATTTGAGTTCATTTCTCAGATCTACCTCTTCTCTACTAAGACAACAACAATTTGCCTGCATAGCATCTTCATTGGTGAACCACTATGGGTGGATCACCAAATAAATGAGTGGGGTCAAAGTATGTATGCCAAAGACTGCATTAAGATTGATCTACCCAAAAAACTTCCAACGAGGGTTTGAATGGTCACTTTTACCAACATGTTGAATATGAAGGCATTACACAATTGTTTTTCTACTACGAGTTTGTTGGACACAAGATAGACTCTTGTCCTAACTTAAGGAAATGCCCCAGTACTAATCCCCACCTCACCAAGGGAGGATGGCCCTGGAACCAACCACGCCTTTGAAGGGATTCTTGGCAAGAATAAAAAATCTACTCTCCTAAGTGAAGTGGGGGAGTGCAGCAACTCCAAGCTGATTGTTCATCTACTCTCTGATTTCCCATATGATGATTCTAGCACCGTCTGTGGAAAACTGCTTGTATGAATGACCAGGACCAGATCAAACCTTCACCCAAGGGACAACAAAGGAAAACAACTACTTGAAGTTGACAACACCATGGCCCAAAGATAACAACAAGTGATCCAATATTAAAGGAACCGTGAAGGCTGAGTGGGAGACTCCCTCACAAGCAAAAAATATGGCAACTCCATAAATATTCAAGGCTTCTTCTGGTAGCCCAAACTCTCTTAATCTTCATAAGAAGTCACCCTCTAGCAAGAGTATATTCTGAAAACAATGAGTCCCAAAGGCCCGCTTTGATCGAGAAATCAAATAGTTTGGCCCTATTGAAATTCTCTCCAAGAAGAAGAAAAAATTGATCATTGAAGTTGTGGACGGCGGGGATGTGGGCCTTATGGGTGTTCAATGACAACTTTTCTAGTTTGGAACTATAGAGGGGCCCTGAAGAATGCGACGAGGAACTACTTACGACACCTCATTGGAGAGCACAATGCTCTCCTTATTGGCCTCTTGGAAACTAAGGTTGAGGACATTAGTAGAAATGAATGATACTATTGCTGGGATTAATTGGGACTTCATTCATCATCCATCTAATGTAAATTTTGGTGGTATTCTATTCCTCTCAAGGCAAGATTTGATCTCTTTTGATCCTAAAGCTCTATCCAAATAATGCATCATCGACAAAGCTTGTCTCCCTGATAATTTAGATAATAGTTGACAAGTTCCAAGTGATTGGTATTTATCTAGTCAAATTGATTTAATCTTGAGAGATTGCCTAAAGAGTAATCAATAATTCCTATAAGACAATTCTTCTGAAGTGTCAAATATTGTAACTTTTCAAGATTTCCAATGCTGTCAGGTATGGGACCTTCCAAAACGTTTTCATCCATTCCAAAACCAATTAAATTGGTGTACCTATCAAGTTCAGAAGGGATGCTTCCTGAAATATAATTGGATCCTAAAGTTATTTGTTGAAGCTCAATGGATAAGTTCCTTATTGATTTTGGAAGTATTCCACCAAGGTTATTTCCATAAAGGCCTAAAATTTTTAAGATGGTCCAATTAGTTAATTAATCAAGAAATCCCCAACCTTGTGCATTAGTTGCTTCAAACTCATTTAGTTCTATATTGAGGTGTATAAGGTTTAGCATGTTCCCAAAATATGTTGGTATCACTCCTGTGAAATTATTTGTATTGATGCCCAAAGACACGAGACTTGTAACATTTTGAAAAATGTGATCAAGCAAACCATTGAAATGATTGTCATCAATATAAAAGATTTTAGGTTTGGAAAAGCTTAGGAATGAATTGAATTATCACCATATAGGTGATTGATTGCCAAAGAAACCTTACATATTGATGATAGGTTATAAAATGAAGAAGGAATGTTACTAGAAAGATTATTATCACCTACATTAATATTTTCTAACCTATGAAGGACACCAATCTCCAGTGGAATTCCTCCCTCCAAATGATGGTGGAATGTTGCAAATGAGGTGGTTTCTAGCAAGATTGAGGTACCTGAGTGGAGACAAAGAGTTCATAATAGGAGGGATTTTTTCTGTGAGTTGGTTGCCACCGAGGTCCAGAACTTGAAACATAGAGCAATTGGTGATGAGAGTGGCAGGAATGTCTCCATGAAATGAGTTAATACTCAAGTTGAGATATTGTAGACATTGCAAGTGAGAGAGACTAGGAGAGATCTCACCATATAAACTATTACTACTGAGATCAAGTCTTTTGAGAAGGATGAGGTTGGATATAGATTGAGAAAGATGGCCTATCAAGCCATTGGAGTTGAGATCCAAGGTCGCCTATTCTGCAAGTGCGGCCCCATAAGATACCTTCCCACGAGAAAAAAAATTTAGTTAGTGTCGTTCCATGAGCTCATGAAATTGGCGGAAGAAGAATTACTACTTTGCTACTTCAAGAGTTGTAGCTTGAGAAAAATAAGAGCATCATAGTCTGTATTGTTATTTCTAATGGCAAAGAGTAGACTGGGACACGATGATACAAAGAAGAGAAGGGGATTAAAGAACAGCCTCACACTCATATTAATTAACATGAGTTAGAGTTGTTTATAAAATTTCTTTATAGGCAGCCATGCCTTCATTAATCTATTTATATGCATATTGTTCAACAAGAGATAGATTAGATAACAATCGTTGGCTATACTTTGACCAGTTGAATCAATGCTTCAGCATTCTCCACAGCCGTTATATTTTCTTTTGTGTATTATTTTCAAGTCAAATCAAGCAACATATTTTCTTGCTAGCAAATAGTATATTATATAATATACTATTTATTTTATAACTTTCATAATTAATATATTTATATGGTCTTGATATTATTTGATAAGAGCTCAGATATGTGTGACTTTGTCTTCACTCGCTATGAATCAATGCGTGCTTCAGCATGTAACTATTAATATATATATATATATATATATATATATATATATATATATGAAATGGAAATCAAAAGAATTTATTTTAGATGATTTGGATATTTATTTTCCTACAATGTTTCAAATACTAAAATATAAACATGGTCATAATTATAATATTGTTTAATATTACTGGATAATAATATTCTATAATATTTTGGAATTTTATGCCCGACTTGTACGTAGCTCAGTGAAGTCATTAAGGTATATATATATTTGACACTCAATGATTTTTGAATTCCTTGTATTATATTTTAATTTTATCAAATGCAAGTTTTATTTATTTATTTTTGTTTGTTGAATCATTAATAATCAAAATGCATAACTTGTATTACAGTGATACCTTAATGGCTTTATTATGTGTATGGAATGCAAACCCTCCAGATATATATATAAAATCTTACATAATAAGCGATTGAAATTTAGCAAAATAATAATTTTAAATCATCTTATGAGTAAATTGGAATCCTTTTTGTACATCTTTTGAAGGATAATAAATCTATTTTAATTTTGTATAACTATGTATTTGGATGAATATATGTTTTGTCTTTATTTGTTATCATATTTTATTGTTCTAAAAATCTACTATTTGTAAATAAAATGTTCCCATCAAAAGAATTATATATGTGCTAGCAAAGATGTGATGACAAGATTTTCAAAATTGAATCAAACATTGAATAGTAATAAAAAAGAAGTTCTTGATTCAAATGTTCAACTGACTTAATAAATATTAAAACTAATACGATAAAAAAAAGACATAATAAGAATGCAATAACAATATTTACAAAGATCTAATGTATAGTATTTTTAAACAAGGGCATTTTATCATTGAATATTTTGAATATAATTCTAAATTAAAATTTTAAAACATAATATTTTAATTATTTCAACTATACTTTACATATATAATTATATAATTATACAAATACTTGTAAAAATATCTAGAGTACTACCACTAGATTGGAGAGTCAATGACAACCAAAATTGGAAGATATTTCACTAAGTTCTCCATATATGATATATTTATAGGGTGATTTACATACATACCACATAATTATTATTTATTTACATATATAGCACCCAAATTTTAATTTATATATATATATAACACTATAATCTTCAATATTAAATCAAATATATCATCATCATTTGCTTTTTAAAAGTTAAATGTACCTTTTTAAACATAGAAAAGTGTTAGACAAGTAAATATCTAACTTTAGGTGTTAAATATGTAAATGCATAAGAATTGTGTGGTATATATATAAATCCTCCATATTTATAAGATATTCAACTTCAAAGAACAATCATATAAAACTTAAAAGTCTACAAAGCATAAATAATTAAGGGATTGAACCTGAGTTGGGATTATTGCAAAAGGAACGTCAAGGATATGCAAAGGAGAGAGAGCTAGAGAGAGAGAGGAAAGAGGTGAAAGATTTTACAATGAAGGGACAAATTGCTTGAAGTGGACATCCATGTTCTAAGCCGAGGTGATTGCCAAAGGTCATCGAATGTAATATCGATGTATAAAACAATCAAGCTTGCAAACTACAATTCGACTAGATAAAAGCCTTCATAAATTTTAGAGTTTAAAAATTACAATATATAGAATTAAGTAGTTATTTTACTCAAAATTTGTTACTTGAACTATTTAATTAAAATATAAAAAATCATATATTAATTAATATTATTATCGAACAATTCATCAAAAATTTGAATAGAAACATCGATCTCTTGATTTTTCAATTCAATCATTCATTTTGATTAACTCTGACTAATTATAAGCATAACTGATTTTAAGTTTAAATAAAATCGACTAGAGGATCATCCAATTTTAAATCGTTGGTAATGGTACTGAACTAAATATCTGTTTTGCCCTAAAAATATATAGTTTAAAAGTCCAAAAGGTGTAACGGTACACTAAGGTCCACATAAATGCCCATAAGGTTTCATCAAAATTTTCTTTAAAGATTTAATTTATGTTTTCATTGTAAGCATACAAGTTAATTTATATATATATATATTATATAGTATTTCAATCTTCAATATCACATTAAAAATATCATCATCACTCACTTTTTAAAAGTGAAATGTAACATTTTAAACATAAAAATATTAAATAAGTAAATATCTAACTTTAAGTGTTATATATAATGTATTTTAAGTGTGTTATAAAGGAATGTAGGATTTTTAAAAATCCTAATAGTTGGTAAGAGAAAAATAAATGCAACTTAAAATTTAAAAACATTTGGAATTCCCTCTTTAATATAATTTTAATGTTTTGAATACATCCAATTTGGGTGTATCCACTTAGTCATTTACAGATCCAAATACACACAAAAAAATAATAATAATAAATTCAGACATTTAGAATATACTCATCAAAACAATCACATTTATTTGTTATTACATTTATTTTATACTGCACTTATTTTTTAGAAAAAATAAAATAAAATAGTCCTTTCTTTAACAAATTTTGAATATAATATTTTTCAAAAAAAAGAATTTAATATAAATCAAACAAAATTTAAATATTTTAAAATGGTTTTGTATGTATTTAAATATTTTTAAAATAAATTAAAATTAATAAAAGTGTGTAAGTATTTATGATATTATTAAGAATTATATAACACATTAATATTTAATTGAATGTGAATTATAAAATAAATTCTAATTTATATAGAATATTAAATTTTAGGCTAAAGTGTACTAGTTTTTTGTTAACAAAATTTTAAAACATAATGAAAGTGAACATGATCAAGATTAGAAGAAATATTGTGTGACCAACATTTGTGAAGAAAATGTAAGAACTAAGTTCAAACAATGCTTAATTCAAACTTAATCAAAACAATTTCAGTAGTGATAAATTTCAATAAATAATCCACAAATACATAAGCGAATAATTTTATTTAAACTGAACTTTTAGGCATGTTAATTTCTCCCAAAACAAGTATCAATGACTTTTTTCAATTATGAGAATTATGCTACATATAAAGTAAAATTTTCTTTTTAAATGGATAGTACCCTTTTAGAGGTGTAAATGAGTCAAATAAAGCTCTAGTTAAGGTTAACTTTAGCTCAACTCACCTATTTAATGACCAACTTAGACTCAAGCTCATACGATGAGTTTGAGATCAGCTCACCTAAAAGATAGAAAGTATCTTGAGTTAGTAACTTGAGCTCAACTCACCTACTTGATGTCCTACTCAAACTCAAGCTCAAGATTAGCTTTCCCAAGAGATGATACACTCGAGCTTGATTCATGAACTTGAGTTAAAAGTCACAATAGGAATCTAATGGAGTAGAATGGGAACTAGCTAGAGATGGAATTGAAGTTTCCTTTCAAAAGAAGATGATGATGACACTGATAGTGTTGTGGGAAGTCACAATTGCTATAACGGTGCAGCCCTAGTGGGAGATTGCTTGAGAAGATATTAATGGCTTTACCATTAGAAAAGTATCAAAACGTCCAATGTCCCTCTAAAAAAAGAAAAGGAGCTCATGAATTGATTTGATTCATATATGAGTATCCTAATTAACCCTATTGTAGTAAGAGCAAAAGATATCTCCTATTAATTCCATATTTTTATCAAACTCAATATTATTATTTGATCACTAAGAGTGCATTTGGGACGGGTAGTGTAAAAGTGTGAAAAAATACATTGGTGTTATTTGGGAAAAGCATTATGCATTTTAGAGAATTAGAGATGAGAAAGTTGCATTATCCAACCTGACCTGACAAAGTACAGAGGCTACCAAAAAAGATATGGTCTAACTTTTATAAAATAATAAAAAGAATAATATTCATCACAATTTTTTAGACAATAATTTCTTCTATAATAACTTCACCAGCTTTTTCATACCGCTGCAGTTGCCCCAAACATACCCTAAATTTCCCTTCAGTGATGTGAGCTGAGCCCAACAATTTGTCCCTTCCTTCAACCTTATATATGTGATTCCAGAAAGCTCCTACGAAGTTGTAGCAAGATTCTGCAAGGTAGAGCAATCAAGGATGAGGCAAGATAAGAGACTCAAAACCACTTCACATCATCCAAGTGAAGCTTCCTAACCATTGTACAATTATTCCAGAGGTACTCATAGACCTTCAAGTGTAAGTTTGTGTACAACAATCTCTAGATTAAATCATAGATCTAAACATCTCAATTTCGGTACTAAAGTATCAGAATGGACGCTAAACTTTTGGTAATCGAAATCCATTTGAACAAATGGTCATCATTCCTACTAGGAGATTAGGGATGTTGTATAAGTTGTTTAATATAATTAAATTAGATAAATAAATATCATTCAATTGCATTACTTGAATTGAAACTAAGTCCTTAGCTGGCTGCTTTATTCACCCAAGCTAATTTAATCTATTGATCAAACAACCTCACTTATTTAATGTTGTCATTTGATCATGTTTCCAAATTGCAGCACTAACAGAGTCTGCCATGGGTAAAGGGCTCATTGATTGTGCAATTTGAATTAAAAACGTTTAAACCATACTGAAACCCTTTCAAAATTCATAAATAATTATAAAAATCATAAAAAATTATAAAATTAACTTCCAAAAATGAATCGTACTAAATAAAAAAACTTAAGGAATTTTTTGTTTACAATTTTTTTTAATACCTTGAAAATTCATAAATAATTATGATTAATCCCAAAATTAATAAAACGTACTAAGTGGGTTCATAAATATTTAGATAATTCAATAATACATAGTTCAGGATATTATTAGCAAGCTAAAAATGTAAGATATTTATTCAGTAGTTTGAAGAGCAGCATTTAAAGATGGGCATATGCTAGAAATTCACGGAAAGAAAATTAAGATCATATTGATTAATGTGAAAATCAAGAACCTATTTTTTAAATTTGCATCTATTTATATGGCTGTCAATATTTCTTATTTCATTCCTTAATCAACCTATATATTACCCAATATAAAAAACATTATTGGATAAATAAAATTCCTTCACGACTTCCCCACACAAACTAATTTAAAATCATATAAAACATAAATAAATGTAACTCCTAAATAACTATTATTTAATCCAAATTCAAATCAATCATATCATTTTAAAAAAAATAAAGATAACATTAATACTAAAACTAAAATTAAAATAAAATCTAACACTAAATAAAGAACTAGAATTTTCTCAAATTAATAATTTTATAATACAACAATTCTCCTAAGACCTACAAAACTCTTACCCTAAAGAGTTCTATATAAGTTCCTTTAGAGTAAGTTCATCAAAAAAAAATTCATTACTAACTATTGATCATCATTGTTCACCTTCAAAACCAAAATCATCAAACAATCAAATTTTCAAATGGTTGGAAGCGCAATAGATGTTGAAACTTTCAGAACTGATAAAAGATTTCAAACTTTCAAATTTCAAGAAATTGGCATATATGATCATATGTTGTGATAAATTATTCAACGTGGAATGGAAAGACATTAATGAGCTTGATCAAATATGTAAATAATGTCATAAAACTAATTCTAAAATTAATCCTAAGTTTAGGTTCACTTTAAATAAACTCATTCAATAAGAAATGCATCTTAAGATTAGTTGGAATGAATTACTATAAAATAACACATATTTGTTCATTTCTTTCTATCATGTATATCATGTATATGATTAAATCCTAAGCATAGCTATACATACAATTTATATCTTAGCACACTTAAATGATGAATGTGGGTAAATATATTTGAAATTAATATTTCATTTGGTTGAATGATTTTGTCATATTAATTTAAAGCTCTATCTAAATTCTTATGCAAAAGCATAAGGAAAGAACCTTAAATCACATGTTCATTCATTAGTTAAGTACACATTCATATGTATAAAAGTTTTAAGCAAGTACGTCACCATTGTTCTACACCAAGGGAAAGAGCTAAGAACCTCCTTAGGGCTACTTAAAGCCGTGCATCCTTAGGATGTCCAGATTAATATACTCACTATCCTTAGATACGTATGGATGTATAAACAACTACAAGAATAGAAAGTCATGCAAAAATTATATTTTGATTTGATTGATTTATTTTGTGTAAATGAATTAAAGCTATATCTAAATTCTAATGTCCAAATGCATAAGAATTAAATCAAGCAGATACGTCATCATTGTTTTGCACCAAGGGAATGAGGTAGGAACCACCTTAGGGCTACTTAAAGTCATATATCCCTAGGATGTTCAGACTAATATACCCGTTAACATTCTTATACAAATCAACACATGAATGTAAGGAAGAGACTTTATTTCATCACTAAATTTATATTCACTTGTGTTTCCTAAGTATATATAACTAAAGTTACAATATATATGTATATTCATTCATTAATAAACTTTTGAAAATATATTTGAGATTTAATAGTGATACAAGCTACACATATTTTTAATTAAACCAACACATGCAAATTAACATAAAGGAATCTTTTTTTATTTGATTATTTTGAAAGACATGAATGTATGAGTACAAGTGGCATACAATATTTTTAACATGAATGAAAGAAAATAAAACAACACAAATATGTGATTTCATTCAATCCAACTAAGTCCTAAGGACAATCATATTAAACAAACTCATTTAAGATAAACCAAAGTTTCTTAAAGCCATTTTTGATTTTTATGTTTGGTTTGAGTTAAGGAATGTGAAAGAGATTTGCTAATCCTAATCCCATCCCCCATGCATGAGTTAGTTTGGTTTAATGAAGAATAATTAGGTTGATTTTACGTCTTAAATAGGTTGAGGTATGAATTAACTCCGTTAATTAACCCTTACCTACATCACCTTAAGCTAATTAACTAAATAAATGATGAGTCAATATGAGATGCAACCACATGAAAGTAAATTGGCAATGCTCCTAAGTAAGGAAAGAAGCCTAATACAATTGGCTCATAATTAATAGTTAATTAAGCATAAGGAGCTCACTTAACTATTTTATGGTTTTCTCACACATGTGAGCTAACCATAATTTCATTAGCTCTCTATTTAGGTTATTGAACACCCAAAGAGCTACCCAAGATTGATTAAACAAAGTTAGGCTATGAATGAATGGATTTTAAATTAATTTCATTAAGCCTTTGATTAATTGATTAAATTCTTTGATTATGTTTTGATTAGAATGATGAAATTAACATAGAAAAAGATATCAAGGAAGAGGCCTCAATCCTACCCCTAAGTCATTTCAAACTCTCAATTAGGCTCTAAAATAATTAGGTTCCCTCTTGTTTTTATGGGTTAATTAAATGGCTAATTAATTATTTAAGCTTTTTTTAATTAACTTGAAACAAATGAAGAGGCTTAATGAAATGGTTATAAGGAATGAACCCAAACCACTTCCTAAGACTTCCCACCATTAACAGAGGATAACGAGCTTAATCAATTAATTAAACCACTATTAATTTGCTTAATTATCACTAATTAAGATTGGAGATTATTTAAGGCTTAATCCATTTATTTTCATAATTAACTATCCAATAAAATCCAAGAAAAATAAGGGAGGCATAGGTCATCCCCCTAAATATCTCTGGAAAATTTGAAATTAATTGGACAACTAATCAGAGAGTAATTAGGCTAATTAAATTTTTAATTAAATCTTAATTAAGTAGAAATTACTATTCTAAATTAATAAATCATAATTTAAATGGATTCTACTCTGAAATATCTTCAAAATGAGCCTCATTTGTATTTTTGGATTTTTCTAGGATTAGTTATGATTTTAGGAAGATTCAACCTTAAAATTAATTAAAATAGCCTAATTAATCCATAATCCGTTGCATGGTTTGCCTTGCACTTTCCGCATGATGGGGATTGAGTATTTAATTTGTCATGTCGGGATGCTAACTCAATTGGAGGATGACTTTCCTGGACCATCGATCTAAGATCGACCGATCATCCCCTAAAGGAGGAAAGAGAGGATCTAATCGTGATCTAATTAGACCCATTCATTCTAATCACGTGAAATGGATGGTTCATGATTGATCTCCTACTAGCAATGGATGACGGAGCCCGTTCTCCATGGATCGCAGAACTCACGATCCACTCAAACTTAACCCACACCTTCGAAGGATCCACACGATCCATATGATGGGTTCAAATGCAACTTCTCTTTGAAAAGGACCAACCAATTTCCATACAAGGCTCGGTTTGGGAAATTACCTGCGAACTTGTGGCCGGTGGTTCCAATGATTGAAAAAGCTTGGTGGAAATGAAGCCTTGGAGTAGAGCTTTGATTGGATTGCTTGGTCAACAAAACTCCTCCTATTTGGTGATCAATCTTGGTCAAACTTATCTCTCTGGAAGCTTGGAAATGATTCATTTAGATTGGATATGGTGAAGGTGTGGTAAAGGAATTGAGTAGAGAGGGAGTATTGATCGAAAGAAGGTTGCTCTATTTCAATTTTGCATGTAGAGAAGAAATATGATTGAGGGAGGCTTCGAGAATGCTTGGAAAAGCTTTGAGGAGTTTCTAAATAACTTAGGGAACTCTCATAATGCAAATTGTGTCAATTCCCACTTGAATTGGGGGAGCATACCCTAAAATCATGCGTGAAGGACAGACAGGATGGGTTGGCTTGTTTGACAGCGCCACGAGGTCATGTCCAACGACTTGAGAGTGGAGGCGTAGGAGGCTGCCCAAGGGCTGATGCAAACCTCTTGGCTTGAATCCATGGGTTTTTAGTTTTGGCTTGAATGAGGAAGAGTTGAACTTTCATTGGTACTTGGACAGAGGGATTGGGGTGAGCTAGGTGGGTGGAGCCTCACTTGAGTGCTTGGGGCTTCCATGGTGATGGGAAGTCAACTTTGCTTGTTAATGTGAAGATCCAATGGAAAGAAGGCTTGTCCAATGGCTCACTCCTTGGGTGGGGCCCACTATAGATTTGGGCTGTTTGGGAATAATGAGTTAGACCGGTTTAGGTTAGCCAGTCCTAGGGTCCCATAGGTTGGTTTTGGGTGATTTGGCTTCATATGGTCAAAACATGCTCATTTGGGTTAGGTTGAGTTGGGTTGACCAATTGGTCAAATTGGGTCAAACTAAGACTTGGGTTAGGTTCAAATGATGTTTTGAAGAGTTTTGGTTCAAGTGTGTGGTGTTTATTTTCAATTCATTGGTATGAGGGGGGGACACCACGTAAATCTGAGGGTATACTAATTGAGGTGATCGGGTATGATATTGAGGAATAGTATACTATCTCGAAAGATAGAAGTCACTACCCTACAATGGACATAATCACCTAGTAATGACTCCTAAGTCATGATGGGTCTTCAAATATACTAGAGATTTTTCCCCTACTTTACATGGATGAATAAAGTAGGGTTTATTTAGGCCGGGTTCTAAAGTTCCCTATGAGCCCCATAGTTCATTACATCTTAAGAAAAATGAATCCCTTAAGAATACTCTTGATTAAAGTAGGTGATTGTTGTCTCCAAAGAATTCAAATATAGGACTATCAATAAATTGGTTGTGTTTTAGAAAATCAAGTGGGGTAGATCAAAAGGAGAGAGTTATTATCGAAACCAAAGGAGATGAGTGATTACTCATGATACTAAGAAAATGTGCTCAATCACATATGGTTGGGCTTTATATTTTGAAATTGAAGAGATTTTATATATTTTAGTTGACATTTCATTAGAAAGCTAGGGCTTATACTCTAACAACACAAGATAGTTAGGATGTCTAAGAGGTGAGAATTTATCCTTATAGCCCAAAGAAAACGGTAACCTCGGATCCTAAATTTGGGGAGCTTTGGTTAGGGCCAAAATATGACCTAAATCTAAAGCGAGAGTGGGTATATGGTTTACCTCCACAAGAGAGTAAATCACACATTGACTGTTGAACTTATTGTTGCTTGGAGTGGCCAATAACTCCTCATGCTTTAAATCCATGTAGGCAAGTCATATGCTTTTGCAATATGGCTAGGTTGTTATTATTTAGAAAAAAAACTAAGTCCTTAAACCCACTCCCAAAGAGACTAGAGCATGGGGGGTATGAATAATGACTTAATCTAATGAAAATTTTTATGAAATTTTATTTAATTTGGGAGTCTTTATTTTGACACAAGTTATAGGATTTTGTATGCCTAAATGCATGAAGTTGATTATGGGCCAAATCAAATGAAGATGTTCTTCCATCATAGGCTCTCAAAGGTTAAGCCCGTACTATCTGGCAAAGATGGAAGCCCTCCCTTAACAAGAGTGAAATAAGATGATTATGCATGACATTAAACATACAACATCCAGGTAAGGGGTTACTAAATAATATATTATCTTGATTTAATGCCTAGGCTTTTATATGAGGTTATGAGTTATTTTAGAGGTTTAGTTATGAGTTGTTAGTTTTGGTATAAAATTTAATTTTTATCCTAGGATCCTAATCAGTTCTAGGTCATATAGTAATCACCAATCATAAACAAACTATGAAAAGGCATGCTTTTTCTAATGCACAAGTTAAACGAAACATCAAACAATTTTATAAAGCTATCGTAAAAGAATAAAAGGCTTATCTGCGGTAATCAGCATGAGCTACCCTTATACAACCTGATATAAGAGAATAATTATAATTACAAATGATGAATGTTATGGGGGTCTTCATTCTTCATTCTTCATCATTTATTTCTTCATTTGATTTGCTTCATTTCTTTCTTCATTTCTTGCTTGATTTGGATGTGCTTGCTCCAAAGGCATCACATGGTACATAAGACTTGGTCTTATAACCAATGCTCATCCTAATCCCCATAACACTTATCTTAATCCTAAAACAAAATTACATTAAAGAAGGAAAGTAAATCTAGCTACACCTGGAAAATAAATGTTAGCCAAACAAAACATACAACCCAAGTAGTATATGAAAATTTTGGGCTTAGCACCTGCACATGGATAACCAAGCCCACCTATCTAAACTTGGATTATGCTTAGGGGCATAAGCAACCTGCACAAAAGTATTTATATTTTTTTTAGGCCTCTTAAGCACCCCTACAAAAGCAAGATTAATAATATCACTAACATCCACTACACACAACACCCTTCATCTATAATAATACATCAAAATAAGCATACATCAAACATATCACCTAACATAAAACTAGAAGTGGTGACTTAGTCTAATGTGTGCATTAATGCTTTGATGTCCTAACTAGATTTTAGAGTTGTAATTTGCTAAGTGTAAGGGATTTAATTTATAAAGGGTTGATTTCTCTTTAAGTGATTTAATTGATTTAAAGATTTTATTTAGTATTTTTTTTTATTTCATATGGCCTACACTTAACAACTAAGTGTTATAAAGAGAAGAAAGAGGGAACCTCTCTTTCATCCCCTAAGTCACTTCTAAAGCAAGTTAATTAATCAATTTCCTTTAGTGAATGGCTTATTATATGTTTTAATCAATTCTAAGTTTAGGTTCACTCTAAATGACCTTATTCAATAAGAAAGACATCTTAAGATTAATTAGAATGAATTACTATCACATAACACATATTTATTCATTTCTTTCCATCATGTATATCATGCATATGATTAAATCCTAAGCATACCTATACATATAATGTATGTTTTAGCACACTTAAATGATGAATGCAAAGAAGTGTGTTGTGGAATTTAAATATTTCAATTGATTGAATTATGAATGCATGTCTTTTTTTAATAGAAAGAGGAATTTTTCATCCATTAACTAAATACACATTCACATGTATAAAAGTTTTAAGTGAGTACGTCACCATTATTCTACACCAAGGGCGTAAGTACAAGAGCTACTTAGGGCTACTTAAAGCCTCATAGCCTCTGGATGTCCAGACTAATATACCACTTTTCTTATGTACATATAGATGTATAAGCAACTATAAGAAAAGAAAAAACTCAAGCAAAAGTTATATTTGATTCATGATTCTTATTCATTGGTCATATCATACATACATATTTATAATAGTTTTAAGTGAGTATGACCATTATTCTACACAGGGCATAAGGTATGAGACTACTGAGCTACTTAAAGCCTCGTAGCCCCGGGGTGTCCAGACTAATATACCACTTTTCTCAGATACATGTGAATGTACAAAAAGAACCACAAGAATGAGAAGTAATGCAATAATTCATATTTGATTTGATTATATGATTTACATAAGTGATATGAAATTCTCTCTAAGTCTTAGCATGGAGATGCATAGGAGTAGATTTAGACAAATATTGTGTTCTTTTCAAATGAACTATACATTTATAAATCCCATGAAAATCCATATAAGATAAGGAAAAAGAGCTTCATATTGCATATCTTATATTATCAACACATGCAAACTTATAGATATTTGTAATTAACATCACTCCATATATTATAATTGATTTATGGGCTTTCGAAGATAACTTTTGATTTAATAGTAATAATAGCCACACCTATTTTAATTTAAATCAACATGCAATTTGACATAAAAGAAACCATTTCATTTAGTTAATTTTAAAAGAAATGAATGCATGATTACACATGGAAAGCAACATTTAACATGATTGGAAAGAAATAAAGGAACATAAGCACATGATCTCATTCATTCCAATTAATTCTCGAGGACAATCATACTAAATAAGGCTATTTAAATAAACCAAAGTTCTTTAATGACATATTTAATTTTGAGTTTGATTTGATTTAGGAAGTGGAAGAGGTTTGCTAATCCTAATCCCATTCCCCATGTGTTAGTTAATTTAGTAATTAAGTTAATTTTATAGTTTAATTTGGTTAGGGTAATTAATTAACCCTTACTACATCACCCAAGTTAATTAACTAATTAATAATGAGCCAATATGATATGCAACCACATGAAAAGTAAATTTACAATATTCCTAAGAAATGAAAGGGGCCTAATGCAATTGGCTCATGATTAATAGTTAATTAGGCTTAAGGGATCTCACTTAACTATTTTTATGATTTTCTCACACATGTGAGCTAACCACAATTTCATTATCTCCCACTTTGGGTTATTGAACACCCAAAAAGCTACTCAAGATAAATTAAGCCTCAATCCTTAACCCCTAAGTCACATCAAACACTCAACTAGGCTTTAATTTTTATCTTAGAGATTAATTAATTAATTATGCAATTAATTACCTTAATAATCATTAACTAATCAAATTCCAAAAAGTGAAGGAAACTTAGGAAATGAATTAGGAAAAGTATCCCAACCATATTCCCTAAGCTCCCATACTGTTCAATAGAGATAATTAGGCTTAAATAATTAATTAAACCATTGTTCATTCACTAATTATCACTAATTAAATTAGAAAGTGATTAAGGCTTAATCAATTGATTTCCTAATTAAGCAACCAATAAAATCCTAGAAATATGAGGGAGGTAGAGATCATCCCCTCAAACATCCATAGAAAGTTGAAGATCAATTGGGTGATTAATTAACATATAATTATGCTAATTAGATTTATAATTAAACCTTTAATAAAGCCAAAATTACTATTCAAAATAAAATAATAATATTTTCCTAAATTCTACTCTGAAATATCTTTAAAATGAGCCTAAGTTTGTAATTTTTGGATTTTTCTAAGATTAGTTATGATTTTTAGAAGTTTTAGGCTTAAAAATGGATTTATTAATCCTAATTAAAGCCTTAATCCCATCGAGCCATTAATGCGGCATGACGGCGATGCACTTTCCACATGGATGTGATGAGTGGCTATTTAAGTATCAGAAGGTTGACTTGGATGGTGGCGTAATTTCTCCATGGACCGTCTAAGATGGGATGGTTAAATGCATGGTTTAGAGGAGAAATCTGATCTAATGGATGATCAGACCATCCATCTTGATCATGAGAATGGACGGTCGTGATCTGTCTCCTCTCGGCGGGCGGGTTATCCATCAATTGTCGTCAATCGCTCACCCAAGCTCGGATGGAGATGAAAATTATCCCACACCTTCGGGGAAGCAAAATAAAGAAATCCAATGGTGAAAATTGCAAGACATAGAACTTTCTTTCACAAAAGACCAACCTATTTTCATTCAAGGATCAGTTTTAATGGCATACCTCACCGGAGCTTGTGATCGATGGTTTCAATGATTGAGGAAGCTTCATTTGGAAGAAACGAAGCCCTATTAAGCAGCACGAGCTTTCATTTGGTGTAGTTTTCGAGAGAAAATCCACGGCATGTGCAATCGATCTTGATTGAATTCCCCTCGCATCAAACTTGGGAATGATTCATTTTCATTTAGCTCCAAGGATGGTGTGCAAGTTAATTACTTTGGTGGAGGTTTGAGCAAATTCGGATTGAGGCTCCCCATTTGATTTCACATAAAACTGAGTGGGGATTTTGGAGCTTCAAACTTGAAATTGCTGGATCTCTTTCCTACTAGGGTTGGGTAGTGTATCTATGAGTTTGAGTGAGAATGAGGGGTATACCCCCTCCTTGGATCAGATGATTATGGCTAGTTTGGCTTTTTCTTGATCATTTGGCCATTTTAGAGGGTTATGGAGGTCCTTGGGTGGATGATGTGGCTTGGTTTGGTTGGGTAAGGGTTTGGAGGTGGTTTCAAGGGAGGTAGTGGATGTCTTGGTGGTTTGAAATGCTCCAATGGGAATGGGAGGTGATTTCACTCAGTCATGGCCACCCAACCACCTTTGGGTAATGACCATGGTCTTGGTACCTAAGTGGACCTATGGGGTGCCAAGTGGCCAAGGGAGAAATGACCAAATAAGTGTCTGGGTTAGATTTGACATTTAGGTCAAAGTGGGTTAGTCAAGTTGACCAATTGGTCAAATTGTCAAACTAAAGTTGGGTCAAGTTCACATGATCAATTGGAGTGTAATCATTGGTTTGATTCAATTTGCTTTGAATTTGATTATGGCTCATTTGGGTTCATATAGGTCGAATGAGTCAAGTTGAACAATTTGACCAATTTGACCAAATTGGGTTGAGTTAGGTGTTGAGTCAACATCAATTGGCTAATTGAAAAAGATTGTGGCTTTCATTTGGTTTAATTTGGATTTAATTAGGATTTTGGCCAATTTGACCCTTTAGGTCAATTTGGGTTAAGTTGGGTCAAATTGACCAATTGGTCAACTTGGGCTCAATTATGGCTTTGGTCAAGTTCAATAAGTGATTTGGAATGAACTTGAGCCATTGATTATAATCAATTTGGTTTAGAATGTAATTTAACCTTTTTTAGCTTTTTAGACCAATTTGGGTCAACTTGGGTCAAATGGCCAATTAGGCTTGGTTTGGCTTAAGTGAGGGTTTGGTCATGTTCAATCATTGATTATGAGTTGGTTTGAATCAATGATTTTAATCAATTTGGCATATGGTGGATTTTCGCTAGTTTGGGTTTCATTTGGGTTAAATGTTAACTTGGTCAAAGGCTAGGTTTGACTTAGCTTGACCTAATTTAAGGTAATTGATCACCCTAGGGTGGTTGTTGGTTATGTTGTGAGGTTTGGAAGGGCTTAGTTCAATCTAATTTGGGTTGGATTAGAACTTGGCTCAAAAAGGTTCCTTTAGGCCACTTTAGGTCAAGTGAGCCTAAATGGGTTAATTGGCTTGATCATGGCTTGTTTCAAGTTTAGTTGAACTCACACATGAGCTTAATATTGAAATATAAATCCAATTGTAAGTGGTTTGGAGCCAAATGGGTTTCGGTTCATATGATAATTTCAAGCCAAAAGGTCAACATGGACTTGACTTGGTTTGACTTGGTTTTGGTTTGATAATGATGGTTTATGTTTATATTTGGGTCAATGATTGTAGGAATGATTGAATCATGAAAGAATCCATGAGTTTTGAATTGGTTTGGGTATCATTTAGTCAAGCTCAAGAATTTGGCTAAAAGGGCTAAAATTAAAATTTGATTTGATTTGGGTTTCAATCATTTAGAGTTTGGAATTGATTTATGATTTGGAATTTGGTTTGAGATTGAATTTGATATTTGAAAATCAATTGAATTGGGGTTGATTTGATTTTGGTTAAGGCCAAGTCCATAAGATAAAATCAAAAGGCTTAGGAAGGAATTTGGAGTTTGAATTTAATCATGGGTTTCAATCATTTGGTAGTTGGATTTGATTTTGGAATTTGGATTTGAATTTGAGATTTGGTTTGGAAGAAGGAAGTAAGGATTGGGTTTAGGCTATAGAGTAGGCAAGTCCTCCTAAATCTCTAAGGCACAACCTATTCCTATGGCTAACTCTTCTAAGTCTCTAGGATTAGGTTAAGTGTTCACTACTAGAAGTGTCTTAAGACAAGGAACTCTTAGTGTCATAAGAGTCCTAGATTTGATAAGGAGTTGTGAGCTCACTCCAAAAGTGAGGTCAACAAAGTGGTTTTGATTAATTTGGCTTAGGTTTGATGTTGGCTCATTTGGATTCAAATAGGTCAAATGTGCTAAGTTGAACAATTTGACCAAATTGGTTTGGGTTAAATGTTGGTTCATGTTCAATTGGTTAATTGAAAATGATTGTAGGCTTTTTTGGTTTAATTTGGAATCAATTTGGATTTTGGCCAATTTGACCCTTTAAGTCAATTTGGGCTAGGTTGGGTCAAGTTGACCAATTGGTCAAATTTGGCTCAATCATGGCTTTGGTCTAGTAAGTAATTTGGAATGAATTTGAGCCATTGGTTGCAATCAATTTGGATCAAATCATGATTTGACCCATTTTAGCTTTTTAGGCTAATTTGGGTTAACTTAGGTCAAATGGCCAATTGGACTTGGTCTGGCTCAATTGATGGTTTGGTCATGTTCAATCATTGATCATGAGTGGGTTTGAGTCAATGGTTTCAATCAATTTGGTATATGGTGGGTTTTGGCTAGTTTAGGTTTTATTTGGGCTAAAAGTTGACTTGGTCAAGGACCAAGTTGACTTGGTTTGACCCAATTCAAGGTAGTTGATCACCTTAAGATGATTGTTGATCATGATATGTGGTTTGAAAGGGATTAGTTCAATCCAATTTGGGTTGGATTAGAACTTGGCTCAAAAAAGGTCTTTAGGTCATTTTGGATCAAGTGGACCTAAATGGGTCAATTGGTTTGGTTTTGGCCCATTTTAAGTTTAGTTTGGCTCACATATGGATTTATGATGAAAATATAAATCCAGTTGCAATTGGTTTGGAGTCAAATGGATTTTGGTTCATATGACAATTTCAAGTCAACATGGGCTTGACTTGGGTTTGGTTTGATAATTGTAGTTTGTGTTTATATTTGGAACAACGATTGACTGAATTATTGAATCATGAGAAAATTCATGGGTTTTGAATTGATTTGGGTATCATTTAGCAAAGTTCAAGAATTTGGCTAAAAAGGCTAAAATTGGGAATTTAATTTGATTTGGGTTTGGTTTTGGGCCACTTGGATTTATATTTTATTTATATTTGTGAATATAAATGAAGATATAGATGATTCATGAGAAAATCACTTGGGTTTGAAGTGATTTGAAAGCAAGTTTGACCAAGTTGAGGGATGTAGGTCAAAAAGGCTTAAGTAGGGAATTGATTTGGTTTGGTTTAGTTTGATTTGATTTTAATTTATATTTTATTTATATTTGTGAATATAAATGAAAAAATGATTGATTTATAAAGAAATCAATTGAGTTTCGATTTATTTGGATTGAGATTTGGTTAGGCTTATGGAGGTGGGTCCATATGGCTTAAGAAAGGTCTTAATTTGGTTTGACTTAGTTTGACTTGGTTTGAATGGTTTGAATTTATATTTCATTTATATTTTGTGAATATAAATGAAGGAATGATTTATAAAGAAATCAATTGAGTTTAGGTTGATTTGGAAGAGAGGTTAAACTTATGGATGTGGGTCCATATGGCTTAAGAAAGGTCTTGATTTGGTTTGATTTAGTTTAATTTGATTTGAATGGTTTGAATTCGGATTTTATTTATATTTGCGAATATAAATGAAGGAATGATTGATTTATAAAGAAATCAATCAAATTTGATTTGGTTTGAAGGTGGTTTTGGCTAAACATATGAAGATGGTTCATATGCCTTAGGAAAGGATTTGGAATTTGAATGTAATCATGGGTTTCAATCATGTGAAGTTGGATTCGATTTGGAATTTGGGCTCAGATTTGATTTGATATTGAATTTGATATTTTAGAAAATAAACTGAATTGGGGTTGATTTGAATTTGGTTAAGGTTAAGTCCATAAGATAAAATCAAAGGGCTTAAGAAAGGATTTGAAGAATTTAATCATGTGTTTCAACCATTTGAGGGGATTGAATTTATGATCTCAAATTTAAGGTTGGTTTGGAAGAAGGAAGCAAGGATTGTAAGGCTATGGGGTAGAAAGTCTTCCTAAATCCCTAAGGCATAACCTCTTCATGGTTAACCCTTCCAAGACTAAAGAAGTGTTCACCAATCACTAGAAGTGTCTTAAGACTAAGGAGCTCTGGGTCTACAAGAGTCCCATCTATGATGAGGAAGGAGAGCTCACTCCAAAAAGTGAGGTCAACAAAGGGCACCCATAGTGTGGTGTAACTAACTATGTCAAGATTGGTGTGACCAGACTCATCAACGTCAAGAATTGCAACCACTAAGAGACGATCTTCCTAAACCCAGATGTGAGAATCAAGATCTTGGCAATTCAACTCAACATATACCAAGGGCATAAGAGAGGAAGGAAAGATCTACCACGGATCAAGCATGTGAACCTTTCACGTGAAGATGGTTCTTATCCATAGGATAAAAGTTTAATTTTGATATAACTTGGGGAGAAAAGATTCGTGGGGATCATGAACCTTCCACTGGAAGTATTCTACCCATTAGGGATAGGGATTTAGTTTTATTTGTTGACTTAAGATTTGAGGCTCCACTGGGGAGAGGGTATAATCTGGTTTTGAGGGCACATCTACTAGAGATATGAGCTCAAATCCCCTGAGGATAAAGAGGATTTAAATTTGGACTCCTCTAGAGGGAGGATGGTGAATAGGACTCCACTAGAAAGAAGATGATGGATTTGATAAAATGGATGGATGGATGGATCCACAAAAAGAATATCAACCTTGGCCTATCTTAGATTTACAACCAAAGGGTAGTCTACTAAATATTGGTAGAGCTATCCAACCAAGGCTTGCCATTGTACAATGGTCAAGTCGGAAGAAAGCTTGTAGACTTACATCCTTCTAAATAAAAGAACCAATTAGGGTGATCTATTGATGCAATAAATTGAACGACAAGGAGATTATTGAGCAAAAGCCACTATGGACTCATATCGACTCAATAATAGTCAGAAACAATTTTATTTAAAGTTTAAGATGGACCCTATCGGTGTGCGATGGATCTACCAAGAAGGGGTTAATATCAGCCTAGTCCTATCTTAAATTTACAAATCCAAAGGGATAGTCTACCTCGTGAAGTAGAGCTAACCAACCTAAGGGTTACCTTCGATGTGTAATAGTCAAGTTACTAAGAAAGCTTGTAGACTTACAACTTCCTAAACAAGGAACCATTGGGGTGATCGGTTGATAGCACAATTAATCAAACTTGAGGCTACCCATCGCAGAATGGTCTTGAAGAATGTGTGATAAACTTACATCTTCCAAAGCAAGGATGATGGCCGGGGTGACTCGTTGGTGGCAACAAGTCAAACCAACTATGATGCTTGAGAGATCGACTTTAGTTGACATGCCTAAAGATATGATGCCTACTTGGAAAAGGTATGTGGGGTTTCCTCTAAACCATAAAGATATATATATATATATATATATATATATATATATATATATATATATATATATATATGTTTTGTTATTTATGCGACCCCATGCAAGGGTCACTCCCCAAACTTACTAACCAAGGAGAATCTATAGGACAAATTCCCCAACCATAATGGCTACCAGAAAGGGGAGCATCCACCTATAATCGGTAGTGTACAAATGGGGTCGCTATGTGGTCCAAATAGAGTGCCTCTTGGGAGTGCCGCTTTTTTATCTCAACCTGAAAAGAAACCCTATGGTATTTAGTGGCCAACTCAAGGAAAAGTAATTACATCGCCAAGAGTCTTGTATCCACCTGGATCGACCCATTGATATGCAACATCAACCCTAACCTGGGTGACCGCCAAGTAGGGAGTCAGAAGGAGCCCAGACTTGAAGTAGAAGGAAAGAAGCTATGGGACTACCTAATCCTCAACTTGACCAAGTTAGTTCAAGATGGCTAGTTCAAGAAGAAGGCGTAGCAAACTTACATCCTCTTGAATGAAGCCAACAAGAGGCTAGCTTATCGACCGCACAGTAAGGCCTACCATGCTAACAAGGTGCTCATCGGTGTGTAGTGGTCAAGTCAAGGAAAAAGGCATAATAGACTTACATCTTCCTGAACGAGGCACCACTGGGGTGACGTACTAGCAAGGAAGCACGTCAGCTTGACCTAGAGCAGCTAATAAGTGAGTACTGCAGGGGTTTATCCCACATCAAGATAGCCCGAGACAAAAGATATGTGTTTATTTTATGTGGTTGGGTGTAGTTTGTATTTTTTTATGTTGCTAAACGATAGAATGTTGCTTGGGTTCTTTACACCAACCTTAAACACATCGTGACAGATTCGCAAGCAAAGATATTTCCAACTAATATAAAGAGATGAAATTTGAAATGAAAGGAAGTTTTATTAATAATTATTTTCAAACAAGATTTATGGATAATATTCTTGGTGAGCCCATTGATTGGCATAGACACTCTTCATAATTTGTAAGTGATAGATACTCTAGGCCTTTTATGGGAAAGGGCCTTCCCAAGTGGTTCAAACTTGCCTCCCATCTTTCACAAATAATTGGTCTCCGAACTAAAACAAGTTCTCACTTGAAAAGCTTGAATGGACCAACTTGTTATGAGCTTGAATCATTTGGCTTTATACAACTCGAGGATTGCATGCCAGCTCTCTCCTCCAAACCTTGAGCTCTTCTAATGTAACTGGCATTGCCTGTGATTTTACTCAAGCTATCCTTAATGATGGGAGTTGACTCTAATGGTAGAACTTCAAACCCATATACCAAGGAGAAATAGATTGAGTTAGAGTCTGAGAAAGTGTAAGCCCACAAGGCCTCAACTAACTGCTCATGCCACTATCGCTTATTATCATTGAGTGTCGTCTTTAATATATGGATGAGATTTTTGTTGAAGGCTTCTACTAAGCCATTTTCCCTCGGATAATAGATGGTGGAATATCTCCAATCTATGTTGTATCTTCGAGCAAACCTGTTAATTTTAGTGTTCTTGAACGTAGTACCATTATCAGATTGAATTCATCGAGGCACTCTGAACATATAAATGATATTATTCTTGAAAAATTAGAGCACATGCTGAGCTATGACTTCTCTGAAATGGATTGCCTCTGCCACTTGGAAAAATAGTTGGTGGCAGCTAGAATGAATCAATGACTCTTGGAAGAAGGATCAATCACCCACATGTCTATTTAAAACTCAAATGGCCATGAGGCCAATGTAGATGTAGAATGTTGGGTGGTTAGTGTAGGACCACACATGTAAACATTGATTCTAAGCTACATCCATGTATCTCGTGATCATCAAAAAAGAGTATCCTAGTCTGATCTTGGCTTTATTTTTAGACAAGAGCATATAAACTTGGGTGTACCTACAATCTTATGGGTTTTGTATCTTTCAAATAACTAACCACATGTGATCAAAAGATCGCCTATGTCATCCAGAGAGCATATGAGAAAGCTCACTTCAAGGATAATGACTTCTCTTGAGGTAGTTTGCCTGTATTTAGATAATCTATGAATGGTTGCCTTCAATTTGACTCGTCATCCTTTTTGGCAAAGGCAACCTCCCCTTTAAGAGAGAGTCACTTGATGAGTTTAATGTCAACAAGGGATAAGACTTGTCTATTTTGGACCCTTATTAGTATGAACTCATCTTCCGGGCATGCCAACTCCTTCACAAGCTTGGCCAATACATCCACTACTATATTTTCTCCTTGAGGAACCTTGTAGATGGTAACCTCTAGGATTTGAGCTAAAAACTCCATGGTGTACTTATGGTAATGATGGAGCTTAGGCATTAACACTTTGTAGGACCCAAAAATTTGGTTGATAACTAATTGAGAATCCTCGAAGATGTTAATGCTCTGGATGCATAGTGTAATGGATAACTCCACACTAGTAATCAGAGCCTCATATTTGGCTTCATTGTTGGTGCATGGATTAGACAGATGATATGAGAATCTCATCACATCATAGTCCGAAGTTAGGAGAATTATTCTTACCCCTGCCTTTCCTGGAAGAGTAAATTATGGTTCTTCTCCTTTTTGAAAGGAAGCTGCACCATCAAAATACACAACCCAATGATGGATACTAGTGTCCCTAAGTTCATGATTTGTTCATCGGGGAGGTCATCACTAAGAGAGGAATCAGCAAGAAGTGGTGTGTAAAAATGCTTTGGCTTGTCACGCATGAAGGGTTATGAAAGTGATGTCAAACTACGATAAGGTCATGGACCAACACGCCAACCATCTGGATAGCGTTAGCCGTGTCATGATATATTACAGTGGATTGATCCTAAAGATCAAATTCACCTTATTAGAAAGCATATAATGACGTAGCCTTTGGGATGCAAAGATTGAAGTTAGAATTTTCATGGGTAGTTTGCCTTGGAAGGGATTAGACGACGATTGAGATAGTAGAGTGCATTCTCTTTCCCTTCATCATTGGATTGAGCTAACAAAGTGCTAAGGGAGTCATCTAATGCAATGATATATAATATCAATGGCTTGCCCGGAATAGGGGCTGATAGAACTGGCGGCGTCATTAGGTGATGCTTGATGTCTTCAAAAGCATGCTGAGACTTATCATCCCACTTGAAATTGACATCCTTTTTATAAGTGTTAAGAATGGCTGGCATCTTTCTGATAGGTTAGAAATGAAACGTCTTAGATATGCCAATCGCCCTTGAAATGAACTAAGTTGGGTTAGACTTTTAGTGGGTGGAATTTCTATGATAGCCTTGATCTTCTTCTCTTTCTATTCCATAGTGACAACAAACCCAAGGAATTTTCTGAAGCTACTTGAATTTTAAGAGGATTCATTTTAAGGTTAAATTATTTTAACCATTCAAAAACTACTAGCAAGTCAAAGAGATGGTCTTCCTTTTTTTACTTTTGAATACAAGATCATCAACGTAATATTCAACCTAATGATGAATGAGTTCGTTGAAGATCAAGTCATTCTCACCTATGTAGCATAGACATTTTAAGGCCGAAAGGCATGACCTTATAACAATAAATTTTGATCGGGCTTCAGAAAGTAATATTTTTCTCATCCTCGGGGGCCAAGTTAAATTGGTTGAAGTCAGATAACCCATCCATGAAAGAAAATATTACATGAGATGAGGTAATGTTCACCATCAACTCTGGTATAGGAAGTTAAAATTCATCTTTACGACATATCTTATTTAGATTCCTAAAATTGACGCATATGCAAATTTGGCCATTTTTTTCTTAATGAACAACACCGCCTGTAGATATTTTTCTTCTCTGATAAAGCTAGCAATGATAAGTTCCTTGATTTCAGAAATGACATGTTGCTCAATGTCTAATCGTATGCATCTAGGAGCTTGCTTGATAGGATTAGCATTAAGATCTATTGTTAGTTTGTGACTTATGTTAGAGATAAGGGCATTTCTTCATAACTCTATAAAGCGAAACTCCAATAGCCTAACTAAGTTATTGGTTTCTTCTTCATTCAATAAGGAGCTGATGTTCATAGGGCGTGTATCTTCTTTTATTTCTAGGTTGATTTCTTTGAGCTCATCGATGGTTGATCAGATTTCTTCTTCAAACTCTGGTGGTGCATTTTTGACTTCAAGCTCATTTGGGTCATCTGAAGTTCCTAATCACACCTCTTCACATGAGTCATGATTTGAACCTATCATACTCCAAATGATTGGTGATGAAATCTATTGTTGTCAAGAAGAACTATGAGTCCTAGTCTTGGTCTTGATTGAGAATATTTGCTTTGAAGAGTTTTTGAGAGGAATAAAATCTAGAGTATCAGAAGTGAACAAGATGTAAGTGAAAGCTTTCTTCATTGATTTCTTCTTAGATGGAGGTACATGATAGAAATCTAATAAAGAAGTAGGGAAAGGAGTATAGTTCCCTTGTCTGCTGATACAATGCTCCTATTGGTAGAAGAGGAGCTAGTGGAGGAAGAAGTAGTAGCTGGAATGGTGGATGGAGTGCTGGGCTTGGATGGTGGTTGTGCTACTATGCTATCGCAAGTAAGTGGTCTATCGCTGTTGGGTGACACCTTCTTCAAGTTATCTTTGGCAACTTGCAAACCTTCCTTGGTGTTGGAGGTTTGAGTTGCTTCAGGCACCTATAAAGAAAGCTTCTTGATCTTAGAGACCACTTTTTAAGAGGTTCGGGATAAGGAAATATCCCAACCTTCTTTTATCTTAAGAGGATCACAGGTATAGACCTAGAGGGTTATTCTAATAAGTATTCCTTGGAGACAATAATAGCTCCTGACTTGTAGCTGTGCTCAAGTAGGTCCTTAAAGGTGACACAATCCTTTAAGATCTGACTAACCATGCGGTGGTAGAGATAATAGTTAGGATCATTACTCTTGCCCACATGTTTCAGACTCTTAGGCTCAGGTAATTGAAAGTCAAGTTTCTTTAAGAGATTCTTAAAGATCTTCCTAACTACCTCCCTCTTGAATGAATATGGCTTATTCAATCTATCGGCAAGAGTAGGTGAGTAATAGCTACCTAGCAATGGATATGTGTACCGTTGCTGAGTATATTATGGAGGAGAGGCCCACCGTGGCAACTTTGGTGGTCGTATGTCATGAGGTGGTGGTAGGAGGTGGCAATGGAGGCTACTGCAGAGGTCTCTCAAGCTCCGGCTTCTTCCTTTGTCTACTAACACCACGCCTAGCTTTTTTCTCAATGCTCTTTGGCTTGAATGATTGGTTTTGAAAAGGTAACTATTTGGCTTCCCCTTGTAGGCTAGTCATCTTGTCGATTAACTTCTCAAAGGTTTTGATTATAAATCCCTTGAGCATGAAAGCAATCGGGCCATGAATATTCTTGAGAAGAATTTCTATAGCATATTGTTCGGACATTTTCATTTCATACTCAGGTTATTCCACCTGAGAATATAATCAACAAGGGACTCATTGGGATTTTATTGTGCCACAATGAGGTCACCTACAGTTACCCTTTGCTGGGCTCCAGCAAACCTCTTGATGAAGAGGTGCTCCAACTCAACAAAATCTTCAGAACCATTGGTAGTTCGATACCAATCAAATGTGATGCTCAAACAATGATGAAGAGAGAATAGAAGCATCGTTGCCACCGATTGTAGCATCCGCCCTAAATGTGTGTTGGGGTTCCACCATCAAAGATTTTGAAGGAAGGACAAAACCCTTAGGATATTGCACCATTAAATTCCTCTGTAGGGTCTACTTTGAAACATATGAGCCACCTTTGTGCCAATGCATCCTTCACTTGTCCCACTAATGCTTAATATCTTTTCTTGCATGGAGGTGCTCCCACCACCTTCTATGCTGCTACCATCTCCATGAGATGTACTCTTGGGGATCCAAAAACATGCAACAACAGGGTGGTCGGCCTAAGAGAGGTAATATGATATTGAAGTGCTAGGATGCCACTAACAAATCTTCAACTCTTTCCATCTTCCGATATGCTCATCTCTTTCTTGTCAAGGTGTTGGGTTGAATGATGTGTCATCTTCTTCTCAACTAACACCCTCCTAGCTATGATCACTAAGGAGGGAACCCCTAGTCAACCATATGGACTTTCTGAGTCCTCCAAGAGATCATCCCCATCGGATCAAAGACTAGCATCCTTTTCATGGAGAATCATCCTAAGAGTTTCCTCTTCTGAAAGTTCATAATCTCATCTAAGAGCTCTAATTGTGCGGATAAGCACCGCTGTTGACCTGGAGGGCTATACTCACCGACAATACATCTCATTACTGCTACCATACTACTATCTCTAGGAGTCTGCTCAAAGATATGTCATCACGCCACCGGGAACAGTGGGGAGGATCTACTACCATGGACACTACATCTATATCCTTCCCCTTCCACTCATGCTATGCAAGATGCAATGTGATGGTGGTGGGTGGTGACTCAACCATGGCAACTTTGGATCGCCATTCCTTCTTCTCCAGACAGGTGGAGGTCAATAGAGAGCTCAATCTCACCTCAATGGGTGGAGTACATGGAGTGGGATCCTTGGCCTGTAGCCGAATCACCAATGGTGTTGGTCTTTCCTTGGATGGGGACTTCTGGATCTTGGTTAGAATGGGGGATGTTGTGAGCTGGATAGGCGATGGTGGGTGGTGAGTGATGGAGGCAGCAAAGCCCCTCAACTATAAGCCTACTCCTCCTATGATGAGTAACACTGGTAAGGATGGTGTTATCTGAATGATCGACCCTAGTAGGGCGATGATTGGGAAAATCCATCAGAGTAGAAGCCTCACCTCGGCAAAACCTTGTCGCCCCTCCTACTTGTCTGAGCTGATGCCTGAGCCTCCAAGGCTCTCTCTCTGGATCTAATTTCTGACTCTTCTAGAGATAACTATCCTCAAATCAAAAACTATACCATACTCTGAGCATCCATAGCTCGCCAACCTTCAAGACTATCAGCGATATGGCTTTCTATGCTCCCCAAGGTCAAATATGTTGGTGGAGAGTGCAACAATCATAGTCATCCTCTCCATCTAAGGAGGGGTGGAACCTACTACCTCTCAAATGTGGAGAGGTCTCTGGAGATCCCTCCTGCCATATGAAATAGCTGCCCATCTCTCACCCTCTTGTGATGCCGCTTGATGTCACTTTTATTTGTGGTGTACATGTAGGTATGAGAGAAGAGCAAAGTACCCACCTCAAATGTGGAGGAGACTATCTGAAACCAAGATAGCCTTCCCCTTGGGTGTCCAAGGAGGGGTAGTAGCTCCGGAGCAGAGGTGAGTAACGACAGGGAACAAACTGCATAGAAACTATCAGGGGTAGTAGAACACAGTGGTCCTTCCTCTTTAGTGGAGAAAACTCGAATTAGATGGCATATTGAATCAGATAAGTGGTGTCTTCCCCACCACATCCTCCTTGCTAACTATGGTGAGGGCTATCCCCTCGCAAGAAATCCTTACCCCCTCAAAACCATGGCCAAAGTACATGACCTCGGTGGAGCCAATGGTAGAGAGACTAGCCTGATCCAGGGCTAAGTTTAGGCCAGTGGGGAAGTAAAACACGAACTTGTTGGGAGCCATGTATGCTTAAGGATTGGAAGAATTGATTGCAAAATCTACATTATTGAAATATAAAAGTAGACATTTGATATTCATTCAATCATTGATTTTAAGATTTGATTTGAAATTTGAACCCACACTAAACAATCTTAAGGATATGGGGTTCATCAAAATTTCAAAGAGATTTTGATATGAGGAGAGTCTTTGCCATTTGTTGATTAGAACCCATACTCAACCAATTTAGGTAGGGGTTCTAAAATTTGAGGAGAGATTTTCTTGGAGATATTTGTGTTATGTGCATCTTGTTTGAAAATATTGATAGTTTGAAAGACCTCTACTTAGCAAATTTGGGTATGCTAAGAAGAGGTTGTGATTGTGTGTTTGAAATATTTTTGCTTGTGAAGATTTGATTGTGTGATATTTTGATATAAAATGGGGCTTCTACTTAACAAATTTGGTATGTTAAGTAGAGCCACATGTGTTTGATTTGTTTGATGATGAGACTTTCACTTAACAAATTTGGTATGTTAAGTGAAAGTCAAATATGATTATGAGATAAATTTGCTTTTCTTTGAAGATGGAGGTCCCACTTAACAAATTTCTTATGTTAAATGAAAGCCCCAAATGTGTTTGAGATATGTTTCTTTTTCTTTGAGAATGAGACTCATACTTAACAAATTTGGTATGTTAAGAAATCTGTGTATTTGACATGAAAAATTATATTCTTATTTAACAAATTTGGTATGTTAAAATAGAGATCAAATGTGTGTTGAAAAGAGACCCTCACTTAACAAATTTGGTATGTTAAGTGAAAGTCAAATGTGTTTATGATTTTTGAAAATGAACTCTCATTTAACAAATTTGGTATGTTAAGTGAAAGTCAAAGTGTTTATGATTTTAAAATGAAACTCACTTAACAAATTTGGTATGTTAAGTGAAAGTTAAATATTTTATGATTTTGAAAATGAAACTCTCACTTAACAAATTTTATGTTAAGTGAAAGTCGTGTGTTTATATAGTTTTGAAAGAAAAGAACTTATTTAACAAACTTAGGTATGTTAAATGGAGTTCAATTTGTTCTTATGATTTTAAAAAAGGGTTCTCATCGACATACTGGACATGTCAAATGAGCTAATGTGTTTTGAAGTCCAAGACTTTGGCAAGAAGGAGTTTTATCGACAAATGCAAATAAAATTCAATTTGCTCTACCTTCTCCAAGGAAGGGAATTCCCATTTGACAAATGTGGTATGTCAAGTGGGGTATTCAAATATGTCTTGACTCTTTTGTGTGTGTATGGTTTATTGCTTTTCAAAAAAGAGGGAAATTTCAACTCTAGCACATGTGAAGTATGCTAAGTGGAGTTTCAATTTTATAATATGATTTTATTCAAAATAGAATCTCCAACAAATTTGAGTGTGGGATGGGGATAGCTATTTCCAAAGAAAATGTGTTTGAAAAGACATTAAAATGGTTGATTTTGATTTTGAAAAGAACCTCCATGTAACAATCATTGATTTGTTAACGAGGTTTGGTTATATGTGTTTTGTGAAAATTTCTTACAAATTTTGTGTACATATCTCTTATTATGTGGATTTTGAAAAGTGCTTTTGGAAAGACATGTTATTTTATAGAAGAGTTTTATTTTCTTATTGTTCATGGATGAACCTTGCCTCACCATCAATGGTGAGAGATTCTTAATTTTGGTCATCTCCTTTGTTTGATTAATTTTAATTTTCAGTTATTGGGGGAACCCATAAGGATTTTAAGACCTATACGGAGTGAGGTCCTAAAACCTAAAGGATGTTGTGAGATTTGCTTAAGGATGAAATAAGCTAAGTGCCAATGAAAAGAATGAGTCTCGCCTATATAAAATATAAGTCCATTATCGATGCTTGGAGACAATAATTGTCTACTAAAGATGGAGAGAGGAACCATCCCCAGTGGAGTCACCAGAAAAATTTGTGGTGTTTATTTTTGAGATGTGGGACACCACACAGATCTTAGGGGGTACTTATTGAAGTGATCGGGTATGACATTAAGGAATGATGTACTATCTCAAAAGATAGAAATCACCACCCTATAATGGACCTAATCACCTAATAAGAACTTCTAAGGCATGATGGGTCTTCGAATATACTATGGATCTTTCTCCTACTTTACATAGAAAAGTAAAGTAGGATTTATTTTAAGCTCGGTTCGTTAAGTTCCCTATGGAGGCAAGCCCCCATAGTTAATAACATCCTAAGAAATCAGAATTCTTTAAGAATACTCTTGATTAAAGTAAATTAGGTCTCCAAAGATTTCAAGGTTAAGACTATCAAAGGATTGGCTATTTTAGAAAATCAAATGGGATAAATCAAGGAGAAGACTTATTTTGGAATCCAAAGGGAAAAAGTAGGAAATGCTCATGAATAGGAAGCCTAGTGAGCATTCCAATCTACCCTATAATGGGCTTTATATTTTTTGAAATTTAAAGAGAGTTAATTATTTGAGTTGACATTTTATTAGATTAGGGCTTATAATTCATAACATAAGATTGTGGAAATGCCTAAGAGGTGAGGAATTTATGCTTGTAGCATGAAAATAGCTACCGATTCCTAAACTAAGAGCTTGGTACAAAACAATGGCACGACCTAAATCTAAGGCAAAATGGGTATATGGTTTACCTCCATAAGAGAGAATAAACCACCCGACTATTGGACTTATTATCACCTTGAGTGGAAGCTAGCTAACTCCTCCTATGCTTTAAATCCATGTAGGCAAGTCTTATGCTTTGCAAGATGGCTAGTCTGTTATTCATTTAGAAAGGAAACTAAGTCCTTAAACTCACTCCTAAGAGACTAGAGCATGAGTGGTATGAATCCATGACTTAATCTAATGCAAATTTTATCAAATTTATTTGATTCTTTTGACTTTTGTTTTGACACGGGCTATGGGATTTTGTATGCCTAAATGCATGAGAATTTGATTATGGGCCAAATCGAGAGAGAAAGTGGTGTTCTTCCACCAAAGGCTCTCACAGCTTAAGCCTTCATTCTCTGGCAAGGATGGAAGCTCCCTCTTAACAAGAGTGGAAAATGATGATATGCATGATATTATACATTCATTCATCCATCTAAGGGGTTGCTAAAAATTTCATTATCTTTATTTAATTCCTAAGCTTTTATGTGAGGTTATGAGTTATTTTAAAATTTTAGTTATGAGTTGTTAATTAGAAAAAATTAATTTTATCCTAAGAGCCTACCGCATCAGCCACACATTCAAGCATCAATCATAAAGAAACTATGAAAAATATGTTCTAATGTAATCTAAACACAACATCAAATAATTTTATAGACTATAAAAGAATAAAAGGCTTGTGGTCGGTTCCTCCATGCACCTCAAAAAGAGAAGAAAAGAGATGGGTAGCCTAGCTCTACCCTTATACAACTCGAATTATAAAAAAAATAAATACTATGGGGGTCTTTTTTTCTTCATTTCTTCCTTCTCTTTCTTTTGATTTGATTTGCTCCAAAGGCATCAAAGGGAACCCCAAGGACTAAGCCTTCTGGCCACTACTCATCTTAATCCTCCATAACACTAATCCTACATCCTAATGGAAAATTACATAGAAAAAAGTAAATCTAGCTACAAAAATAAATGTTAGCTAAACACCCATACCCAAGTTATTTGAATAATTTGGATTTAGCACACATGGGTAACCAAGCCCACCTAACGGGTTACATTTAGGCTAAGCAACCTACATACAAAAAGCATTTATATTTTACAAGATCCCCTTAAGCACAACCCCGCAAAAAAAATATGATTATAATAATGACCTAACATCCGCCTATGAAATATACACCCTAACATCTAAAATATTACATCATAAAATAAAATACAACATCATCATAATGCTCTAACTTAACTATAAGTGATGACTTAGTATTCTAATGTGTGTGCTTAAGGCTTGTGTAGCAAGACTTTACTAGGCTTCTTTAGTTTAAGTTTCAATTTGGAGTTTGAATTTAAATTTTACCTTTGGGTGATTTCAATTTAAATGATTTGATGATTTACTTTTCACTTTTATTTGGTTAAAGTGATGTTTAAGTTTTAAGAATGAAGAGTAGAATGAATTCTATTTGTAGATAGAACTCACTATTCAAACATCCCTAAAGAGTATAACTAAGGTCCATAAGTATCTTAATTAGCCCATTTGAATTTGTGTAATTGATTTAATTTGATTTAGACTTGGAATTAGAGTTTATTTAAGTATTTGATTGATTGATTTTGGATTAGATGTTTTGGTTTAATTACATCTTGATAATTCAATATCCTTAATATTTAATGAAGTTTATGTTTGTTTAAATTCATGTGTTTTTGATTGATTAATTTTAGATTAGATGTTTGGTTTAATTAATTCTTGATAATTCAACATCCTTAATCTCTAATGAAGTTTAACTTTGTTTAAATTCATGTGTTTTTGATTGATTAATTTTAGATTAGATGTTTTAGTTTAATTAAATCTTGATAATTCATTATCCTTTTAAATTAATATCTAATTTCTTTGGTTATGGTTATGTGACTTAATTTCATGCTTATTTGATTGTGGTTATGGTTCATTCATTTATTGTTTGATCAGATTAGATTAATTGAGATTTTATTTTGATTTTTAATTGAGTTTGATTCCTTGTAATTAGGATTTTATCTTTTAATGTTATCCATTTATCATGTTTATCAAAGTTTGGTTTGCATTTTGATTTCATACATTGGATAGTTAATTAGTTTATCTTATTTAAGTAGGTTGAATGAGATTTGATTTGATTGTATATTAAATTGATGAGAGTCTTTCTTAATTTAACTTAACTTGATTTAATTTGATTTAATTAGCTTTATTGGTCTATGGGTTTAGGTTCAATGTGATTATGTGATTAGTTTAATTAAGAAGTGTATTTATTTTAATTATAAAGTTTGTTTAATTTTCAATTTGGTTTCATATTTGTTTAGACTAATGATGTAATTAATGACTAATGGTTTAGGTTTAATTGATTAGTATTTAATTGCATTTTGATTGATTAAACTTAAGTTTAATGTGATTAATTTGATTAACTTAATTAGTTTGTTTAAGAGGTGTGATCAAATTATTAAATTAAGTAAATATTTGTTTAATTTTTTTAAAAGTTTGATTTCATTTATTTAGGTTAATGATGTAATTAGTGAGTTAATGATTTAAGTTTAAATTTGGATTTGATTAACATTTAATATTTTATGTTGAAAAAGTTTAATATGATCAATTTAATTTGTCTTAATTAGTTTATTTAATACCCATGATTAAATTAATTAGTAGATTAATTAAGTTTTGATTTGGATTAATTTTAATGTGATTTATAAAATTAATTTTAGTTTATTAATGATTATTAATTTATTAAGTTTCCATTAATTAGTTTTATTAATTGTTTAATTAAGGTCAATTAAAATTTTTACAATTAATTTAATTAGAGATTAATGACTTAATGATTTTTAATTTAGATTTGATTAGTGTTTAATTGCATCTTAACTATGTTTGATTAAGTTTAGGTTTAATATGATTAATTTGATTAACTTAATTAGTTTATTTGAGGGGTGTGATTATTAAATTTAATTAAGGGTTTGATTTAAGCTTAATTTTAGAGTTAGCTTTAATGTAACTTATTAAATTAATTTGATTAATTATGATGATGGATTAATTTATTAAATTTGCATTAATTAGATGTTTGACCAATTAAGTTTGATTATTCATGATTAGGTTTTTTGATTTGATCCATTTATTATGTTTGTTTGATTTCATTAATATGTTTAATTTAATTATTAGGTTGAAATATTTAATGGTTAATTAATTATCTTATTCCAAATGGATGTGATTTAAATATCTTAATTAAGTTTACTTTAATTTTATTTGATTTAATTCATTTAGTATCAAATGATTAAAGTTTCCTAAATTTGTTGAATTTGAGTTTGATTTAAGATTTAATCATTTAATTGAGTTTTATTAACTTTTATAGATTTAATCATATTTAATTTAATTTCTTCTAAAGATGATATTTTCTGATTTGAGGTTTGATTAATGATTTCTTAAGTCATTTTTTTTTATTTGATATTTAAATTATTTTTAGATTATGTTTTAATTAATTGATTAAACTATATTCTTAAGTGTTTGTTTGATTTTCATTAAGATTCAAAAGATCACATTATTTTCTTAAGAGTCCTAGATTGAAGTTATTTAAGTCATTTTGAATATTTTTGTAAATTTGAATTTTATTTGATTTATTTTATTAAAATGGACAATTTGAACTTCAAATTTTAATTTCTCCTATCCAGTAGTCTTTACTTAAAAAATTTTTATGGTAGGTGTTTTAACTTTAATTTTAATCCCTAAAAATTTCAACTTAATCTGACTTATATTTTTGGTTTAATTAATAAAATTTGATTTTTACTAAAACTTAAATTAAGCTTAGAATACTCAAGAATTTTGGGATTTTGGGTTTGTTGGATTCTCGAAAGACAAATCCAATTTTGTTTGTAATTTTGGTTAAGTATTTTATTTTTTATAAATTTTGAAGTTTCACGATTTAAATTAATTTTTTTTATAAAAGGAAATACGCGCAGCGCTGACATCATCCTTTGGGCGTGAAGGCAAAATGACTCACTCCCAATCAGATCAAATCGATCATGCAATCTGCAGAGGCGCGATGCGAAATATGGCCCAATGAGCGGTCACGCCGATAATGACGATATCGATTTGAAGGCCTGATCGCGGCCGCGCGATCGGGCGTCATCGCGACGACCAGGCCGATCGCGTGATCCGCGTCCATTGAGTGAACGCATGATGATGGTCCATATCACATCAAGATCGGCGATTGCGCGATCCACTAATCGACCTCGATCCTGAACCGCAAGATCGGATGGCAACTTTAGCCTGCTGGGCACTGAACAATGTTTTCAAGCATTTTTTTTTAAATATGAGGGTTTCTAAGCTAAAACTTATCCAAATGGATCTATTTTCATGTTGATTCGCATCAAAAAGATTCTATTTTCTAATTGGTATGATTTAAAGTAAAAATGTGGGATTATCTTTGGGAAACTCCTAAAATCACGAAAATTAATACAAAATGTGAAATCTGGCCGACTATGGTTTGGTGAAATTTACCGGGTTGATTTCCAATGGATGAAGATCCGAAACTTTAGGTAAATGAAAGCTTTGACCGATCTTTAGCCCTTACCTCCTGAACGCTTCTCCGATGTCTACCGCCCGCTAGAAGAGTAATTATTTATATTTTGTACTAAAAATGGCTCAAAAAAAGTGGGGATGAGTTCCTTTATGCTTTGGGAGCTGAATGGTGGTGGGAGGAAGAGATCTAAACCTCATCTCCCTCCTTTTATAATGAAAATATAATCTTTTTGAATTTTTTTGGCTCTAAATTGATTGCCATCTTGCTGGTGAGGGATGATAGATTGATTGAGGACTTTGATTTTTCCAAAGTCCTCTCTTGCTCATCATCGATTTATTTAATACAAATGTTGGGGAGGAGTTAAGTACATGTGATGGGGGGAATTAAATGAGGTTGGGTGGAATCCTATGTGGAGGAGGATTCATGAGGGATTTAACTTGATTGAGTTGATTTTTGGCTGATCCCAAATGGTTTTTGGTTTGATTTGATCAACCCCCAATAGGTTTTAGCTTGGGATTTCCCATCATATGGGTCATTTTCAAATTGACCCATTTGACCAAAATTGGCCAAATTAGTTCTAGGTTGATTCAAATTGGCTAATTGAAGATGAATGTGGTCTTGGTTTGAATTAATTTAGATTTAATTTGAATTTAGGCCAAATTGACCCTTTAGCCAATTTGGGCTAGTTGGGTCAAGTTGACCAATTGGGCTCAATTAATCAAATTGGGTTTAATTATGGCTTTGGTAAAGTTCAATAATCAATTTTGAATAAACTTGAGCCATTGGTTGCAATCAATTTGCATGAGGATCTGATTTAGGCCAATTTGGGTCAATTTGGATCAAGTGGCCAATTGGGCTTTGTTTGGCCCAATTTTGCAATAGATCATCCTAGGGTGAACAATCATGGTGGAAGATTTTGGTGAGCTTGGTTTAGTCCACAATTTGGATTAGAAGTTGGCTCAAATGGGTCCTTAAGTCACTGTGGACCTATGCGTCAATTGATTTGGTTTTGGTTTGATTCAAGTTTAATTGAACTTATATATGAGCCTAGATTGGAATATAAATTCAACGACAATCAATTTGGAGTCTATGTCTATTTGAAATTTTCATGTCAAAAGGCTATAATTTGGGTTGGTTTCGATTTGATTTGATGATTGTAGGTTTCATTTATATTTGGGTAGATAATTGAATGAATGATTATTCAAGAGAAAATTCATTGGTTTAGACTTGATATAGGTAAAATTTGGCTAAGTCCAAGGAATTTGCTTAAAGGGTTTAATTTGATTTGATTTTCGATATAGTTTTGGTCATTTGAATTTAGATTTCTTTATATTTGTGAATATAAATGAAGAAGTAATTGATTTATAAGAGATTGGTTTTGATTTGATCTAAGGGAGTTTTGGCTAAGCTATGAATGTGGTTCATATGGCTTGAAGGGTCTTAAGATTTGAATTTGATTTTGGGTTTCAATCATTTGGGGTCAAATTTTGAAGTAAGATTTGGAATTTGAATTTAAATTTGAGATTTGATTTGAGAATTGAGTATGGGTTTGATTTGAAAGAAAGTGTAGCTAGGTTTATGGGATAGGTAATTTCCTTAAGCTAAGGCATAGCCTAATCTTATGATTAACACTTATAAGTCTCTAGCTTAGGTTAAGTGTTCACATAATCACTAGAAGTGTCTTATGACTAAGGAGTTCTTAGTTTCTAGAAGAGTACTAAGTCTAAGAGGAGATTAAGAGTCGACTCTAAAAGTGAGGTCAACACATATATATAAGACCAAATTCTAAAGTTGATAAAGATAATGGATTAATTTATTGGGCTATGAGATATATGGGATTTTAACTGAAATATATGATATGCTTTGAAGTTTAAATGTGCCTGAAAACCATATCTCATGTAATTTCCATCCTCGATCTTCTCCAATTTTAGAATTTCGTGGATACATATACAGGAAAAATGCAATAGTCTCCATCTCCCATCATTTTTCCTCATTTCAAAAAAACAAACAAACAAACAAACAAACAAAAGGAATTTGAAAATAATCCTTTTTTCAAATCATAATGTTAATAGAACATGCAAACAAGTTGAAGATAGAATCTCAAAGTGAATTATTATGCAAACTATTACATTAGAATCTATGAATGTGATCCGAAGTTTTGAATATGATGGATCATTGCTTTGAAAAGACACATATCTTTCACAAAATAAAACTTAAAGAATACTCATTACGAGAAAATTTAGTACTCAAATCATTGCATCAATGTGTGTATAAGCCATCTAGTTGCAAGGCAATTGAACACATATTTTGAGATAATTATAGGCTCTAACTTGTTTTGTGCAAATAACGATGACTCTTATATATGCATGTTTTAAGAGAAATTAATTTAGCTATAATGCTTTTAAAAAAGTCTAATTATCAATTGATTAATTTACATGCTTTACTAGAAGTCGCAAAAACATAGCTTCAAATGCCTCTATAAGCATGTAAAACTTCTAACTTATACAAAATTCAATGAAATTGAGAATGAATTGAATGCTTTACCTATATGGTGATGATGTAAATCACACATACTCAATCCAATCCACCTATTAGGGATAAGTGTTGACAAGATTGATTATAAGTTTAGTGTTTAATCATTAAGAGAGTAATTTTATTTTACCTTTGCATATGACCATCAAAGGTCTTAATATAAATTTTTCTTATTTAAAATCATAAACTCTCTATTTTGATATGAAAAATACAATCATAAGTTTTAACTATTGACCTGATCCTCTATTAGTAGGCAAGCAAAGTTGACAAGGTATATACCCTAGTGATGATTTTGCTTATTGTAGATTTCAATTAGAGGGGTTTTATCTTAAAAATAAAGTTATCAAATTGTAACGCGGAATGTTCAATCATTCACGATGATGATTTTATTGAATGTAAATTTCAACCGAGGGGATATCACAATCAAGTTATATTGAAGAATTAATGTTAAATATGATAAATTCAAATTTCATTCAAATACAAAAACTATAAAAGAAGCTTAATTTAAATGTCTAAATGAAAATCATTAATCTAAAGGCTTAAAGCAAAATCCAATCCATCCACCTTTCATAATCGTTTGTCAGAGGTGATAAATTAAGAAAATTTTAGCTCACAAAGAAGTCAATATCAAATCGTGTTCTACTACCACTCTCAATCAATCTCATATAATAATTGTTTGTGGCTTGGTCAAGAGCTTCACATATGACCCGTTACTATAGTTCTTTGATCAGGTGGCTACTGCTAAATGATGTCATTATATTATGGTCATGACTGTAGCCATATATTTCCCAATGACTTTGCTCCATAAGATGTGAACCATAGGGTGCACCTGATAGGGAAAAAAAGCCATGTGTCAACTAAGGTGGACTTAAGCCTGTCTACTTAAACAAACACCATCTGAAATCTACTAGGGCCTTTTGGACGATGCAACTCATGGCTACTAATAAGAATTCTCAAATCAATCAACTACCTCTTCTAACTAAGTAAATTGGGGATCATGACAACCCAGAATGATGAAACTATGAGATCTTGATCAGGCGCGTTATCACTCTCCCAATCATTCATTTTAAGTTAAATAATGATGAAATTCATAAAACTAAATTTTATAACATCATATGTTGCTACTATAATGCCACATTTAACAATCTAACCACTAGCCTCAATTGAAAGTACTCTCAATATTGAGAGGGTAATTAACTAATGCCGCTTATAAGAAACCTGGAACCAGATCAAAAGTCCTCGTAATATGGGGTGAAATCTCTCGGTTGTGTCTTATCTACTATTTCATCTACTTTCTAAAAATTTGACTGACATTTAATCTACTCTTAATTGAGAGGTTAGTAGCGAATTTTCGAAACCCACACTCACAATTCTTATATATTTAAATATCTAATATTAAAATTAAATATTTATTTATCTAGGATTTACCTATACTTAAAAAATGCATTTCACTTTTAAAAAGTGAGTGAAAATAATATTTTGATGTGATATTGAAGATTAGGATGTTATATGTAATAATTGAAGTTTAGATATTATATATGTGAATATATATGAATAATGGTATGTATGTAAATCTCCCTTAAAAAATTTAGGAAGAATCTTAAGTCAATTTAACTTAATTATTAAGTTGAATTCAAGCCATATTTAAATTAAATATCAGATTTTTTTTATAGCCTATTGTATCTAAATTCATGTGAGATTTGTAGAAGTTGAATCCACACGATCGAGATATCATTTTAAACAAATTCAATGTTCGTAATGTATCGATGCAACTGCTTTGAGATTGGAGGCCATTTGAGCAAGATCGAGGTTGATTGATATGAATTGCTTTAATTCATGCGTCATCACACTCTAATTATCACAAATTGTTCCATACTCGACTTAATTGATCACGGAAGATCTCGTTTGATAGGTTTATCCGTTTCGACAACAATAGTACAACCCGTTCGTAAAAGTAGCTAGGTTGGACGATGTCGAGCCTCCCCACTTTGATATGTGTAAAATCACATTTTCAATTAAAATTTAATATATTTGCACAATTATACTTATGAATTTATTTATAGGTCAACAGATGAATATTACAAATTAGAAAAAAAAATGCTAATGATCAAATTTAAATGCTCATCTTCACAAAATAAAAAAGAATCAATATATTTTGACTAAATTTATTTTAAGATAAATCAAATAATTAATTAATCAAAGTTCGAAAAGTTTTATAAATTTAACTCAAAATTTACATCTTATGCAACTGTGCAATGTTGAGTGATGGAGTAAAGAATTTTCAAGAGTATATGGAGATAGATTGACATCGCTCCACTCAGCTTCACATGCAACATAGAGGTTACAGCTGCTACGAAAGAGCTTTGTCACATCCAGTTTCAAAGTTATCCCACGCATGCCAAGCGAATATATGCAAGTGTTCCCAATAATCTTCAAATATGATCCGCCGCTCTCTTCCATGGAAGAACATTCGATAGATAGTCGTCGGTCGGATCATCCGGATGGGATTTAAAATATGCTTCGGCAACATTAGTTTAATCCTTTTTAATCTGATCCTTGGAGGCCTTTCGTCGAGCATGTAGAGCTTGCAATCTTCGCCAATGGCATAAAACCGCCCGTCGCCAGCGAGAGCGATATCGCTTATGCCTTTACTTTTCCAACAAAAAACGCCACCTTTGGCCATTACCATGCCGGCAAAACGCAATCCTTCTGTTGTGTACCATCCTATTCGGCTGGTTATTTCGACCATGCCGGCCACTGCACTGGCCGGCAGAGCTCGAAGAGACGACCACCTTCAAGAGCTGTAAGTCAGATGCTTCAGGAACAATAAGATTGGAGTTATTATAATGGCTGAGTAGCTCTGGGGACAGACGGGGAAATATGAGTTTATGATTTGATACGGGATCAAAAGAAGAGTTTCCTTCTCGGCTTACGAAGACGATCCATCTGTTGGAACAGCATACCAAGAGGAGAAAAAATCTTGGGACCATAATGGCAACGAGATAGAGTGGTTTCTATTATTGCTGACGCTTGTAAATTTGATGGCGTTGTCAATACTGTCGAGGTCTATGTCATAGCGTGGAAGAATGCTGGGGATGGCAGCATGCCATTGGGAGCAGACTGATCTAAAGGAAATGCGATCAATGCGATATAGCTTTAACTTATCTCTGATGATTATTAACAAGTCAAGAGGGAGATCTGACCATGATGAAGACGTTGAGGAAGAAGACGACATGGAAGAAGAAAAAGAAGAGATAATCATTTAATGTTTCGAAAGAGTTCTGGACAACTCTCCCGCAGGGTTCGGTTTCCACCTTGTACTTATAAATCTTTTTTTAGCAATGAGGACTGCCCGAGAATAGACGGGGAGACGGTCTCCATTAATTTTGTGGGTTAACAGTTGTAATCTTCTGGCGGGAAGAAATTGCAACCGTAAAAACAGGACCAAAGTTTTATTAAGAATTTCTTGCAAGTGCTATTTATATCAACAATATAAATCTAAGGATATCTATATTTAGGGCATCTTTGCGCAAGTGCTAATGTGATCATAAAATAAAGGTTTTTGATCAATTTACATATAATTCTTACGCATTTACACGTATAATATCTACAATTTGATATTTAAAAATATAATAATTTTTTTTATGCTTGAAAAAGTACATTTCACTATAAAAAAATTAATTATCATGCTATTTTTTATATAATACTAAAATTTGAGTGATTTTTATATAAATATGAGATATATAAATATATAAGAATATATATATATATAAATAAATACCTTTAAAAATTAATAATCGAAGATATCACATCAAATATGACACTCTTTATAATAAAAATTTATCACAGCAAAAAAAAAAAATCTAGTGATAAATTCATAAATACTCTTGAATGAAAACTCATAAATATTAATAGATGTTATAGAGCATTAATCATTAACAACAATATATTGGCAATTCATCAAGATGACTTTTCAAATTTATGTTGTTGAGCTTTTGTGATTCCTTTTCTTCTCTTTTTTTTCTCCTTTATCTTTCCTTTTCTTCTAACCATTCTCAATTCTCTTTATCTCAATAACAACAACAATAATAACAGCAACAAAAAAAATTATCACAATATGTCTCTCAATTCTCCTAATCTCCTTAATAATTCAATATTAATGTATGCATCTATAAAAAATTAAGCTTCCACACAAATTATTTATAACTCTTAATTTAAAGTAAAATTTCTGACATATGCATAATATCTTTTATAATTTCTCTTATATGATATAGTCAAATTAGTCATTTTCTTTTTAAAAATTATTATTGCCCTTCACTTTTATCATAACATATAAATTTATCTTTCCTAAGAGTAGAGACTAATTCCACCCTTGAGCAAATTTGATTTCTCCCTATTAAATCCATGTATAAGCTTCTCTTCATGAGAGAAGAATTTTATTTATTTATGAAAGATATGACATTTTTATATCTTTACCTATCTAATATCTAAAATTTTATATTTATATATAATAATCAAAATTTTAATATTATATCAAAAATAGCATCATCATTATTTATTTATTTATTTATTTTTGAGATGAAATACACTTTTTCATGCATAATAAAATATTATATTTGCAAATATCAAATTTAAGTATTAAATATATAAATTTATAAGATTTGTTTGTTATGTTTTGATGAGAGAAGGTGATGATATATCAAGTAAATATGGAGCATCATATCATTTTGACATAGTTGAATACTCCTCTTCTAAATACAAAGGATTAAATTATATAAAAATTATGAGATATTATCAATTATATAATATGTGTATGCTTTGTTAAGATTATGGTACCTTAATTGTTGTTTGATATGCTCGAAGTAAAAGTTGTAGTGAAAAATGCACAAATTATATGTGAAAAAATAAAAGGTCATAAATGATCAACTAACACAAAAAAGAAAAGAAAATAAATTTGTAACAAATCAACAAAAAAAAAAAGAGAATTGCCAAAATCACTATGAACCTCTTAATTTCCCAATTAAACATGAAAATATATACAAAATAAATAAATTGAAATTTCATCATAAAAAAGTCCGATCCAAAATCTATTTCCACAACTGTACTTAAAGCAACTGAAAAGAAAGATCGATTATAGAGATTGTGATCTACTAGAGAATGGCTCAAGTGTTCCTCTCTTCTAATGTCCTATCTATCTTTCAAGCAATGAAAAACTTGTTATGGAAATTTTTTCACCAAATGGCGCAAAGAGAGAGAGAGAGAGAGAGAGAGAGAGAGAGAGAGAGAGAGAGAGAGAGAGAGAGTGGATGCCGAATTATGGATGGCTAAGCTTGGATTGTTGGCTACGAAATAATGGGGGAAACCAAGAGATGTGTGGTTTAAGTGCTTAATAATGAATGAAATCGGTGATCACTCACTATTCATGTTAATTAAGCCGATTATTTTTCATAGCAAGACTCTCCTATAAGATTTAGAGTCATTTCATGAAACATATTTGAATGTAATAATATACACTCACATAACATGCATGCACACATAAATATGTATACACAAACATACATCATTAGAAAATCTGCTCAATCATGCAAGACATTAAATTTGGATTTTAATAATTTATTATATTTTGGATGCCTAACAACATCAAAAGTGGTTTAATTTGATTTCAAACAAGAAATCAAGCACTTGAAATACAATTTAAAATTTTATAGCATTTATCAAGGACCAAACAATTCTTGGATGCTTATGATATATATATATATATATATATATATATATATATATATATATATATATATATATATATATATATATATATATATATATATATATATATATAAAGAGTAGATTAAATCGACAAACTAAAGGCAAATGGAATAGTAGATAAGACACTACAGCCTCATTTTGTGAGGAATTTAGATTCCAAAGTTTCCTATAGCGTAAGCAACTATAGTTACTCCTCCCAATGCCGAGAGTGAACTTTCATTGGCTGAGTTAGATAGCTAAATGCATAGCGAAAGTATTAGCATATGGAGTTTGAAATTTAAGCTTATGAAATTCATCATATTTTAAAGTAGATGGTTAGAAATCATGATCCCCATGGTCTCATCCCTGCTATGGTCCCTATTCTACTAGTTAAGGTGTAGTCAACCCAACCTAACCAAGGATCCTTATCAACCATGGGTTGCATCGCCCAAGAAAACCTTTAGATTTGTGTGTTATCTAAGGAGACAAGTTTTAAGTCTACCTTAGTTGACAGAGGACTTTTGCCTCTATGCACCATATAGTTCATAACTCAAGGGTAGAGCCATTGGGAATATATGGGTGTTGATCTCACTTTTGGAGTGAGGATTCAATCTTCCCATCATAGTATATGAATCTTCTCAGATACTAAGAACTTAGTCAAAGGACACTTATAGTAAGTAAACACTTAACCTAAACCTAGAGACTTTAGAAGGGTTTTCCATAGATTAGGCTAAGACTAAGGATACCTACCCCTACCTTATGGCCTAACCCATGAAATCCAATCACCTAAGTCCAAATAAAATCAAATTAAATTAAGACTAAACCAAATTGAAGCAAACCAAAAGCACATAATGAATACATAAATATAAATAAACTCAAAAATAAATTCAAATAAGATTCAAGGTGATAAATAGGTCATTTGACTTAAAGTTAACCCATATGAGCTCCATTAAGTTAAAAGTCAACAAACCAAAAAATGTCCAAATTAAATCACTTAAAGGCTCAAAATCATCAAATGAACATATTTAAATATAAAATTAAACAAATCTAAATCAAATGAGATCTCAAATGAGTTAATTTGATCATTCAACCCATTAAGCTCAATTTGAATTAAAATGAATTTAAATAAAATTAACATCAAATCAAATAAAACTAATCATTCAATTACAATGATCACTTAATCAAACATGATTGGAGCTTAAACACATCTTGATTGAGTCAAACAAAATATTTAACTCTCAATCCCGATTTGACCCATTTGAAAATGGGTCAAACCCAAATCCAAGTCGAATTGACCCAAATAATTGATTAAGAATATTTCAAATAATTCATAAACATAATTAAAACATAATCTAAACATAAAATAACAAACTGAATCACATAAATCAACATAACCAATTCTAGTAGAAGTTGATCAAACCTTGGTCAAACTTGGGTCAAAGTCAAAATTAATCAATCAAAACTCTCATAAATGATCAATTAAACATAAACATAACTAAAGCCAACAAGTTAAATCGGTTGTTTGAACCCAATCCAACCATTTAGGTCAACTTTTGGTCAAATTCAAAATTAATCCAAATTAAACAAAATTAATCAATCAAAACCATCATGAATGATATATTAAACATAATTGAAGTAAATCTAAAGCCAATGAGTCGGTCAAATTTGCTTGAACCCAACCCAACTCATTTGGGTCAACCTTGGTCAAACTTTTCAAAATTAATCCAAATTAAACAAAACTAATCAATCAAAATCATCATAAATAATCAATTAAACATAATTGAAGCAAATTCAAAGCCAATGAGTCAAATCGGGTTGCTTGAACCCAACTCAACTCATTTGGGTCAACATGAGTTGTCCCAATCCTAAATTGATCCCAAATTAGATAAAACACTCAAATCATCATGTAAAAAGTTGAATTTAAATCTCTATGACTCTATAAAATCAAGAGAGAGAGAGAGAGAGAGAGAGAGAGAGAGAGAGGGACACAATCTTGTAAAATCTCCTCATTCAATTCCCCCCACTCCTCTTGCACTTAATAGAAATGACCTCGCAACAGTAAGAGAGGACTTTGAGTTAGAATCCAAAGTCCCCAATCAACCATGGCCACCCAACCATCTCCACATCACCATTAATGGTAATTTTCGGCCACCATTAAAGGAGGGAGAAAAGAAACACTGAAGGGATCCAATTCCTGCATTAGAGAGCTTCTAAGAACTCCAGCCACCAAGAGAAACTGATTCCCCACTTCAAATTGATAGAAAACCATTAAATCTAATTCTGGCAAAGTGAAATGAAGGTTGTCAATTATGATTTTTCGAGGCAAGACAAGAGTTTAGATTCATTCTAAAGCTTCATCTCACATCCAAGAGTGAGTTTGAATCATCTCAGCACCCGAAAATAATCCCCGATAAGGTAATTTTAAAATCTCATAGCCAACCATAGGATCTCTTATTTGTGATGATTATTGCTCGATTTTAGGAATTTTTCTTAGATATCCCTTGTATTCTTCATTTTATACATCTAATGTAAAATAAAAGATTGGTGAGAATCAAGCCCGGACCCGATTTCATCAGTTTAACAATTTCTAGTACTTTCATTCGCCGCATTCGCTAGAGGACGGAAAATAGCCATCCGATCTCCCGTTCAAGGAAATGGACTGCTAAGATTAGCGCCAAATCATGTGATTTTAGCCCGTTCAGATTGTGAGTTTGATATGAACCATCCGATCTACAATTAGACTGTCAGATCTAACCCTGCACCGTTCCACACAGTTTCTTGCTCAAAGTCCATGCGCACCACTAACCATCACGCCATGCGCATCAGCGTGCCACAAGAAAATGCATGGTCACGACGACGCGTGTGGCACCGTCAAGTCAATGACATGTGGCCGACCGGTTAAGTGAGAAAATTGGTGGTTTTCGATTTTAAAATTAATTAAACCACGAAACTTCAAAACTTCATAAAAAAATAAAATACGAATGTAAAATTGTAAATAAGGGCTCGTTGTATTATACGAGAGGAATCCAATGAGACCAAAATCCCCAATTTATATTGGGTATTTTGAGCTTAATTTAAGTTTTAGTGAAAATAAAATTTCATCAATTAAACCAAAATGCACATTAGATTGATATGAAATTTTCAAGAATTGAAATTAAAGCTAAAATACACTTATAAAAAATTTTGAGTCAAAAAGACTTGGATTGAGAGATATTAAATTTTGAAGTTCAAATTATCTATTTTAATAAAATAAATTAAATAAAAATTCAAAAATCATAAAATCTTTAAAATGGCTTAAATCACTTTAGTTAACATGTGAAATCCTTGGGAAAGTGATATGATCTTAAAGCTTAATAAACCTAAAATAAACATTTAAGATTAAACAAATTAAAAATGAATCAAAATGAAACTTATAATAATTAAAACATTAAATCAAAATGAGAAATGAAATAACACTTAAGCAATCATTAATCAAACCTCAAATCAGAAAATTATCACATAATCTTCAAATGAAATTAAATTAAACATAATCTTAAAACTAATTAAAATAATGAAACTCAATTAAATGATTAAATTTTAAATTAAACTCATAATTAAAAAAATAATGAAACTTTAATATAAATCAAATTAATTTAACTAAACTTATATCAAACATCAAATTTTAATCATATAAATTCAATTAATAAATTAAAGTAAACTGAACATTGATTAATCACTAAACTCTAAAATAAAATTAATTATAAATCCAATTCATCCTAGCTAATCACTTAATATCAACCAACTTAAATCAAATAAAGCTAAGGTAAACTTAATCAAATTAATATATAACTAAATCACATCCAATTCAATCCATTATGAATAAGATAACTAATTAACCATTAAATGCATGAACCTAATAACTAAATTAAAGATAAATTCATAATTAAAGTATTAAATGAAATTCAATAGACATAATAAATAAATGAAATAAAATAAAACTCTAATTATATATGATCAAGCTTAATTGAAATAAAAATAAGCAATTAATTCACTTAATCTAATCAAACAACATTAACAACAACAACAACAACAATAACAACAACAACAACAACAACAACAACAATAATAATAATAATAATAATTTAGTTAATCAATCCAAGTAAGACACTTAATTTAATATAATTCACTCACAAGTAGGTAATTAAACCATTAATTCATAATTAAATAAATCTTTAATTAATCTAATAATTTTAAAAATGGAATTATCTTTAATCAAATCGATTTAATTAATGCAAACATAACGAATTAATCCATTATCTTAATGAACCAAACTGATTTAAATAAATCTTATTATAATTAATTCTTAAATCAAACTCAAATCAAACACTTAATTAATCCACAAATTAATTTGATCACACCTCTTAAATGAGCTAATTAAGGTAATTGAATTAATCATATTAAACCTTAGCTTAATCAAACATAAATTTGAACTTAATTAAATTGCAATTAAATGTCAATTAAATCCTAAATTAAACCCAAATTATCAAATCATTAATTGCATCATTAATCTATACAAACATGAAATTAAATTAAAAGTTTCAACAATCAAATGACCTAAATCAAGTCAAATTAAATTAAATTAAGATAGACTCTCATCAATTTAATACATAATCAAATTAATCTAATTCAACCTTCTTAAATAAGATAAACTAATTAATGATTAAATGTTTGAAATTAAAACACAAACCAAACTTTAATAAACACGATAAATGAATGAGATTAAAATAAAATTCTAATCATAAATAATTAAACTCAATAAAATCTAAGTAAAAGTTCAATTAATTTAATCCAATAAAACTATAAATAAATGAATCATAATCAAATCAAATAAACATAAAATTAAATCTAAACTCTAAAGTCATCAAATCATATCCAAACTCCAATCAATATCAAAATTAGTTAAACAAAGGTAAAACCCAAACAAACAAACCTATTGAACTAAGATAAGAGATTGATCATCAAACTAGAGAAATAAAATCAATATATATATAAAATAAATAATTGAATTTAAGAAATCAAACCCTTAATTGGAATTCAAATAAAAGAGTACACTAAACTTCAAATAAATCATAAGTTAATTGGAGTACATTTACTAATCTAAATTAAACTTAAATGAAATAACAAAATCAATGAGCCTAAACCACATTGAAATAATATTAATCATAATATAAATTTAAATCTTAAATTGAAATCTAAAAGAAAGAAAATTAAATATTAACTTAAAGGATATTTAATTATCAAAATTTAATCAAATCAAAATATCTAATTCAAAATTAATCAATCAAAATACATATAATTAAACAAACTTAAACTTTATTAGATGTTAATTTAAAGGATATTGAGTTATCAAAATTTAATTAAATAAAAACATATAATTCAAAATTAATCAATCAAAATACATGAAGATTAAACAAACTTAAAATTTTAAAATCTAAATTAATCAATCAAAATACCGTCTTTTCTCTTTGGGTGTATGGAGGAACCCATCACGCCTTTTTTGTTCTTTTATGCAAATTATACATGTTTGATCAATGTTGTGTTTATATTACACATTAGAACAACATGTTTTTCATAGTTTCTTTATTTTTGATGCTCTAATGTGTTGTCGGATGCGACTCTTAGGGTAAAATGATTTTTTCTACCTCAATTAATCATTCATAATTAAAGTTTTTTACAACTCGTAACTTCACATAAAGACTAGGACATAAATCAAGATAATTAGAAGATTTAGCAAACCCTTAGGAATGTTGTATGTTTAACATCATGCATTCATATTATTTCACTCTAAGAGAGAGTTTTCATCCTTGCACGATGAGGAAGGCTTGACTTTTGAGGGCCTCCTCGTGTTGGAAAACACCTCTTTCTCACGATTTAGCCTAATCCAATTTCATCATGCAGTAGGCATCAATGTTCTAAAGCCTTTGTCCAAATGAAGAGTCAAAATTAATATAAAATTTGAAAAGATTTAATATTAGACTCCATTGCTCATACCACTCATGCTCTAGTCTTTTAGGAAGTGGGTTTAAGGACTTTAATTTCTTTCTAAATAAATAATAACCCAACTATCTTGCAAATTCATAAGACCAACCCAGATAGTTTTAAAGCATAGGAGGAGTGCCACTACTCCAAGTGATTATAAGTCCAGTAGTCGGGTCGCTTATCCTCTTTTGTGGAATTAAACTATATGCCCATTTTCTCTTATATTTATGTCATTCTTTGGCTTATGCTAAAGCTCTTTAGATTTAGGATCTGAGGTTAATATTTTCTTTGGGCTATAAGTATAAATCATCACCTCTTAAGCATTTCTACAATCTTGTATTGATTATAAGCTACAATCTAATAAAATTTCAACTCAAATGAATAAATCCCTTCAATTCCAAACATATAAAGCCCAATCATAAGATAGATTGGAATGCTCACTAGGTTCCAGTATCATGAGCATTTCCTACTCATTCCCTTTGATTTCGATAATAAGTCTTCTCTTCAAGCAGTCCCATTTGATTTTCCAAATATAACCAATTCATTTATAGTCTAGTCTTGAAATCTTTGGAGACCCTAATTGTCTACTTTAATCAAGAGTATTCCTAAAGAATTCTATCTCAAGATGTAATTAACTATGGGGCTTTACCTCCATAGGAAATGTAATGAACCTCTTAATATAAATCTTTTTACTTTTCGTAAAGTAGGGGAAAAATCTCACATTCAAGACCCATCATGCTTTAGAGTCCTTATTAGGTGATTAGGTCCATTATAGGTAATGATTTCTATCTTCGAGATAGTGCATCATTCCTTAATATCATACCTAATCATTTCAATTCTCTAAAATCTGTGCGGTGTCCCACATCCAAAAATAAACAACACAACGGGCTACAGTTGTGACCATAATATAATGGTGTCATTTAGTGGTAAACCACTAAGTTAGAGGACTCTGGTCGTAACCACATCATATGTGGAGCCTGCTGGCTAAACCACCCAGATAGAGGTCACGGGTCTTGTCCTAGGCATGAGATTGATTGAGAGAGAACATATCTTGACTTGACATTGGCTTCTTTATAAGCTAGAGTTTTCTTAATTTGTCACCTTCAACAAATAATTGTGGAAGGTGAGTTGAATGGAGTTTGCTTTAAATTTTTTGATTGAATTTCATTTAAGCATTTAACACTTAGTAATTTATCTGAGTTTATATTTGTATTAATACTTGATTTTGATTAATTTGATTTGAACTTGCAAGCACATTTTGATGATTCCATCAGGTTGAAATCTCTATTCAACATAGCCATCATCAGGGTAGATGTATTATTTTGCTATTTATCTTATCGACTATTAATTTAATAATAAAGGATCGATCTACTATCATATGTATAATTAGCTTCTTAGATATTTTACTAAGTTAAAATTCTTATAATATTATTACTGGATTTTTAGGTTTTGTTAACTCAGACCCGATCCTAAGATCCAACTGGAAATCAACCCACGTAGCATCCTCAGACACTAAGTTTAAGCATTCAACATAACGTCGAGGCCTATGCGGGTATATTTTTATATTACTTGCATAATTTTAAGGCATTGAATTTGAGTTTTAATCATGCCTTATAATATGTACAAAACTAATCACATTAAGTCATATGCATGTATTTTAATTCCATAAATTTAAGCATATGATTGCCTTATAATGTGTGCACTACTTGTTCCATTTAAAGATTTATACTTATTTTCATGCATTCTGCTATCATGAATTTAGATGCAAGGCCACTTTAAGATGGTTTATTACTGCCTTCTATTCACTTATATGATGTATTGCAAATCGGTAGTTGTAGGTTTTATTCATATTCGACTTCAACTCTTTTGAATATTTCATTGCATAATGTATTTCTTATTCATTCAAGTATTTTGCTTGCATTGGATAGACATCTAACTTGTTGTAGACTATTGTCAGGTAGATAATTGTATGACCAATCTTGTCCAACAACTTAACATATTATGCTTAGTTTAATTATTGATCTTATTACTCATTTAAGATTCAAATATTATTCTTTTACTATTTCATTTTCATTAATTATCAATCTCTATTTTGATAAAATTTTCAGCCTCCGGCCGTCCCCACATAGGTCGCTTGAGTCTAGAGCCTTCCTACCATGCTTAAGAAAATGCATAGTCGATCTTCACTGCTTAAAGAGTCTTATAAACCTACCACTCTTAAGAAAAGTGCATAGACCTTCAATACTGATGACTTAAATTCATATTTTAATTTTGAACTTAGAGTTTATTTTACATTAAATAAATTAAGTCATCTATCAATCTAAATTTTTGCAGCCTCCTAGCATCATCCCTGCATAAAGGGCTATTTTGAGAATACTATAGCCTTCCTACCATGCTTAAGAAAGCATGCATCGGTCTTATGACATGCTTAGAGAGTCTTCTAACTCACATCGCAACAAAGTGCATAAGACTTCACATATGTAAAAGGGGTAAGAATATGATTTCTTTGCTTTGTTGAAATAACATGCATGAGTACTTATATTGAAGCATATATTTCCAATTATTTTGGAGCAAAGGTACAAAATTTAATATACTAAGTGCATATGCATAGTATTTGAAATGAAATTCACCTGATCATCCCATTGTGGAAGATCGGAGTACTAACGCCTTCCACCACGCCATGGTAGGTGTCTTGTGACACCACGGTCGAGTAATTTTTGCACCTACCGCACTTATGAGAAGCATCGCATATACCTTTAAACCTGTATAAAAAATATCATGGTTTCCTCGCCATGCTGAAACAGCAGCAGATTTTCCCGTTGCATTGAAACAACAAAAACAAGAACTTAAGGCTATAGCATCTCTTATCATTTTACTCTAGCAAGCACATATTCTAAATATTTCTAAGTCTCTTCCATCCACCTCATGCCAAATGACAAAGCGCCATTACTTTCTCTTCTTGACTGAAAGTTAAGGGAGCTTGAAATATTGAGGCAGAGGGGCGGTTCAGAATTTGGCCAAAGATTGGAGGTTCAAGTACTATAGCAAAGGGACAAAAAAATAAAAATTATTTTCAGTGTTACAGTAACATTGCTACAGTATCAGCTATAGTAAAATGCTACAATGCGTGCTACAGTACCAACGAGATTGTGAACAGATTTTGGAGCGATTTGGTTGCAGGATTAAGCCGAAATTAACTTAAATCCAGCCAAAAGGTGTTTTTAGACATGTTAAATCCACGACTTTCTGAAATCCGCTAAAGCCTCTTTGGTATGGTTAAATCCAGATTTATTAAATCTTGTAGGTAGGCTAATTTATAGGATTTAGACAAGCAAAAATGCATGAAGTGGATATAGCTGGACGACCATGAGCTTGGATGTGGAATTCAGCCTTCTATGCTATAGTGCAAACAAGAATAGAGTTCGGTTTGGCCATTATAGCAGACGGGATTGAGTGGGATGATCTCAAGATCGATTGTTGCTTGGATGAAGGGAGGGAAAAGCCAGCTTTGAGGTTCAGCAGGAGAGCCTTCATGCGATTTGAGAGAAGGAAAGATAGAGTTCGAGAATCACCTATCAGAGAAGTGGAGATGGGATGATGACTTGCGGGTACGGGAGAGGGCTGACGGGAGATAAAGCTTCAGCTGGAAGGAGGAGACAGACGGGCTTTGGCTCGTTTGGCTCTATGGAATGCGACCTAAGAGAAATCCTAGAGAGGAGGATGTGTGGCGGTCAAAGTCTGGGAAGGAGTATTATATCCTCTTAGGGTTACATATACGAGAGTATTTATAAGAGCCTATACTTGTTTAAGGGAATATTAACTTTAATTTAATTTTGCGATGACACAATCATATAATTATATATATATATATATATATATATATATATATATATATATATATATATATATATATATATATATATATATATATGCCAATCTGGTATTCTAATATTCCTGATGCAACAACATATTTCAGACGGTCGTCAAGTCGAGTGAATTAGACAATTTCAGTTCAAAATTACACCGCTTTTTAAGCCGACATTCATGCATACTCATCTAAATTGAGTGAATGATCTCATTTGATAAGTTTTGATGTTTTACTAACAATGCTGATCAATTTTTGAAGATTGAAAAGATCATCGCATGACTACCATATATGCATGTGTATTGATGGACGATCTTAATTACTGATTATCGACATGCAATATATATATATATGACCAAAATTTTACTAAGTAATCTAATTCATGAAAGCAACTGATTACGAATCAAGACTAACCGTGATCAAGACTTATTATCAATCGACACAAACATGGAGTGTTTATAATAAAATCGAGCCTTTGATAAATAATCTAACAAGCTCAAGATCTCATATTCGACTTCATTTCAAAGATCTAAATATTTTAAAATACATCAAATGATCAAAGTAATCATTTTGAGTCATCCATGGAGTGGTTCAAATTTTGCATGTTTGAAATGCCTTCAAACTATAAATAGCCTCATTCTTTATAGGGGAGGCAATGAGAAGAGATATTTAAAGTTTGAAAATCTTTCAAGCATAATCGTGTCCACTGGATGCCAACCACTCATTACCGCCAACCACCGCCACAACCGCCACCGCCACCTCATCATCAACCACCATCGCTGGCCGCCACCACCGGCCACCAGTAGTAACCACTATATTGACATCATTGCTAACCATCGCCGCCGGTATCTCGCTAATCTCGACGCTGTTCCACGCTAACCATCCGCTGATTGCTTATCACCACTGCTACTGCCATTTGCCACTACCATCAATCATCATTGCGACATCATTATCGCCGGTGCTATCGCTGATACCATTGTCGGTCTCGTGCGGCCACTATCCGGCTACCACTCTCCATTACTATCGTTTATCGCGACAACTATCGGGCCATCTCCGGCTATTATCACCACGGACTGCCACCGTTGCTGCTAACCCCATCATGCTCACCATCATCTACTACTACAATCGTTACACTTAACCATGGTTATATAGTTGTTGTTCGAGAGATTTATTGTCGCTCTTTCATATATATTCAGTAATCCGCATCGGGAAAATTTTGTTCTCTAAATACATAGTGAAAGATTTTACTTAAAGCCTCGTTTTTTTTTCCCCTTTTCGAGATTTTTTTAATGTAAAATTCTAGAGTTTTATTAATTCTTCAAACATCTTTGTCTGACTTAATAAAGCTAAGAACTTTACTCTACCGAATCGGTTTTCTAGCACGATATATATATATATATATATATATATATATATATATATATATATATATATATATCATTAAATTTACCTCATTTGTACTCAAATTAATAAACCAAATCTTTCCACCCACATGGGAAGGCTATGCTCACAAGCTAGAAGTATTAAGCTCTCCACCTTCATCAAACTGACCATCTCTTCAATTTTCAAAAATAGAACTTTGAAGAAACCCTATTGATTGAATAAAAGGCACAATTAATTTCATCTTAGATAAATATTAGATTAACTTAAATAAATAATCAGAAATAACAAAAGAGAAAAATTACATCAGAATAGCCTAAATAAAATGAAGTCATGATAGATTTTAGAGTTGTTATATTTGGTTTGAAATGAGAGCAAAATAGGAGTTTGACTGATTATCTATGCATTACTCATTTTAAAATAAAATTTTAAAAAAATTTAAAATATATCCTTAACTAAATTTTGTTAGAATAATAGATGTATAATTATTTTTAATTATAAATCTTTTCAGCTTCAAATTAATTCATTCATTCAAAAATATTTTTTAACTAATCAAAATCATTTCTTTCATGTCAAAGTATAGAAGAAAACAAAAATATATAAAGAATTAATCCAAAAAATAATCTCACATCTTTAAAAATAGAGATCATCACTTCAAAGTTTTCAAAAACTTCACTTAATCTAAAAAAAAAAAAAAAAAACTTAACTTTGATGTAGAATGAATCATGTATTTGTTGACCTTCATATGTGTCATAAATCAAGATTCATAAATCAAATCAGACAAGGTGGGTGTAAAATCGGGTCAAAATGCACAGGATGTCACTGAAAATTGTCGAAACTACCTCCGATCGATGAACGGACTTCTCCATCGCCTTCGTAACGTCAAAATTGATCCGAATATAGATATTGCAAAATCTAACAAGCAATTGTTTAAGCCGCCGAAGCTACGTGTCGACGATGCATATCGGTTAGGAAGCACGACGTCCAAATGCCTCCATTCATGAAATTGATCACGTTAGCTTTAAAACATCAAAATATATCAAATGAGACTATACGCTCAATTGGATGAGTCCGCAAAATATCAGTGATTTAAAGTGATGACGAAATCGATCGAAACGCCGACGTCACCAAAATCAACTCAAATGACTTCTGATCGACGAATGGACTTCTCCATTGATTTCAAAATGTTGAAATTGGTCGATAAATATTGAAGACATATGAGCAACCCATCGCCAGCCGCCAAGCCGCATATATCGAGCAGTGGGCATCAATAAGTCAAATAACTTTCGCTCATAAAATTGATCGCGCCATTAGCTTTGAAAAAATCTATCAAACAAGATTGTGTTTACCAATTCAATGAATTAAAAATCGAGCGGAAAACGACAACACATATTTGAAATAAATGACCCATAAAGACTCAACCAAACGGCCCATCGAAATCGTTTCCGCCATATCAGAACAGAATAAATTAAATCAATATATATATTAACTATGCGTATTTACCGGCATGAAATTCATATTTAAATTATTTAATAAATTCAAAATTTATTTAAAAATCCTCAAATTACCTCTATTTCCCTCAAATCCCGTGCGAGACCGTCGTTCCGCCGCAAGTCCCGCGAACGGCCCACTCCCGCCGGTGCAAACCGCGCGACCGGGCCGCGCTGCCACTGCCCACCCGCGTTCCGTCGTCCGGCCCAGACCCGCGCTGCACGTCCGCCATTGTTCTCCGCGTCGGCCCGTCCTCCTGCCAGCCTCCTTCCCTACAGCCCGCCAGCCCATGCACCCAACCTTTCTACAGCCCACCAACCCACTGTTCCGGCCCGTTCTGCGTAATCCAGTCCGCAAACTTGGCACGTAGAACACAATCCTTCACGTAAGCCCACAACCCATTCAAATTTCATCATTTTTGCTTCGCCGCAATCGGGAGAAGAATATAATAGATATATATATATATATATATATATAGGGATTATTTTAAAATAGCAGTGTTAATCTTAATTAGGCGTTGACAAAAATTTTTTTTTAAGAAAATAGCCGTCTATCCAGGACGACGGTAGAGATGTAGCCAGTCGGCCCTTTGACGGATAACTGCACAAGGATTTTTTTTTTTTGCTTTTCGTTTTCGTAGAGAGAGAGAGAGAGAGAGGGGTGGCGCGTTTTTTTTGTTTGTTTTTTGATTTCGGAGAGAGAGAGAGAGAGAGAGAGAGGAGTTTTATTAATTTTATTAATTAATATAATTATTTAAAATATTTAAAATATATAATTTAAAAATATTTTTTTATAAAATATTTAATAACTAAATATTTATATATTCAGTTATTAATTAATTTATTTATATATATATAATTAAATATATAATTTAAAAATATTTTTAATTATATATATAAATTTAGAAATTTATTTAATAATTTTATTAATTAATATAATTAATTAAAATATATAATTTTATTAATTTTGTTAATATATAATTTAAAAATATTTAAAATATATAAATAAATAATTTTTTAATAAATAAATAAATTATATAAATATTTTATAAATTATATAAATAAAGTAATTATATTTATTTTATTTAGTTATTTATATATTTAAATTATATAAATATTTTTAAGTTATTTAATATATTTATAAAATATTTAGTTATTTATATATATATATATATATTTATTTATTATATATATATATTTATTCCTTTCTTTATTTATTTATTAAAAATTATTTATTTATTTTATATTTTTATATTTTTTTATATTTTGTTATTATTATTATTATAGACTTATATAAATATATATATATATATATATAATTAAAATATTTTATAAATTATTTTTAAATTAAATATTTTAAATATTTTAAATTATTATATAACTTAAAATATTTATATAATTTAAATATATAAATAACTAAATAAATTTATAAATAGATATAATTAATTTATTTATAATTTATAAAATATTTATATAATTTATTGTCTTTATATAATAAATAAATAAATATATAAATAACTAAATATTTTATAAATATATAAATATCTAAGTATTTATATAATTTAAATTTTTTTTTATTTATTTAACTAATTATATATTTTAAATAAATAAATATTTTAAATAAATAAATAACTAATTTTATATATATATATATATATATAACTAATTATTTATTTATATATTTTAAATATTTTTAAATTATATATTTTAAATATTTTAAATAATTATATTAATTAATAAAATTAATAAAAACTCCTCTCTCTCTCTCTCTCTCTCTCTCTCTCTCTCTCTCCTGCCGAAATCAAAAATAAAACAAAAAAAAAAAACGCCACTCTCTCTCTCTCTCTCTCTCTCTCTCTCTCCTATCGAAAACGAAAAGCAAAATCCTTCGTGCCAGTCGTCCGTTTGAGTGGCCTCCGCGTCAACGCTAATCATCCGTTGTACGGACAACTAGGCCTATTTTGCTAAAAAAAAATTTTTTGTGCCTAAATGCTTATTTAAAATTAACACTAAGCCTATTTTAAAAATAATCCATATATATATATATATATATATATATATATATATATATATATATATATATATATATATATATATATATATATATATATATATATTCAAAACTAATAAATAAATTATTTTGTTATAGATTTTTAAAATATATTTTATGTTTTGAGCCTAATCGAGCCGAACACGAGTGAACATGACCTTTGTTCGTGTTTGGCTCGTTTATAATTCGAGTTGAGAATTTATATTCATGTTCATCTCGTTGGTTTAACAAATGAATTGAACACGAGCTTATTATCGAGCCGAACACGAGCTTTTTACGAACAAGTTATTTTGGCAACCCTACTCCCTACTCCTGTTATTACATTTTATCCTTTTTTAATTATTTTTTACATAATGCTAATATCGCATATTCTAATTTATTTAATAGTAGTAATTTAAAATATAAAGTACAAATACGTATTTAAAATAGTGACTATCAATTTCAGTGTATATAATAGATTACTTAATTATAATTAATTTTAATATTAATAATAATAATAATAATAATAATATTATTATTATTATTATTATTATTATTATTATTATTATTATTATTATTATTATTATTATCATTATTATTATAAAATAATATTTAATATTAATATTTATATTATTATTATTATTATCATGTACAATATATGCATATGTAAATTGATTTAAAAGTGATATGACACTAAAAATCTCACTAGTCGAAGCAAGAATCTTGATGTCAAAAGCAAGCTGATCCTAGTCGAAACTAGTCGAGATCATGCACTTAAAATATCATTGAAAACTTTGAGATATAAGCTAAATCCCTAAATAGTTCTTAAATATGAAGTGTTTATGATCAAATCGAGCATCTTGGATTTATGGCAAGATCTCTTGATTCTGATTCATTTGAGTATTGAAATACTCAAAATACATCGATGATCAAGGGGAATCATCGTGAGCCATCTGATGGCGTGATTTGGATTTTGCAAGTATATAATGAAATGCCCCCCTTTAATCTATATATAACTCCTCATTTTTCACATGAGATGAAGCCAAACTAAAGAGAAGAGAGAGCTCTAAAGCTTAAAAAACTTTCAACCATAATTGTGCCACCACTTGACGGTCGCCGATCACCGCCGTTGGCCGCCAACCATCGTCGCCGACCACCGCCGTCAGCCGCCATCGCCGATCCTCATCATATTCAACCACCGTCGTCGGTCGTCACTGCCGACTGCCGTCACCGGCCACCGTCGCCGGACCTTGCCGTCAACCACCGTCACCGGTTATCACCACGACCAGTGCCCGGCCGATTAAGGCGATCTCATCGCGTCGAACCGTCGTTGTCATCATGCTGACCACCATCGCGGTCATCAGTCAACCATTTGGTCATCCATTCTGCGCCCGCTGATGGCCGCCACCTATCGATCGCGTCATCGCGAACCACCATCACCGATCATCACCGCAGCAGACCATGCTTCACCTGCAGCCAACCACCATCGTGGTCACCACCATCGCCCGGTCAGCACCATATTGACCATCTTCGCGATCATCACCCCGGCGGTTATCGCCATTGGTCGATGAGCCTTTTCACCTCATCTCTTCTGCTTTAACTGGCCAGCGGTGCAAATGTTTTGCTGATTCACATATTCATTGTCGCCTTCTCATATACAATCTGTAATCCATCGGGAAAACTTTACTGAACAGGTTATATAGTGGAAGATTTTTTTTCTGAAAAGCCGTAGTTTTTTCGAGAGTTTTCTACATAAAATTGCAGTTTTCTTGCTGTTAATTCTTCAAATATCTATGTGTGTGTCGGATTTTACAATAAAGTTAAGGTATAAACTTGTATTCTATTTATTAATTTTTATAAATTTATTAATGGGTTGTCAACTCCACTGCATCAAATTATTTATACGAAAATTATAACATCACACCGTTTATATGAATGAATATGTGATTTGATTTTTTATGTTTAATTTTATGGTCTAGATGTACGAATGTAAAGCTATTGATATATGGGCAAATATTAGATATGATATTATAATAATAAGACTTACTCTTAATAAAGTATTCCAAAAATATGATATTAGAATTGTAGAGTTAGTTATTTTTTATGATATGGGTCTCTTCTTTTACTAAATCTCATTATAGAAATCTATTACTTTATTGATTTCTCATTTTCAATTTTCATAATTTGTTTTAAATTCAGTTTAAATGTACTTTTATCTTATTATTTTTATCAATTACTACAATGCTTGATTATTCATATAAAAATTTTAACCCCCAATATATTGCAAAGTTTTTAGACATTCTTTGAAATAAATGTGAAATAAATTTCAATTGGTTATTCGTGTATTATATTTATTTAAAATCAAATCTACTAGTTTTGACATATATTCAAATTAAATTTTTATGGAATGTCTAAAATTGTTTCAAACAAAATATATTGTATAAATACATAATTTTTTTAGGCTTACTCTTCACTTGAAAGGATATCGGTCTATTTAACTGATTTAGTTTATTAAAATTATTCCTATAAATATTTATATTTATATAATCGATATTTGTATAAAACATTTTTATGAAACATTTATATTTATATTAATCACGTATATTCAATTAATATATTTATATCAAATTTTTATATATATAAATTTAATATAAATGTTTATATAACACAATTTAATTGATTAAATATATTTGTAAATATTTGATATATTTATATAAACATTTTATATGTAAAATGTTTATATTTATATAATTCATATTTACATAAAACATTTTATAAATAATATTTAATTCCGGTTTTTCTTCTTGTAACTTAATTATAATTCAGATTAACGTTACTTTATTTCTGTTTAAGATGAATATATATTGCATGTACAATATTTTGTATAAAAACGAAAATATAATATTTTCAGTTTTTATATATAATATGAATATATTAACTATTTTAAATTTAATAATTTGCAAAAATATGTTTCCGCTATTTCCGTTATTTCTATTAAATTTTATAATCAACACGTTTTTAATTCCGATTTTTTCTCTTGTAACATAATTCTAATTCCGATTAACGTTACTTTATTAATCTGATATTTATTAGTTTTCTTATTTGTTGATCCAATTATGCATCTTCATTTGTCTTCTCGTTAAGAGAAATCATTACAATACATATTATTGCGTGCTAGAAAATTAATTATAGTAGAGTAAAAGTTTATATCTTAGACTTGTTATGAAATTCAGCACATACACAGATATTTAAAAAGTGAACAAGAAAATTCCAAGAATTTTTTACGTGAAAAAATCTCATATTTTTAATATTGATTTAAAAGTAACAGATTTTTTTATAAAATGTAATCAGTTCTAATAATAGAAAAAGTTACTCTAATTACATCTATATATATTATCTATTAAAAATATCCAATTTAGTCTAATTTAATTCATAAATTCTGCCACTTTATACATTTATTATCTTACATTTTTGTTTATTTTCTTTTTTTTTTTTTAGCGTAAGAGATTTTTTTTGAACTATTATATATGTTTTTATACTATGCATCAATGTTAGCAGAAATATAGTTTTATTAATTATATAATTAAACTAATTTTAACTGGATAATTATATATTAAACTAATTTTCTTAAGCTATTTAAAGTAATAATTTCTATGCAACCAAATTTACTTAAGTGCATAATTATAATTAAATAATATAAATTATTTAAATTAATATGCTTTTTAATTAATATATTTATATCTAATTTATTTAGAGAATATTATTAATTATAATTATATTATCTTAATTAATTAATAATTAATAATCTAATAAGAGAATTATATAATGATTTCTCTTTAATCAGTTTGCATAAAAATAATATTATTTTACTCAAGTTAATTTTTGTTTCACTTTAATCAATTATAATTAAATTAATTAAATATAATTATCATAAGGTTTAGCAAATCCTGTAAATCTGAATTTATTAAATCTTATAAAAGCGTATACATTATGCTTCGCGATTATCTTAAAAGATTTTGCCTTGAGCTCTCTCTCTTTTACCACCCAAAGAATGATAATATTTATAGACACTTCAGAATATATAAATCCAAACCACTCCATTGAATGGTTCGCGATAATTTTTTTGATCATCTCATGTATTTTGAGTATTTGAATGCTCAAATGAAGTCAGAATCAAGAGATCTTAGGCTTGTTAAACCGTCATCACATTTCGATTTGATAATAAAGATTATATTTAGAATTATTTAGAGATTTAGACATCCCAAAGTTTAATGATAGTTTACTCTCTTCTACTAGTTTTTTAGATTTGTTTTGACATCAAGATCCGTGCTTACTAGTGATTTTAAGGTCATATCATTTTTAAATCAATTTACATATCCATATGTTACATGATAATAATAATAATAATAATAATAATATAAATATTAATATTAAATATTATTTTATAATAATAATGATGATAATAATAATAATAATAATAATAATAATAATAATTTAATTATAATTAAGTAATCTATTATATATGCTGAAATAGATGGTCACTATTTTAAATACCTTTCATTTTTATACTTTATTAAATAAATTAGAATATGTGATATTAGCATTATGTAAAAAATAAAAAAGGATAAAATGTAATAAGAGGTAGGGCAGCCAAAAATAACTTGTTACAAAAACGTTTTTTCGATAATAATCATTCGTTAAACTAGACGGCATAAATAAAATCTTTAACTCGAATTATAAATGAGCCGAACACGAACAAAGGTCATGTTCACTTGTATTCGGCTCTATTAAGCTCCAAACATAAAATGTCTTTTAAAAATCTTTAAAAAATAATTTATTTATTAGCTATATATATATATAAAATTAAATTTACCTCTTCTGTGCTCAAATTAATAAATCCAAATCTTTCCACCCACATGAGAAGGCTATGCTTACAAGTTAAGCTCTCCACCTTCATCAAACTGACCATCTCTTCAATTTTCAAAACAAAACTTCGAAGAAACCCTATTGATTGAATAAAGAGAAATATTACATCAGAATAGCCTAAATAAAATAAGTCGATTTTAGAGTATATATTTGGTTTGAAATGAGAGCAAAATAGGAGTTTGACTGATTATCTATACATTAGACACTCATTTTAAAATAAAATTTTTAAAAAAATTTAAAATATATCCTTAACTAAATTTTGGTTAGAATAATAGATGTATAATTATTTTGTAATTATAAATCTTTTCAGCTTCAAATTAATTCATTCATTCAAAATATTTTTTAACTAATCAAAATCATTTGTTCATATTACAAAGTATAGATGAAAACATAAATATACAAAGAATTAATCCAAAAAATAATCTCACATCTTTAAAAATAGAGATCATCACTTCAATGTTTTCAAATACTTCACTTAATCTAAAAAAGAAAAAAGAAACTTAACTTTGATGTAGAATGAATGATATATTTGTTGACCTTCATATGTGTCATAAATCAAGAAAAGCTCATAAATCAAATTTGGACTTTGGAAAAGTTGCAAATGTGTCAAAATACCTGGATGTCATGGAAATGGTGAAAAGACCGACCATCGATGACGCCATCGCTTTCAAAACAATCAAAAATATAGATATTGCAAAATCTAACAAGCAATTGTTTAAGCGCTCGAGCTAACAATACGACATATCAAAGCGCAGAACGATATCCCTCCATGAAATTGATCACGCGTTAGCTTTAAAACATCAAAATCTATCAAATGAGACTATATGAGCTCAATTGTGACGAATACATATGATTTGAAAGTGATGTTGCAAAATAGAGGCGAAACACACCTGACGCCACCAAAATCAACTCAAATGACCTCACGATGAGCGGACTTCTCCATCACAAGCGAATGATATAATTAAATTAATGAACCGATCAAGTCTTAGCCGCCAACCGTGCGTCGAGGTCGGAGATGATGTGTCAAACGACATCCGCTGAAAATTGATCCCGCCATTGACTTCAAAATACCAAAATCTATCAAACAAGATTATTTTCACTCAATTCGGATGAGTTTGCGAAAAGGCGTTGAAAATGACTACGATTTTGAAAATTGACTTAATTTGATCATCAACCAAACGGCGATCATCGCAATATCAGACAAGTAAATTATCCTAAATCGATATATATTTAACTGTGTATTTGCCAAATAAAATTCATTTAAACTATTTAATAAATTTAAAATTTATTTAAAATTCCTCAAATTATTCCTCATTTTTTCTATTTTAATTTTATCTAATTAAAAAAAAAAAAAACACTCCGCACGTTTCCCTTTGTTCTGCAGCCTCTCCTGTTCTCTTGGTTTCCTTGTGGTTCTGCCATTCTTTCCTGCGTCCTGCAGCCAATCTGCTGCTCCACCTCCAGCCTGTCTGCCATTCCCATGAGCCATCTCCGTTCCTCCAAATCTGACTTTTGACACTCTGCGCGCTGCATCGGCCCAATCCCGCAGTTCTCAAGTCCCTCCCACGGCCCACTCCGCCGGCGCAAACCGCGTGACTGGCCAGCGTTGTCGATTCACGTTCCGTCGTCGACCAGACCTGTGGCCACGGCCATCCTCTGGCCTCTGGCCTCATCCCGCCAGCCTCCTTCCCTCTAGCCCACGGCCAGCCAGCCCACCAACTTACACCGAGCCTTTCTACAGCCCACCAACCCGCTGTTCCGCCCGCTCAATCCAGTCCACAAATCTAACCCATTCTATGCAATCCTTCACATAAGTCCGCAACTATTTTTGCTTCGCCGATAATTAGAGAGAGAATATAATAGATTTTTAAAGAATATAATATATATATATATTCAAAGCTAATAAATAAATTTTTTTTATAGATTTTTAAAATACATTTTATGTTTGACCGAAATGAACACAAGTGAATTTTTTTTTTGTCATCATTTATAATTCAAGTTGATAATTTTTATTCGTGTTCGTCTTGTTAGGTTAACCAATGAATTGAACAGCTGAATATCAGTTTTTCGCGAACAAGTTATTTTGGCGGCCCTGCTCCCTACTCCTGTTATTACATTTTATTCTTTTTTGATAATTTTTTATATAATGCTAATATCGCATATTCTAATTTATTTGATAGTGGTAATTTCAAATATAAAGTACGAAAAGGTATTTAAAATAGAAACCATCCATTTTAGTGTATATAAATAGATTACTTAATGATAATTAATTTTTTTTTTATTATTATTATTATTATTATCATTATTATTATAAAATAATATTTAATATTAATATTTATATTATTATTAATTATTATCATGTATAATATATGCATATGTAAATTGATTTAAGTGATATGACACAAAAAATCTCACAAGACGAATCTTTGTCAAAAGAAGCTAATCCTAAAGTGGTCGAGATCACGACTTAAAATATCATTGAAAACTTTGAGAAGCTAAATCCTAAATAGTTCTTAAATATGGAGTGTTTATGATCAAATCGAGCCTTGCCGGTTTAACAAGCAAGATCTCTAATTCTATTTTATTTGAGCATTGAAATACTCAAAATACATTAGATGATTAAATAATCATCGAGTCCATCCAAATGGTTTAGATTTTGTATTTATATAAATGCCCTCCTAATCATAAATAATCATTCTTCATGAGGAGCGAAAAAGAGAACAAAGAGCTCTAAAGTTCTGAAAGATAATCGTGCCACCACTGACGGCATTGCCGTTGGCCGCCAACCACTGCCGCCACCACCGCCATACCGCCATCGCCCATCCTCATCATCGCCAAGCACGTTTCCGCCACCACCGACTATCATCGCCGGCCACCGTCGCCGAACATTGTCGTCAACCACTGTCATCAGTTATGTATACTCATAAAGCAATTCACTAACAGGACCTATGATAAACTTCCACAGCTTAATTCCATGGGAGAAGCTCTTGGTGCAGTCTTTGGATTGGAGGATGAGAAGAGGAGACTAAAGAGATCAGAGAAGAGACAGAGATTAACAGAGAGATCAGACCAATTCTCAGCCCAAGCCCTCATAAGCATAAGAGTGAGTGAGAGATCTTAAGACAACATTTATACAGACAAAGCCTTTATCTCCTAATTTGGTTCTCTTCTATTTTCTAAGACATGACGTGAAAAAGAAAAGTTTGAATCCAATCTCAAGGCCTAGAACTTAAGACAACATCTATACAGACAAGGCCTTTATCTTCTTCCTCTGAATTGTAAGTCTGAATCCAATCTCCAGATCTGACTGTCACATCTCTTGGCCTACAGAGACGTCGAAGTAACCAAAATTTAGTTATAAAAGCAGCATATTCTTAATTATATTCTTGTATGTGGTTTGATCTAAATCTCTGCAGCAAGTGCTACATATCTTCTTAGCTGATGATCAAAGCAAATAAGAACTCTTGCTCCTATAAACTACAACAGTTCTCTATAACTGAGAAAAGATTAATTATTATTGGTTGAGTCAAACAACTATAAATTTGGCTTATGTATTATTTATTGTACATTACAAAAGTCAAATACATTTGTTTTACTCAATGATCCTTTCTAACCGAGAAATCAAGCTCCAGCGTTGCTCATCCTACCTTGGTCTCTGCAATCCGTGAAGCGCCCAGTAAGCAAGAAATCGATAACCGACAAGCATCAATCCCATGATGAGAACATCCACCCATAAAAGATCTAATCCAACTGATTTAATGGCAGGGAAATCTAACACAGAGCATCTTCCATTAGAACACTCGTAAGTATCATGAGGCCTGAACTAGACGCCAACAAGAAGCTTGAAACAGTAGAAGCTATAGCTAAGGTACTTGAGCCAGAGTATAAATGGAGGAATGTGTTGGACATAGTATCCCCCTGCAATGAGGAAATTTAGAGTTGTGACTGAAGCAAGTGTAGTCGCCTGCTTCACTTCCATGAGTATAGCACCAAATGCTAAGCCTAGGCTCTGAGCTACAAGGATGTTGTAAAGAAGGATGAGAAGGGAGAGAAGGAAGGTAGCAGGGTGCGGGTCGAGTCCACCCATCCAGTAAATGATGAAGGTGAAGGCGGTAAGAAGAGCGACTCCAGCAGGAGATCGCCGGCAGTTCGAGCCATGAAGTAGGATGATAGCCTGTACATCCCTGATGCTCTCTCTTTGAGCAGCATTTGGCGTTCTTGCGGGAAGGTGAAGACAGCGTTGTAGAGCGGGAGGAAGCCCCAGAATACGGAGAAGAAGAAGATGAGGGCCGTCTGGTTGAAGTTGAAGGTGTCAGTTACTGCCTACCAAACTTTTTTGAGATGTAGAAGAATCAGGGGAGGGATTAATTACTGTCTTGGAGATGGGAAGGAAGAATCTGCCACCAGAGGAGGCCGCCGAGAGTGGCGACGCTGAGGACTTGGAAGATGCGGAGCTTGTTGAAGGCTTCATGGCGTCGCTCCTTGTGTCTACGGCGGAGGAGGACGACGAACTGTTCAAACCAGGTTGTTGTCCATTGTTGTTCTTTGGCTGTTTTCTGATGCCTGAAAGTGCGTTATGGCTGATGCAGTGGATGGTGTCGGCGTTGAAGAGCTCTGCTTTTAGTCTTGCGGTGATGTTATTGTCGTAGGAGGATATGAGCTTATCTCTGACAGCGCTTCGCTCGCCGTCATCGGCGTTGGGTTTGTCGAGCTCGAGTTTGGAGTCCGGCGAGATCCCAGTTTAGAGCAAGAAGGCAGCTTTCTGTTACTGTCCATTGATGGTGTGTCGAGTTAACTGTTCCGTGGATATGATAGACCGGTTTGTTTACGTAATAGTGGTTGGGTTACGGGTCGAACCCGATTCGATCTAACAAAAATTCAAAACATAAGTTATCTATACAAGTCATTTGAAAAAAATCAATAAAAATTAATATAAATACTACATAATTTTTATATATTTAAAAATTAATATCTAAATTTAATTATTTATTTATTTTAATATTTTTTTATATTTAAAAAGATGTATTTCACTTTTAAAAAATAAATAACGATAATCTTTTTAAATGATATTAACGATTGAGATGGTATATATGCAAAAATTTAAAAATTATATTTTAGATATTTATCTATAAGCATTGTGTGATATATATGTAAATCCCTCAATATTAAAATTTGAATCATCAAAATTATCAAACATTCCATATGCACCTTCATTTTTTTAATGGAAAATATTTTGACAATAATGCATTTTAAAATCATTATATTTATTTTAAGATTTTATATGATAAAAATAATTTAATACATTTCATTTTAAAAATTAATGTATACATGCAACATTAGGACTAATGTGAGATTTTCTTTAGTTACCTCTCTTATCTCAATGACTCTTATGAATTAGTATATTGGGGTTTCTCATTGTCCTCTCATTTTATTTTTATTTCTTTAGATATACTTTTCACCATACACCAATTCTTTAGTTTATTCCTTTATTTTATGTAACAACAATGTAGTGATCAGATGTCTTGTTCCTGTGGTTGAATATTCAGTCTTCTTTGTCTTTTGAAGTGATAGATTTTGTCTAATTGGCCTACGTCCGATAACCCTAGGAGAGTAGACATTAGATTACATGCGAAGGTAGAGGTAGACCTAAAAAGACTTAGTTAAGATGTATACAAATAACTTTTGTAGTAATGTTTAGACCATCAACAACTACAAGTTGCTTTGATTAAGTGTGGAAGTTTTTTTGAATTCTCACAACCTATTACATGAATACAAATTTCTCATTCAGACTGCCATGCTCGACAACGCATCATCTCTCTCTGCCACAGTCTGCCAAATGGTTACACTACACGCACATTTCATCTCAGCCTCTCACCTCTAACCAACCATTTAAGCATCGTTCGATCATCTCCTCCGCTCTCCACATAGAACGTCTTGCCTGTCTATAAATTCAGACACCTACTGTAATAATAGGTGGCTTGATATACAGAAATGTACGGATCCTTCCTTTGATTAGTATTCCTCTTGCAATGACTCCTGCCTCTTACTCTATCTTCAGTTCACATGAGTAAAGCCTCTCCAATAGACACAGTAAGCTTATCGCTCTCCCTCTTTCTCTTCATGGTATCAGAGCAAGCCCTCCGCTGAACCATGTCGGAATCTTCTTCTCAATCCAATAGAACTATGGACACACAGCAAGACAACCTCTCCACGCTAACCATCCCTCCCTCCTTAAAATTTCTCATGGGGAACATGAAATCAGTAGCCAACACTACCCTCATTGCTGACAACTATCCCATCTGGAGCTCCCAAATTCAAAAGCTCTTCAGAGCCAACGGCTTCGATAGCTTCCTAGAAGGCACCACCCCTTGTCCCACCAAATACTCTATCGAGCACACAACCAAACCCAACCCAACTACCACACATGGCAACTGATCGACCAAAACCTATCAGTAGCCCTCTACTCCACCATTTCACACACGATCCTTCCCTACGTACTCAACCTAGACAGCTGCGCCGACATTTGGAATACTCTAGCCAAAAGACTACAGTCGCCAAATCGCTCCAGAGTTATCCAACTCAACAACGAACTATACCACGTCTCTCTCCATGATAAAACTATGACACAATACCTTGCCAACATCAAAAATCTAGTAGATCAAATCTCCGCAGCGGGCTCCCTTCTCGACCTCGAGGACATCATCTTGCATACTCTAAACGGTCTGCCGCCAACTTATCATGAAACAACTATCCGCACAAGAGCCGACCCTATCAGGAGAGAGAGAGAGGGCTGCAGAACAAAGAGAGTGAGAGACAAGAATAAAGGGGAGTGGTTTTTTCTTTTTTTTTTTTTAATTAGATAAACTGAAAATAAAGAAAAAAAATGGGATAATTTGGAAAATTTTAAATAAATTTTGAGTTTATTAAATAATTTAAATGTAAATTTCGTGTCAATAAATACACATAATTAATATATATATATATTCTTTTTGAAAGTGTTCTTGAACTCTATTCTCGATTCTCTTGAGAGTTCATCTCGGACTTATGGCTGAAGTACGAGGACACAGCACCTTATGAGTCTGAAAAATTCTCCCTGCACTTGAGGCGGCAGATTCTTCTTGTAGATTTTGATATATGGATGGTCAAAGGAAGAAAAAGAAAGAATAAAAAACTTTTAGAACTAGCAAAGTGAACGTTTGTTCTTGTCATTCATAAGAATTATGGGGTGTTATTATTATTATTAGTATTAGTGTTATTTTGGTTGTTCAAAGCTTTGACCTTTTTGGAACTAGAGCAATACTGATGAATGCTATTGTTTGTTCTCATTTCTTCACATTTACAAAAATTCACTTGTAAAATTTGCATGCCACCAAGTTGTTATTAGAAGACAGAGAAGCGAAAATAGAGAAACACTCATATCAGAGTATGTATACTCACAAAGCAATTCACTAAGAGGACCTATGATAAACTTCCAACAGCTTAATTCCATGGGAGAAGCAGTTTGTTCATATATGTTTCTAATGTCAGAGTCTAAAGGGAAGTCTATTGATCTACATGTATGCCACATAAGTCTAGTTAAGCTTACAACATAAATTATATAAATAATATCTAAATCTTTAATATCATATAAAAAAATATCAATATTATATAATTTTGTTAAAGTGAAATATATATTTTCATGCATAATAAAATATCATATATATTAGATATTGAATATATATAAATATATAAAAATTGCATGGTATGTATATAATTTTTTTCTAAATTTTAAATTGAACCTATATTGATTTATAGATAATTGTCCTAAAATTTAAAGATGAATATCACCTAAATATATTATAGGGGAATTTACATACATAATTTATAGCATGTAATTCTTATGTATTTATATATCTAACATCTAAAGTTAGATATTTATTTATCTATCTTTCATCTTTAAAAGTATTTAACTTTTAAAAGTAAATAAAGTGATATTTTGATGTGATATTGAAGATTAGGATATTATATATATGTAAAAATTGAAATTTAGGTATTAGATATATAAATATATAAAAATATTATAATATGTATATAAATCTCCCATTATTATAATTGGATCTACAAAAATATTACGTTCATTCGGAGTCCGCTGAGATTGTTCCGTTTTTTTTTTTTAAAAGAAAAAGAAAAAATGGAGGGCTGTGATGCGGACTCCGCACCGTAATATTCTCTCCCTCTGATGGATGTTACCCTTCCTTTCTAGGCAAAATTTTTAAACTAAGCATGATTAAAATCTTTAATGGAATAAAGACGTTTTGAAAAAATTTCAAAATAGGCAGTCGCCCGTCAATGACTGTTGACCGACAGACAGTCAGCTTAGTCGTCCGTTAAACGGGCGACTACAGGGCTAAAATAATTTTTTTTAAAAAAAGGAGAATTTACATACACACAGTTCTGATATATATTTACATATATATCAATAAATGGCAGGGAACGGCTCCCTCTCTCTCTCTCTCTCTCTCTCTCTCTCAATAAATGGCAGGGAACCGCGGAACGGCGGAACGGCAGAATTTTCTATTAATTTTAAGTTTTGTTTGCATTTAATTTCTTTTGTTGTGCTGTGATGCTGAATAAATGATGATTGTTTAAAAATTATTGTTAATAGTTTAGGGGTTGTTTTTAATTTTATTTTATTTTTTAATTATTTGAAGTATTTTTTTTTTATCATTTTATTTTTTTTAAAAGCATATCGAGTAAGTTTTAAAACATTTGTAATAAGATTAAGTGTTTAAAGTTCTTTAAATTTTTTTATAATAATGATCAACTCACAATTATCGCTCTTAATTGATGTGACCATCTCAGATTCTTTGGATATTACTGTCATTAACTGTTTCACTACTATCTAGCCGCAACCATCTAAATTAATTTGTATTAAATGAAAATAAACTTATATTTTAAAAAAACACTAAATAAAATAATATAAAAACTATTATACATATTTTATTTCATATCAAAATAGAGAGAGAGAGAGAGAGGAAGAGGTTCCGTCATTTCCTGCGCCATTTAATAATAATAACAAAAAATATAAAAAATATAAAAATATAAAAAAATAAATAAATAAATAATTTTTAATAAATAAATAAAAAAAGGAATAAATATATAATAAATAAATAAATATATATATAAATAACTAAATATTTTCTAAATATATAAATAACTAAATATTTATATAATTTAAATTTTTTTATTTATTTATTTAACTAATTATATATTTTTAAATAAATAAATAACTAATTAAATATATATATATATATATAAATAACTATTTATTTATTTATATATTTTAAATATTTTAAATTATTTATATAACTTAAAAATATTTATATAATTTAAATATATAAATAACTAAATAAATTTATATATATATATATACTTTATTTATATAATTTATAAAATATTTATATAATTTATTTATTTACTAAAAATTATTTATTTATATATTTTAAATATTTTTAAATTATATATTAACAAAAATTGAGGACAAAATAACGAAGAGAGAGAGAGAGAGAGAGAGGAAGACGTTCCGTCATTCCCTGCGCCATTTAATAATAATAACAAAAAATAAAAAAAAAAAAAATAAATAAATAAATAAATAAATTTTAATAAATAAATAAAGAAAGGAATAAATATATAATAAATATATATATATATATAAATAACTAAATATTTTCTAAATATATAAAATAACTAAATATTTATATAATTTAAAATTTTTATTTAACTAATTATATATTTTAAATAAATAAATAAATAATTATATATATATATATATAACTATTTATTTATTTATATATTTTAAATATTTTTAAATTATTTATATAACTTAAAAATATTTATATAATTTAAATATATAAATAACTAAATAAATTTATATATATATATACTTTATTTATATAATTTATAAAATATTTATATAATTTATTTATTTACTAAAAAGTATTTATTTATATATTTTAAATATTTTTAAATTATATATTAATAAAAATTGAGGAGAAAATAACTACGAGAGAGAGAGAGAGAGAGAGAGAGAGAGAGAGAGAGAGAGGGAGGACGAACGTCGCCGTTTCTTGCCATTTATTGATATATATGTAAATATATAAGAATTGTGTGATATATATATAAATTTCCTTTTTTTTAAAAAAAAAAATTATTTTAGACAGTGGCCAGTCGCCCGTTTAACGGGCAGTCAGCACCAAATGGGCGACTGTGCCTATTTTGAAATTTTTTTAAAAATATATTTATTCTGCTAATTAAGATTTTAATCATACTTAATTTAAAAATTTTACCTCCTTTCTACTCCTAGTCTTCTAGCCCCCTAAACTCCTCTCCTCATACGAATTCACCGCTACGGCCTCCGCCGCAGCTCGCCGTATCCTCCACCATCTCTCCACCCTTACCTCTTCTTCTCCACTCCCTTCCCTCCTGTTCGACATCCTCCGCGATGGCCTCCATTTCAAGTCTGCCGTCTCCGCCGGGTTCATCTCTTCCTCTCTCTCTCTCCGCCCGCTATTCTCCTCTTCTCTCTCCTCCACCGCCCCCCTCCTTTGTCTGCAACACCCTCATGCGCTCTCTCCTCCCTTTCCGCCCCTCCGCCCCACTGTTCATCTTCTACCAGATGCACCTCTCTTTTCTCCCTTCCAATGAACACACCTTCCCCCTCATCCTCAAATCCCTCTCCATCCTCCGTTTCCTCCACTCCGGCCTCTCCCTCCATTCCCACATCCTCAAGCTTGGCTTTCTTTCAGACTCCTACATCCCTTCCTCCCTTCTCCACTTTTACTCTCAATGGTCCGACTCCAACTCTGCCCTCTACCTGTTCGACGATCTGCACTCATGTTCCAAATAATAGCTTTTCTTTCTTTTAAAAGTGAGGCCTGGTAGAGGTACTCTCTTATTTCTTATTGATACATATGATTTTCTATATCATAAAAATAATTAAAAGGCCATTTGAGATTACTTTTTTATTTTATATTTTTATTTTGATTTACGTATATATTGATTCAATATAAATCATATTTAATGATGATAATTATTTTTAAAAATTATTTTAAATACTTTATTAATATTATTATTTATTTATAAAATAAAAAAACATTAAAAAAATATATTTTTAAAAATAGTATAAAGCTACTAAAAATTTTGAAAACTAGTATTCTCATCTTAGAAAGTTTTTAAGTAGATTTATAACTCTCAATCTTCATTTTAACGCCTATTAATAAAACAATAACATTTTGAAATTCTCTTCTTGTATTGTTATATGATATATTCACATACATATCACATAATTATTATATATTTATGTCACTAACATCTAAATTTTAATATTTATATTTATAACACATTTCCTATACATAAAAATATATATCCACTATAAAAATAATAATAATAATAATATTTTATAATGTGCTATTAAGGAAGAGTGTTATACATATAAATATAAAATTTTAAGTGTTATATAAATAAATATATATAAATTATGTGATATGTATGTAAATATAAAAAAAAGTCCTCAAATTTCTAAGAGTTTATAATGGGTACAATAAAGGTAATATATTTTGAGAATAAATTATTTTATTAAACTCATCAGAAGAGAGCTAAAAGCCCATTTCTCTAATCAAGAAAAAATTATTATCAAAATTATTAGTAAAAAATAATCTTATATATTTACTACATATCAAAAAAGAAAATTAAAAATAAAATAAATAAAATAAAATAAAAATACTACCCATTGCCTTTGATTATGCAGCAGACTTGACTGCCTTCTGCAACACAGTGGCATTCTCAAACATCACTATCCTATGTTTCATCTGATACTCCATAATGTGTTTATAAACAATTTCATTATTATAAATAAATTATCTATATATATTTGAAGTAGGAGATGGACGAGCAGGAGAGGTTTTCTTGGGGTTTCCTGTGTCGGTTTTGGAATGGCGAATTGATGAGGGAGGGAACGGTTGAGTGCTTGTAGTTCCTCAACCGAATGAACGAGAGCGGGAACGGTTGCTCGACTGAGAGGAGGCGGGAGCAGTTTTGGCTTTAGTGGAGATGAACCGAGGATCAACATTGAACTACCTTAAAAGTAGGATTGAACTTACTAAATCGTAAGTAGAATTAAATCAAATTGAATCATGTTGTAATTTGATTTATTTGATTTTATTTATTTCACTTTAACTAAAATTAAAATCAAAATAAATTAATAAAATTTGTGCATTCACTCAATCTAGATTGATCGGATAAGGGATTTGTCATATAAATTAAATCAAATCAAATTAGAGGTAGAACTAAAATGTAGAGTAATAATAATATCATGAGGGATTTACATACATACCACACACAATTCTTATGTATTTACATATCTAACAGCTAAATTTTAAATTTTACATATGTAATATCTCAATCTTCAATATTACATCAAAAAATACAATCATTACTTATTTTTTAAAAGTGAAACACACCTTTACAAGCATAATAAAGTGGTGGATAAGTTATATTTAACTTTAGGTGTTACATATGTAAATTAATAAGAATTGTGTAGTATCTATGTAAATCTTCCTAATATTGTTTCTTTAAGTTAGCAAACGTTTTCAAAGAAAATAATATTTGATGCTTTGTTCATTAAGTTTTAATTTTTGGTTGATCAAATGGTATTTTTTATTTTAAAAATCAAATTATTAACTGAAATATAAATAACCTTTAAACCTAAAACAAATTGTCCTTCAAAAGAAAACAAATCAATTGAATTTATTTGATTTGATTCATTTTTTATTTAAATTAACTAATTATGCACACCCTAATTTAATTTAAAGTCACCATATATTTGAAATCTAGCTTTACATTGGAAGTTCTATACAAACATTTTTTTAACTTTAAGAGAGAAATGCTTCTGTCAAATTCTTTATACTTTTTTCAATTGTTTAGCTTAAAAAATGTTTAAGTCTTATATAATTGATTTATTAATGATGAAATATAATAATACATGATATTCCTTAAAATATTTCACACAAACTATTGGTAAGTTCGAATAAAATTATGAACAATTTTTGGTCAAAGTACAAGTTTTTTCCTAATTATTAATCATTAGTTAATTGAACTCATGGTAACAAGAAGGTAAAGAACTTAACAAATTACTAATAAAATATAAAGTGATTGACATGATTTTTTTATTATGTGCTTTTTCTTGGCTCCATCTTCCTAGGACAACTCTCTATTGAATTGAAGGTAGCCAACTTTAATTCCATGTAAATTTGTAGCAACATCTCTCATTGATGGCCTTTCATTTGGTAATGAAGTCAAACAAGAGAGACCTACCTCTGCCAAAGAAACCAAGCATTTCTTAATGTTTTGGCAATTGATCTTACTATAATATATTTGCTCTTCTCTAAACATTTTAAGATCTACAATGTCATTGATTTTATGAGGATACGGCATTTTAATGTGATTATGTAAATTAAAGTCATCCTTAAAGATATCATCAGTAGGCCTAGTAGACATCTTTAGTAATATTATTCCAAAGCTATAAATATCTGCAGAGGTAGATGGGCGAGCTCATCCACCATATTCTACAAATTAAATAATAATATACATTTTAGAAAAATATTACATTAAAAGATAGCATCAACTTAATTATAACATTAAAATCAATCATTACATAACCTGGCAACATAACCAATGGTTCCTTTAATCTCATCTTTATTTGAATAGTCTTGGAGAGATGTACTCATAGCCTCTAAAAGAATTCTTAAGAGCCCAAAATTTCCTAAATGTGCAACCATGTCATTGTCAAGTAAAACATTGCTTGGCTTGACATCACAATGAATGATTGATGGTTCACAATAATGGTGAAGATACTCCAAGGCATCGCACATCAATTGCAATGTTCAATCTTTTGCCTAAGGAAAAAATAACATCTCCATTAGTTTCATATTCTGTATGGAGCCACTTGTTCAAGTTTCCTTTTGACATGAATTCAAAAATCAATGCCTTAAAATCTCTGCCATGGTGATCAATGCTTGAGCATAAGGTTAGGACCCTGATAAAATTATGGTGTATTCATCTTAATGCATCACATTCGGATATAAAACTCTTAAAAGCTCCATGAACCTCAAGTTTGAAAACTTTAATAGTCACAATAGCTTGATAATTTCTTAAGGTGCCTTTATATATAGAGCCATATCTTCCATATCCTACTTTATATGAAGTGGAGAAATCATTTGTAGCTTTGGCTAATTTTGCATAAGAAATTCTTGAAAATGGAGTGTTTAAGGATGAGTTTGATGAATTTATTCTTTGGCTACTTTGGTTTTGTTTTCGATAAAGCAACATATAACTGAAGAAAAAGACCAATAATATAACTAGCATGCTAAAAGTGAGAACTAAATTTTGATTAAATTGTGAGTACTTCTAATTGATGATAATCTATCATTAAATTTTGCTAAATGAAGTTTTGGAATTCCTCCACATATTGTTTTATTTCCAACGAGAGAGACTATCGAAGAATTTGCAAAGACACCTTCATATGGAACTTCTCCTTCAAGATTATTAAATGACAAATTCAAGTGCTTAAGAAAGATAAGATTTTGTAGAGATTGAGGAATGACACCAGATAAATTATTATGTGAAAGGTCTATGCTTTGAAGGCTCTTTATATTTCCTAAGGAAATAGGAATGGAATAGAAGTTGTAGTCCATATATAATTCAAATAATAGTTGACAAGTTCCAAGTGACTCGTATTTCTCTCAAATTATTATTAGAAAATCAAGTAACATTAGATTTACTAGGTGACCAACTTCTAATGGTACAATCCAAGTAGAATTATATGATAAATCAAGAATATTTGAAAGTGATGGAATGAGAAAAGTTCTCTTGGTATCATACCGATTAGATTATTAAGATTGAGGCCAAATCGAGAGAATCAAGATTTTTAAGCTTGAAGGTATAAAGCATGTTAATTTGGTAAAATCTAACCATAATTGGTTTAATCTTGTGAGATTGCCTAAAGAGTAAGGAATAATCCCTATAAGACTATTCTTCTAAAGTGTCAAATATTGTAACTTTTCAAGCTTTCCAATGCTATCAGGTATGGGACCTTCCAAAAGATTTCATCCAACCCAAAACCAATTAAATTGGTGTACCTATCAAGTTCAGAAGGGATGCTTCTTGAAATATAATTGGATACAAATGTTATTTGTTGAAGCTCAGTGGATAAGTTCCTTCCTGATTTTGGAAGTATTCCACCAAGGTTATTTCCATAAAGGGCTAAAATTTTTAAGATGGTACAATTAGTTAATGAATCAAGAAAGCCCCAGCCTTGTGCATTAGTTGCTTCAAACTCATTTAGTTCCATATTGAGGCGTATAAGGTTTGGCATTTTCCCAAAATATGTTGGTATCACTCAGTGAAATTATTTGTATTGATGTCCAAAGATATGAGACTTGTAACATTGTAAAAAAACGTGATCAAGTGAATCATTAAAATGATTGTCATCAATATAAAAGATTTTTAGGTTTGGAAAAGCTTGGGCAATGTTAATTGAAATATCACCAAAATTACGATCAAAATCCATATTTCCCTATACTAATATTGATACTTTTATCTGATATCATGAACTCATACTAGAGATCTCCATCAAAATGTTGTGGAGGTATATATATGACCTCAGAAAGAATTTGTTCCAACCTTTTCATTATCATATTTCATGTTCCGATTTATGTTATTTTCACTTGACTTCTATAGTCTTCCTGATATGTTTTTTTTTTTCATCTTGATCCTTTATAAAAATTTTGAATTTTAAATAACAATACCTTTTGTCATATACCTTACTAACTATATAATATTGAATACAAGTGAAGCTCCATAATCAAGAGTTTTATATTATCTATGATAATAAGAGAATATAATTAAATAAAATAGTTTGCTCTTATAGAAAATTTTAATCACCAATATCTAACATAAATCATGTTATATATTCTCACATAAATAAACAATAAACAATGTGACTAAGTATAATATTCTCACATAAATAAACAATCTCTCTCTCTCTCTCTCTCTCTCTCTCTCTCTCTCTCTCTCTCTCTCTCTAGAATAATCTTTTTATATTAGCCATAGCTCTTGAACCTTATTCATGATAGAAATCAAAGATGAAAACCATAATGATATGAACAACTTGAATCTAATGAAATTTTAAACTCTAATACCACTAACTAATTGGATAAATCAAATGTGACCAAAATTAGATTTCTATCAATGATTAAATCTTTTAATTTTTAATAAAAAAAAAAATTTAAGCCTTAAGAGAATCATTTATTTGATTTTATATTTTGATATAATAGTATATTGAATACTCTTATATCACTTAATAACACACCCTAAAATATTATTTATTTACCTTGGCTTTTGTCATCATCTTAAAGAAAATTCTCATAGCTAGCATCTTTATTATTACTTTTATTTCTCATAAATATCCTCTTTACAAATAACATATGATCATAAAAAACAAGCATAGATATATTCTACAATCACATAGAAATGTAAGTAAATGGTCTCAAATCTCCCCAAGAAAATCAAATAGCTTCTTTTTGTGACAAATTTGTAACCAATACCATCACAAATTATGACTATCTTGTTACCGTCCTCTTAACAAGCTTAGAATATTATGCAATATTTGTGACTAGATGTAGCCTTTACTAAGCATTACTATGTATCTTTTGTCATATATTGCTAATTTTGTGCTTGATCGAATAAAGAAATTTAAATTGGTCTGAGAAGGCAAGACAACCATTTGCCAAATAGAATAACCTATTGCAATATAGCCTAAAAGGAAAGTTATAATTATTCATTTTGATAAAATTGAAAATTAATATTGTCTTATGGGTTCTTGAAAGTATTCAATGATATAAAATCAAAGAATTTTTTATTGGAGATCATAGAATTTTCTTAGCTCATGTCATTTAAAACATACAAATAAATTGAAGCGTATGATCACACTAAAGCTTGTGCCATTTGTATCTTTAGAAGTCTCAATTTCTTCTAAATTAATTTCATGACCATGAAATCTTTATTGACTCAACAATAATAATTTGAATTATTTGACTTTCAAAATGGTATGTGTTGCTTGTTGACATAATGATGACAATATATAAACCTTATCAAGGGTTGGAGGTGCAGTTGTAAGAGAAAAATGAGAATGTAAGAGAGTAAAATGCTTGATCTTGCCTTGACTGTGTAGCTTGTTGTTTGCGCTTATGTGTCAACTAGTGGAGCTAGAGGGCAATGATCGACAACACTTGGAGAGGAGCTAGAAGATGGCTCTACAGATCATTGACGAAAGGAGGGTTAAAAGAGGAGAGAATAAGAGATATCATGTGCCTATAGAGTTATTGAAACAGTGAGTGTCAATTAGTTCGGTTGGTAAGAAGCTTGAAAATTGTTGATATGATCTTCTTGAGTTAGAATACTACCTACACCATAATAAAAATTCATTTTATAGACTTAATAGTTGCCAACAAAAAACAAAATAAGAGAATGAGAAATAAGGGCAAAAATAGTTGCATTATTAATAAATTGAAATAGATTTGGGATTGTCAATAATTAACGTGAAACCTTAAAAAAATATAGATGTGGTTGACCTCAGGAAATTTTGAGTGGATTTAGGGTCTAAAAATTTGACCCGTTTTATTCTTTGGGTTATGTTTATGTTGCCAATAAACCCGAATTTGACCCCCAAATTTGATATTGACTCAATGCCAAAATAGATTACTCGAGCTGTGTTCAAGTTAGTCGATTGAAAACAGATCGTGATTGAGTCATACATGCCGAGTCAAATTCGAGTCAAACTCGAACCTAGCCAATTGACCCAAATTTAACACCCCTGGATATATCCTTGCATCCGATCATAAAACTAATCTGAATAAAAAGAATATTTTTATAGAAACATTATATAGCAGCTCATATATATATATATATATATATATATAACAGGTAAAAAACCACTCACAATATTTAATCAAGAATAGCATATACAATGTCCTGTCCACATTTCAAAAAAATACGCTCCATAAGCTAACATGCTGAGTTATATTATATTATATCACGATTGATATATATTCATATAAAATTATTAAAACTTTCCTTATCTCTCTCTCTCTCTATATTTAAATTATAAGTGAATAATATTTCTTTAATCAAAGATAAAATTGACGTGATTAAGGGAGAATGACTATTTAAGCTTTTTCTATTACTTTTAATCATTAATTATTTGTTACTTTAATTAATCACGGTGCTTTGGTTGGACGGTTCGTTCACTGGGTTGGAAAGTTCGGGCGAATGAGCGCTTTTTTTGTCCTTCCCTAATTAATCCAACAGCTATAGATTTTGTTTGTTTGTTATTCTATTAGTATATTGGACCAGCGGTCAAGAGTAATAATTTTCTTTTAAGATTAGATCATTAGATGTGTAACATTTAAATTTTATTATCATATATATATATATATACTTATTTATTTATAAATATACCATTCAAAATATCTAAAGTACATCATAAATAATCTCATCCCATTAAAATAAATTCATCTTCTAGCTCGCACCACCTTGCAATCTCTCTGTCATATTAACTTTATGTCGACTACTTTTGTTCGCGGCTAATTTTTAAAAATATGCTTAATTAATATTTAATTTAGTTACTTAGGCATTTTTTTCATGGGCGACTGGCTCTAATTCTTATTTTCGATCGAAACCGAACCCAATTCCCGAATCGCATCACTTGGCTCCCCTTTTTCCCACCAGATCGCGAGCTCCATTGCCGGCGACCGCATTTCCCACACCACCTGACGCCGCTGCCGCACGTGAAGAAGCTTGCCGCCGGAGACAATCGGCCCCCTTCGTCTACATTCATTTTTCTAATCGCCGATTTAGGTATTTTGAAACCTAAATGTTTTTTTTTGTTAAATATGCTTATATAGGGTGTTATTTTGTTTGATATGTTTATCTTTTATTTTTTGTTTTAGAGTAGATTGTTATTTTTTAACTTTATTTCTTTAGATCAGTTTATTTTAGATATACATATTAGATTTAGAGTTTATGTTGAAATATTATTATTTAGAGGTTATAATTATTTTTATTGGATATGTAACGTTAGCATAATAGAAACATTGATATGAGGTTTACAAGATCAATTTATTCAGTTTAGGGTATGTTCTGTTTAAAAATCTTTATATTCAATTTTCATGCAGATGGATTTGCACATAATAAATATTGATTTGAATATACATAACTCGAATACGATTAATTATTTTCACTAAATTATAGTTACATATCCAGCTCATGCATTAGCTCCCTTGATTTCAACTCATCCTCATTATTATTTTGTAGATATAAAGTGTGAATATTATGATTTGTTAACTTTAATTCATTTAGTTTGAGATGTTTTCTTATCTATTTATGATTTTCACTCATCATTATTAATAATTGATATTTTTAAGAAATAATAATATTCTTATGCATAGTATGATGCATTCCATTGTCTAAATCTTTTTGATATGATAATTGAGATTTGAATGTTACATGAATAAATATCAAAATTTCATTGTTTAGTAATACTTAGTCCTATATTTGTTTAACAATTCACATACTTTAATTTTTCGAGTCAAATGCACCAAGTGTACATTCCCTTTAATTGAATTTTTTCTTTAAAATATGTGAGATAGAGGATTCTCTGTATAGTACTGATATAAGTTAAAAATGAGTTCATATACACTCTGCATAGTTTTATATGATGGCGATGAACTTACTGTAAGCGAAGATTTTATTCCGACTTATACTGGTGGAAAAATTGTCCTATATAGATCTCACGACAGATTAATTTGATAGACTTACAAAAGCAAATTATGAGGCATTGAAATTTGATCCAGCGAAGTTTCACGTAAGTCTTACAAGCCAGTTTCCTATTAATACTGGATTTATTGAAACTCACATTACTGATGATGGAGTCCGCGAGTCTATAATCAATGCAGCATGCCTACAACCTATAATTATTTATGTGGAAGTTAAAAGAATAATGTACAAAGAAAGAGAAGTAAATAATAATGAGGAGTGTCAGAGACCTCCAGCTAAGACTGAGTACATTATACCATCTTCACAATTAACTACTCAAACCGAAGCATATGACTTTGCTCCAGTAGAATATGCTTATTTTGCTGGGACAAGTTCTGATTTTATGGGTGACCCTTACGAGATATGAAACTATGCCTAAGACACTGACGTTCTAGGAACTTCATTGTTAGGACAACCAGATGGTTCGAGGATCAATGTCGGTCTATCTTCTACGCTAGTGGTCGGCCCTCTACATATACATTCATAGAGCCGCCGCAATATTCATACAAGAAACCATGTGGAATCAATTCCAGCCATGACATGCATTAGTCCCTCCCAGGTATGGTCTTCCATCATTCCATATGACACCCCCGTATGAAGTATATCATAGTTTCTCCCTCCCTATACAAGCTTCACTTAAGATATCTAACGTACATCGTTACCCGCCATCGACGACCAATATACTCTGGGAATATATTCTCATGTATGTGTAGATGTTGATACAATTTAGTTATAGTATTACTTTATATTAAGCTTATTTACTTTGATTCATTGATGTATATGTATTATTTGTTTCTCCTTCGATATTTGTTATTATTATAGTTTTTGTGAACTTCGATGAAAAAATGATTTTTTTTTGGTTTTATTTGCAAATGATGTGAGATAGTATAATATGCGCCACATAGAACACTTTTCTATTAAAAAATTTATCAATATCCATAAAGAAAACTCTTGCCATTAGTTCTCTAACTCAAGAAGTTTGTTTTTAGAATATAAATCTATCCTATCTAGGGAGGGACTCTTTAAAGCTTCTTGTGCAAAAGCCAACAACCATCCAAAGCCCTTCTCTTACTTTCTTTTATATATAGAGAATGTTGATTACAACATGAGTCACAATTCATTCAAAATAGCATATAATTCACTCCATATATTTATGAAATAAAATTATGGCTTTGTAAGAGGAAGCTATGAGGAAAGATGAGTGTAATTTTTAGGATTTCATCCATGGTTCAGACATAGATGCATTTTATTAATTTTTTTATCATTAAAATCATCACAAGAAACGTAAATGAGCCATTTAAGCTCTTAACTAATTTAGTTAATAGAAACCACTTTCAATTTGTCACCGCCGACCATCGCCGGCCACCCTCGCCGATCATCATCACGACTTTCATCGCCATTCACGACTGCTCACCATCATCTACTAGCAATCATACAACTGAACGCGACTATATATTATTGTTGATTGGATTCCCATCACAACCCTTCTATATACAATTGTAAGCTGCTTATCAAAAGATTTTGTACGTAAACAGATACATAGTGGAAAGTTTTACTTCTGGTTTATTCCCTTTTCGAGAAAAAATTCTAGAGTTTTATTATTAATTCTTCAAACATCTGGGACTCACAAAAGAAGTAAACTTTACTTTATGAACCGGTTTTCTAGCACGCAACAATTCTAATTAACTTAATAGTGGTAATTTGAATTATAAAATACGTATATGCATTTAAATAGCGACCATCCATTTCAGCATATATACTAGATTAATTAATTATTATAATTAATTCATTATTATTACTGATTTAAAAGTAACATTTTTCTAACACAAAAAAGGTAATCAACTCAAATAATTATATATGTTTTTATACCATGCATCAATGTTAGAAGCAACATACTTTTATTAATTATATAATTAAACAAAATTTAACTATAAATGTATATAAAAAAATTAATTTAATTTAAGCTGAATATTATATTTATATTTCTTATATACTTTATTATTATTATTATTATTATTATTTTAATAATAATAATAATAATAATAATTATTATTATTATTTTATTCTTTTAACCTTCACCACACATTTCAAATTAAGTGCTCGAGATAACTCAAATTTGATTCTCATGACTTATGTTGATTGTAAGCTTTGTTCTATTCTCTTGACTTCAAATTTGTATGTATAGTGGTCAACATTAGCTATAAGCCTTGAAATATATTAAAATTTAGAAGTTTTTATTAATTTTCTTCTCATTTTTTTACTTTCTTATCGTAATAATTTCTTTTAATTATAATTATATTAACTATTCATACTAAATAAGCCTTCTCATGAGCTAATTCAAACTCATAAAATAATGCTAAAGCTCGATCTCAAACTCGATTAATTAATAAAGTTGAAGCTCAAGTCAAGGGTGCTAGAACACAAGTTGACTTATTTACACCCTTAGTCAGAAAGCCCCAAAAGCACAAAATATAAACTTTGCAACAAAATATAGTTCATAATTAATAAAAAATGACAACAAATAAACAAATAAAAAAACAATATAACATGAATAATTAAATAAAGTAATTTGCAATAAATTTAAAGAGTATTTAAATCGTTGAACTTATTCATCTTGAGATCCAAATGACAGATAATGAACAAGATAAGGAATAACACCAGCTCTAATAGTTGAATCAATTCGAGGAGTTATTTGAATTTTATATGCAATATTTTGAAGTTTTTGTAGTAGACAAGATCTTAAGTTTTAAAACTGACAATGTCATTGATTCTATAAACAATAAATAAAAAAATAGTATCATAAGTATATTTTTTGTTAAAATTTAAGAGTATTTTATAATAGAATTGTCTCTGATTAAGATTTTCTAGCAACTTGATCATCATGAAGAATTGCTACTTTGAAATGTTTGTCTTTGAAATTGTAATGAGGGATAGATTCATATTCTAAATAAAATTTAGGCCTACATATTATCTCAAGATCAAAATAAAAAAGGTATAGTTCCATATTTAGTAAAAAATAGATGCAAAATTATTTTTTAATTATAAATCCTTTTAACAATTAATTATCCTTTTAAGAAAATTTTGACTAAACAAAATCAGTTACTCATGTTAATATCAAAATATAGAATACAAAGGGAGAACTAAAAAAATTTGAGATATATATTTGTACAAAAGGATATCCTCTCTTAAAAATTGTTAAATATCTTACTTGTCCAAGAAAACTTATTCCTAATCATTTATATGAAGAAATTTTATTCGAAAAATTGAATTGCATATCAAATTAGAAATTTTATTTATGACTTTTTTTCCTATCTCATACATTCTTAACACACTTCACTATAGCTATAAAACTATTTGTACCACGTATTACATAGCTAACAAACCTTAGAATTAAGCACAACTAAATTACAGACAATAATATAATCCATATTATTATTTTATGTATTTTAATTTTTATGGCCTATTGCTGTATAAGCCAGCTTCCAAACATGCATCTCTGATTGAATGCAACTCCAGTGCAGCATTTGCCATGCTTATTCTCTCTCTAGCTAACTCTTTTGAACATAAAAGGCTTAACTGTAAAATTGAAGTCAAGCATTCACAAATTGCACTACTTGATTGAATGTCATTTTCAGCTTCATCCTGAAATTGCAACTGCAAGTTTGGATCGATGACTTCCATGACTCGGCCTGGAATTGCCATTTCTACAAACTTAAGTAGGTTTAGGTCATCTTTAAAAATTCTATCCACAGGTCTCCTTCCAGTGAATAACTCCATGAGAAGGATTCCATAGCTATAAACATCCCCCATGGTAGAAATTTGGCTCCCTACACCATATTCTATAAAGCAAGCATCTTGAATCATTATACATTTCAATATAATATGAAAAAGTTATAGCAAATTGAAGGGTGAAGAATAAAGATTAGTACCAGGAGCAGTGTACCCAATGGTTCCTTTTATCACATGAGTGGTTTGATCTGAATCACTTAACGGATTGCTCACAACTCTATGGAGGAGCCTAGCAAGGCCAAAATCAGCCACATGAGCAACCATGTTATCATCAAGTAGGACATTACTCGGTTTTAGATCGCAATGAATAATTGGAGTTTCACACTCATTATGAAGGTAGCAAAGTGCATTTCATGTGTTTATGGCAATGTCTAGCCTTTTGGTCAGGTCAAGATGCTCTATCATGTAGTCCTTAGCATGCAACCATGTATCTAAATTACCATTTGTCATGAATTCAAAGACTATAGCCATGAAATCATCACCTTTAGAATCAATCCCCACACAACAAGTTATGATCTTTACTAGATTCCGATGTCTGATGCGCCTCAATGCCTCACACTCAGTTGCAAAGGCTCTAGAAGCTCCTTGTTGTTGAAGGTTAAAGACTTTAACAGCCACAATTTTGCATCCATAATTGTCTAATGAGCCTTTGTACACGGAACCATATCGTCCAATTCCAAGAAAATTTGCAAGTGAAAACCCATTAGTCGCCCTTGCTAGTTCTGCATAAGAGACCTTTGGATATACATCTTCTATGGCTTTTAGATTGGAAGAATTCTTCATACAATTTTTTCTTCTATAATTAAAGCATAATATGAAGAAGAGGATTAGAGAGAAGCCTACCATGCTTAGTAAGAGAATCATTAATAGTGTCAATCGTGGTTGTTTTCTTTTTTCATATGAACTGATATGGGGACATGAAGGAAGATGCAAGTCTGAAACACCACCACAAAGCCCATAATTTCCTTGGAGGGATACTGCTGTTGCATTTAAAAATATTCCCTTACTAGGGACTTCACCAACTAGTTGATTAAAAGAAATATTCAAGTATTGAAGGCCCCTCAATGTTCCTAAAGAATTTGGAATTTGCCCTGCCAAACTATTTTTAGATAGATCTAGTGCCACTAGGCCTTTTAAGTCACCCATGGATGAAGGAATAACCCCTTGAATGAAGTTAGAGCTCAAGGTCAACACTTCCAAACTCATACAACCACTAATTGAGCTGGGAATTTCACCATACAATTTATTTTCTTGTAAATGAACCTCTACAACGTGTTTCAAACCACCAATTTCTGATGGAATAGGACCAATGAGAAAGTTGAAATCTAATCTAAGCAATAATATAGAGGGTAATCTAAATACCTCTTTTGGTATGTTTCCATTCAAATTATTTTTGTCAAGTAACAACAATTCGAGGCTTGTAAGATTTCCAATGCTTGGTGGTATGGGGCCTTTGAAACCATTGCTATCTAAATAGAGATACAACACTTGAGTTAGGTTGCCAATAGAAAGAGGTAGAGTTCCAGTTAACATGCCATGATTTAGACCCAAGAATTGCAAACTTGCAAGCTTACCAATACTATCTGGGATGGATCCTGTGAGATAGTTTGGTTCAAGACCCAACAGCACCAAATTTATAAGATTGCCAATCCCATAAGGAATGCTTCCAGATATTTGATTCATACTAATTCCTAGATTCTGAATCTTGGTAGAAATGTTAGCTATGGAACTAGGCAGAGTTCCTTTGAGCTTATTAATATCCAAGAACAACATCTCTAACTTTGAGCAGTTAGTAAGGGCATGCAAGAATTGCCAACTACTATGGTCACTTGCTTCAAGTTGATTCCTCATTAAGTTTAACCTTGTAAGAAGTCTCAGCCTTCCAAGTCCTAAAGGAATTATTCCACTAAAGTTGTTATTGCTCATATCAATAAAGTACAACTTAGAAGCATTAGACAGTGAGGCTGGAATTGATCCTTTGAATTTATTATGAGCAATAAGAAGTGTTTCAAGATTAGGAAGGCTGTCTCCCAATGTTGTTGGAATCATGCCTTCAAAATTGTTCCCAGCCATGCTAAAGAAGTACGCTGATGAAAGGTTGAAAATGGAGGCTGGCAACTCTCCTGAAAGCATGTTGATAGAGATACGCAAGTATTCCAAACTTTCATGATTGCCAATTTTCGCAGGCATTTTTCCCTCAAGTTGATTCCTAGATAAATCAAGGTGTCGGAGTGATGAAAGGTTGCCAAGAGAAGGTGTGATCTTACCCATAAGACTATTATTGGAAAGAGAAAGAAAACTAAGTTTTAAAAGATGTCCAAGAGATGATGGAATGCATCCCGTTATGTAATTACCTTTGAGGTCAATTATTGTGAGGCTAGAGCTCAGATTAGAGGGGATTTCACCGTGTAAAGAATTGATACTCAAGTTCAAAAACTGAAGTCTTGGCAATCTAAAGATGGAAGGTAGAATTGTACCAAAGAATTGATTTTGGTTGAGATCCAGGTGATGAAGGAAGGTGAGGTTGTCAATAGAAGATGAGATGTAGCCGGTGAGGCCTTGAGAGCTGAGGTTGATCGACACAACTCTTCCTTTATTCTTCTTGCTGCAAGAGATGCCCTCCCAGTTGCAAAAGTCCGTGGTGTCATTCCATGACCACAAGACCCTTAATGGGTCATTAGTTATTTGAAGCTTGAAAGCAAGAAGTGCCGCCTTATCAGTCTTATTGTTTAACAAGGTGGTGGCAGAAGTCATGGTTGACAAAAAACATATGAAGGATGTGAAGAAGTTGATAAGAAAGAGCATTTGTTTATCCATGAAGATTAGAAAATATGTTGAAAGAACTCAGACGACATGGGTTTTAAGTATAGAAAAAAAGTGAAGGAGAATGGTCATGATCTAATAACAAGTCTCTACTAAGTAAACAATAGAAGTCTAGCCACACAATCCAGTCCTTTGTCAATACATAATATTAATACACAACTAACAAATAAATAGACAACAAGAAGAGGAATCTTTTGACTATTATATGGTGTCATCTTATGGAAATAAGAAGATCATGAAGCAAAAGAAATTATTGAAATATTAAAATGTATTAGAATTATTGAATTTTAATATATTTTATTCTAATATTTTTTAAACAAGCTATCTCTTGAGCTAATGAGTTGGGTTAAGAGTTGCTCAAACTTGACCTGTTAGCTCATCAAGCTCAACTCATGAGCCATTTATCAAGCCTAATTTACGTTAGCTAATGAGTCAACCTGTTAGCATCCTAAAAATGAGTTATAGCCACAAAATATATACATTAAAAATGTGAAAATGAAATTAGTAGCAATTCTAGTATACTCAAATTGTGAACCATTCCAAACAAAAAGATTTAAGTCTTGAGAGAAAAATAATACAGAGAGAGAAGTCTTTTTAAGTCTTCGTCTACTAATAAGTCTTTGTTAAGTAAATAGTGATAATAATTTTAGCTTTATTGATGAAATTGAATATTATGCTTTGTTTCCATATTAACAAGTGGCAATAAGTCCTTATCATAAATTTAATCCTAATGATTTACACATTTTTCTTATTTTTATTTTATTTAAATTTATATATAGATTTATTATACTTCTATTTTCTTTATTTATATATTTCGATAGAATTATATTGAATGATATATATATATATATATATATATATATATATATATATATATATATATATATATATATATATATATATATATATATATATATATATATATATATATATATATATATATATATATATATGTTGAAATTTCACAAGATGATATGAGTGGCCATGAGAAAATATGCTGCAAAGAGATAAGCCTTTGTCTTTGTCTTAGATCTAAGTGATGAAGGAAAGTGAGGTTTTCTATGGAAGGGGAGATGTTGTTGATAAAGTTGAGCTGAGAGCCAAGAGCTTAGGCTGATGGGTTGTTAATTATGTGCAATTTGAGGAGGATGAAAAGAAGTAGATGAAGGAGTGCCGGTCTTTCCAAGGAGATGGAACGTTATGTTGAAATTTCACAAGATGATATATGAGAGAATATGTTGTAAAGAGAAAAGCCTTTGTCTTTGTCTAATAACTAAGTTTCTGGTATGGGGGTAATGGAACTATTTTGCAAGACATAATTAATAAACTGAAAACCAAGATTTTATAAATAGAATTGAATATAGTTTATGTCTAGTTCTACTAATGGCATAATGGACTTATTATAAATTTAATTCGCATGATTTAATATTTCTCTTTTTTTTTTCTTAATGTTACCTTAAGTGATGCTATATTTATATTCATAATTATATTTGTATATCGACATATTATCATTATATTTTATTTCAATAAAATTATGTTAAATAATAAATATGATATTGTTGATTTCTCTATGATTTTGAATCAAAGATAAATAATTCTTTAATTTTAAGAAAATATGTGATAATTTCATGCATTTATTGAGTATAGTATAATTTTAATGATAGTGTTTATATTTTCTCTTACTTATAGTATGCCAAAAATGTGGGTCTGGGAGTTTGGAATATTGCTTTTTGATTTTATGAAAACTTAAATAAAATTTGACTTATTTCAGTTTATCTTAATCTATATATTTGAAGAATTATATTTTTATATCTTACTTAATGATTTATTTAATAATTATTATTATTATATATTTTATAGGTGAAATTTTGAAATTTGATATCTTATATAATTATATTTTTGGTTTAGCATTCTTTAAAAAAATTTAAAACGACTTTTTTGTTGCTTAGAGTGGTGATAATATGCAGAAATAAATTAAAATAAATCAATTTATATTTATATATTAGTTTTTTATTATTATTATATTTTCATCATTTATTTTTTTAATACTATTATGTTGAACAATTTTTATGATAATTTATATGACAGACATTAAATTATTTTAACAGTTGATTTCACTATGATTTTAAATATATTATAAAATAATTCCTTTGACATAATTCCATGCGTATATTAAGTATTTTTTGGGATACTTTTAATGAATAGTGTTTTTATTTTCTCTCATTTATAGTATGCCAAAAAATAGGGCCTTAGAGTTAGGAATATTGCTAGTTTGATCTTTTTAAGAAAGTTTAAATAAAATTTATTTTATCTTTATCTATATTATAGAAGTATTATATTTTTATTTCTTATTTAAAACTTTGTTTAATATTTTTAAAAATTATTTATATATAATAGGTGATAGGCATCATTTGTAATGAAATTTGATATATTTTAAAATGTGTCGAGCTCACCCTTATACAACCCTGGATTACAAATGAATAATTTACAATTTATAAAGAATTCATGTTATGGGGGTCTTCATTTCTTCATTTGCTCTTTCTTTTTGGTTTGGAATGTGGTTTTCTCCAAGGATTCATATGATACATAAGACTTATAACCAATGTTCATCCTAATATCTTAGAGCATTCATTCCAAATCTTAATTATAAAATTACATGAAAATGGGAAAAGTAATCTAACTAAAACCTGCAAAATAGAGATTAGCTAAATGTACCACACAATCCCAAGCAGTTATACGAATAAATTAAACTTATCACCCACACATGGGTAACCAAATCCACATGTCCTAATTTTAGGTTATGCTTAAGGGTAGAAGCAACCTCCGCAGCAAAAGAATTTATATTTTTATTACAACGCCACTTAAGCACAACTCTCTATAGAAAATATGATTAGGCTAAGATCGCCCTATCATCATCATCACTACAAACATACACTATAACATCCAGTCTAAAAATATTACATCACAAAATAAAAGTAAAGCATCAAACCATGCACCGCCCTAACCTAAAGCTAGAAATGGTGACTTAGTCTAATGTGTGTGTCTTATCAGGTTTGTGTGGCATGTCTTAGCTAGGCTGTAATATTGAAGTTTTCTAAGTGTGAAAGATTCAACTTAGAGGGTGGTTTCATTTAAGTGATTTAGTTATTTTATTAATTTTTATTTGTTGATTTGATTTTGGCTTGAATGAACCTACACTTAATTACTAAGTGTTATAAAGAGAAGAAAAGAGAGAAAAGCTCTCTTTATCCCCACCTTAAGTAATTTCTAAAGTAGATTTATTAGTGATTTTTCTTTAGTGAATATTTTATTATGTGTTTTAATTAACCCTAAGTTTAGATTTGCTCTAAATAAACCTATCCAACAAGAAAGATATTTTAGGATTAATTAAAGTTAATTACTATCACATAACACAACCATTTATTTCTTTCCAACATGTATACCATGCATATCAATGAATCCAAAACATAGATATACATAGAAATGGAAATTTTAGCACACCTTGATGATGAATGTTAAGAAATGTTATTTAGGAAATTTTGGGTATTCCATGAATGCATGTTTTTTTTAAGTAAAAAAGGAGGGACTCTTTTATCCATAATCAAATGCACATTTACTTGTATGAATGACATAAGTGAGTATGTACAACATATAAGGTAGGTGCAAGTTCTTTATTATAAAGCCTCACAATCTCTGGATGTCCAAATATACCACTTTTCTTAAATACATGTGTATGTACAAAAGATTTTGCTTGATTTGCAATTTATATGAGTAAATGTGAAGATCCTTCTTAAGTCATAACATAGGAATGTATAAGAATATATTTAATCAAGTGTTGTGTTCTTTTAAAAGAACTATGCACTTTGCAAAATCCCATTCAAACCCATGTTAATAAAAGAGAAGGAAGCAACATAAAACACAATTTATATTATAACCACATGCAAGCTTATAAGTAATTACAAGTAGCATTCCTTCATTTGTAATCTTTGATTTGTAGGTTTTAAAAATAATTTTTGATTTAGTAGTGATAATAGCTAATCGTATTCTTACTTTAGCCAAAGCATGCAATTTTGGCATAAAAGGAAATATTTCATTTATTTGATTTTTTTTCCAAATGGCATGAATGCATGATTTCATATGATAAACATCATTTAGCATGCTTGAAAAGAAATAAAGTGATGTAAGCATGTAACTTCATTCACCCTAATTAATTCCTAAAGATAATCTTATGAAACAAGATCATTTAAAGTGAATCAAAATTGTTTAAAGAGATCTTTTGTTTTATTTTTGGATTTGATTTGATTTAGGGAACGTGAAAAAATTTTGCTAGTCCTGCCCCCATTTCCCCCATGTGTGAGTTGATTTAGTTCTATTTTAGAAAAATTAGATTGATTTTATATTTTGTTTAGGTTCAGGTGTGAATTAAATCCATTAATTATCCCTTACCTACACCACTTTAACATATTTAACCCAACAATTATGAGCCAACATATGATATGAAACCACATGGAATTTAAATCAGCAATGCACCTAAGAAAGAAAGGGGTCTAATGTAATTGACTCACAATTAATGATTAAGCTAAAGGGTTTAATTAAGTACTTTCATAACCCTTCCCACACATGCCGGTTGGATTTGATTTCCTTAAGCTTACCTTAGGCTTTTGAACACCTAAAGATCTACCCAAGAAGAAATTGATTAAGTTCTGGAATGATTTGATTTTAAAATTTTGATTAATTAAGTCATTTAATGAAGTGATTAAATCATTAATCAATTTTCAAATTAATTAGATTTTTATCCTAATGAAACAAACTTAGGGGAAAAGATTTGGAAAAGAAATCCTAATCTCATTCTCTAAGTCCATTCACTATTCTAAGGTAACTAGCAAACTTAATTAATGAATTTACCACTATTTAATAGGTTAATTAATCATTTAATTAATTAAGGGAGTGATTAGGAGTGAATCAAGCAATTCTCCTAAGTAAGCCAACAATAAATTCCAAGAAAATCATGGGAGGTAGAGGTCATCCCACTAATTAACCCTAGAAAGTTTGGAATTAATTACTGAAGTAATTAAGGAGTAATTAGCATAATTATATTTCTAATAAAACCCAAATTGAATGAAATTCACTATTCAAAATCAATTAAACTTAATTTTATATTATTTCCCTTTAAATTATCTTCAAAATAAACTTGAGTTTGTATTTTTCTAACTTTTCTACATTTAGTTATGTATTTTTGAAGTTTAAGTGATTTAAGGATAATTAAATACCCTGATTATATAACTAATCCTATCGGCGCCACATGGACTACTGACGTGACATGCACTTTCCATGTGGTGTGACGGGATTGGTTATTTAAGTTATCTCTTGTGCGGCCTCGTGCTTTGCCTTGGTTCATCCGATCAAAGATCGGACGATCAAGATTAAACCCGTGGTTATAAAAGGATAAATTAGAGGATCTACGCATTTTAATCAGGATCGTCCATCTAAAACACACGGGATGGATGGTCCATGATTCATCCCTGCTCCCTCCTACGGGAGACAGCAAACCATCCATCCTCCATGGCTTGATCCGAGCTTGATTGTGCTCAGATTAAGCTAGGATTCAACCCACACCATCAAGAAGAAAAGAGAAGAAGATCTGTGGAAATTCAATGGGATTACAATTCCCTTCAAAAAGGACCAAAGAAATTTCAATGGGAGCTCAATTTTGAAGCATACTTGCTATCAGGCTATCGGCTCTCAGTTGAGGTAGCTTAAGTGGAGGCAAGCTCGTTGAAGGTTTGAGGATATGAGATGGAGTGGATCTTCCAATTGACCAAAGCATTCTTCAATGCCTCGTGGCTTTGGTCTAGCTCCTCCTTCCCATGCCTTGGTTGCTTGGAAAAGCTTTGGGTAAGCCGACTTGGTGCGTTCATGGTGCTTGCAAGAGGAATTGGACCTTAGTGAAAATTGAGTGAGTTTGCAATCCCCTTCACCTCCCCTATTTTTGGCTTAGGAAAAATCGAGAAATGGGAAATTGGAATGAGCTTGGGAATGCAAGAGAAGCTTGGAGAAACTTGCCTCTAATCCCCTGAGCTAAGTCGAATGCAAGGAAGTTGGTTTAATTGGAATGAAATGAGGGGGAGTATATCTCCCCATACAAAGATCAGATGATCGAGAGCTTCTCTTCCATTTTGATCAAATTGCCCTCATTGAATGGATTGGCTAGGATGTTAGGGGTGCCATGTGGTTCGATTTTGGCAGAGGAGTGGGGTGGTGAAGTTTCCATGTGTTTGTTTGAGAGTATGGAGTGATTCCATGTGCTCATTTTGAGTGGAGGGGTCAGCTTTGGCTTTGGGTTGGGTTTGGCTGACCCAAATCCATTGCGTCATGTGCACCATCCTAATTAGTGTCCATTTGGTCCACTAAGAGGGTGTCAAGTGGTCATTGAAAGGAATTGACCAAATTCCAAGTGGATTTGATCAAGAGTTACCCTTTGGCCTAAGGGTAAAGTGGTCATTTAGCTTTCTTTTTTGATTTGGGTATGTTTGGAATGATTAAAAAATGGGTTGTTTCAATTTTCAATGAATTTGGAGTTTATTGGATTTGATTTGGCTCATGTTGACCCATTTAGGTCAAAATGTGTCAACTTAACCAATTGGTCAAATAGGATCAAACCATGGATTGGTCAAGCTCATTTAGATTGATTTGAAAATGACTTGGTTCTTTGAGGTTTGGATTTTGAGTTGATTTGGATTTTAGTTTTGAATTCATTTTGGTAGTTTAAATTTATACTTCATTTATATTTGTGAATATAACTAAGAATATAAATGGGTTGAAAATATTTTGAGTTGGTTTGATTTGAATTTAATTTGAGCTAATTCATAAGATGAAATCAAGGGCTTAGAAAAGATTTTGATTTGGATTTGATCATTTCAATCATTTGGAATTGATTCATGATTTGATTTTGGAATTAAGATTTGAAAATTAATTAAATTTGATATTGATTTGAGATTTGATTTGGGATTGGTTTGGATTTGATTTGAGTTTTGATTTGGATTTGAAGTTTGATTTGAATTGATTTGAATTGGAAAGTTGATATGAATTTGATTTGAAAGGAAGAAGCAAGGATTTGGTTCATATGGCAAGTTTTTTTAAACCCCAATCATATTTCTATGTCTAATTCTTAGTCTAAGCTTAGATTGAGTGTTCATTCTAGAAGTGTCTTAGGTAACTCTTAGTATCAAGAGAAGTCAATGTCAAGATAAAGTTGAGTTCATTGCAAAATGAGGTCAACAAATCTCTCTTTTTATTTCAATTTAATATTCACCTCTATGTTTATTTTATTAGAATTTTCAATACATTTAAATTTGACTTTAGATTATTATGTTTTGGGTCTTTTAAATTTTGATTCTTTTAAGTCAATTTAATCCAAAATCTGCAAAGTTTGAAGTATTCCTGGTCATATGAGGTCGTGAACTACTTTGAACTTTTCGATCTATTAGCGTACGGTCTTCTGACACACAAATCTTCACACCTTGTTGGGCGTTAGGATCTTGAAACTGCGTGGTGTCCAAACATGGATTAGGATAAAAAGTCGACAAAATTTTGTCGTATGAGGAATTGTAATAGTTTTGAGCTTTCGCTGCATTGAGCATGAGTGGTGTCTTATGATGATAATTTGTCTTGTTATTTTCTATGGATTAGAGTCTTGAAACCTACAAAAGAACACATATATTTTATATACACATTCAAGCTTATTTTGTTGCACATTCACCAATACAGACAACTTCAAACAATAATAAACTTGAGTGATGATTTCCCCTCTTTTGTTTTTTGCAAAAATCCAAAACTGAAATGGAAAATTTATGGGTTCAGATAAGAGGAATTTAATAGGAAGAGGAGGGATTACAATGGGAATACATTAGAGAAGTCATTAGGCTAGTCCTTTCAATTTTTTGTTTTAAAAAATAAGAAAATGAAATAGATTGGATAAAATTTCATCTGTGTTTTCTTGGAAAGACTTCAAATGAATTATCGGACTAAGTTCTAAAGCATGAATTCTATTTCTAAAATCTAAGGAAGATTTTAAGATTTCATTCTGAAAAGATAGCCTTTTTGAAGGCAAATCTGGTAGTAAAGTGGATAGCCACTAGCAGGTGATGCAAGACACTGAAGTCGAGCGTCAGTTTGAGCATATGAAGCACTAGGGACTGATTCAGATGTTCCTTGCCCAACAAAATCGTGAGAAGAGGAAATCGAGAGGTAGGGAGAGATCGTTGCTTGCGGTTTAGAGGAATATCGAAGGAACAAAGTGAGCTTCAGTTCCTTACAGTGAGGAAACTGAACGAGAAACTTACAGGAATTTGAGAGAGTGTTTAGCTGCTTGCAGTTGAAGAGAAGGCACGAGAAGTGGATTTCTTACTTGCAGCTTCGATCGAAACAGGCGGAAGAGCGTGAAATCTACAGTTTGGAGGCTCGAAGGAATGGAAATAGGGATCGAGAGGAGGTTGAGGATGAGTTCGAATGGGAGAGGGAACGGTTGAAGAGATTGAACGTTCGGGTGACGAGGAGGAAGCTGAGGTCTTGCGTGCGCTCGGGGTTGGGTTAATCGAGAGGAAGAGGATTTTAGGTCTTAGGGTTATTAGGGTTAATAATATGATTTTTTGTTATTTAATCAACTTTAATGTAAACTTTATATGACATCATTATATGGTCAATATATATATATATATATATATATATATATATATATATATATATATATATATATATATATATATATATATATATATATATATTCAAGGTTGTTCTAATATATATATGTTAAATCGGCCGTTTAATAATACAATTTATCAAAATGCATTATATTGCTCGATATTTATACTTTCTAAATTGAGCGGAGTAGTCTCATTTGATAGATTTCAATGTTTGTCGATAATCAATTCAGATTTTGATATCAATTCGACTGAGACATAATATCGACATTTCATCGCATGACGGTTGTTTGTCAAATTGCAATATTTATATTCGATCGATGTCAACGCGATGATTAAGTCCATTCGAATTGAGCTCATTAATCATTGTAGTGACCGAATGTGTCGAACATCTGATCGCTTAATCCGATCATTAAGATTTATATTCTCGAATTCTGATGTTCAACATGAAAGTTCGTCATCGACGATATTTGGTATCGCCGTAGTCACGACATGCACGCCGACATTATCAGCCATCGCCGACGGATGTTGACGCGCAAATTTATATTTTGATCAATTTTGACGTTAACGTGATGTCAAGTCTCGCTATTCATCGCCGATTCATGTTTGGTGCATCTCTAATTTGAGTTGTTACATCAAAGGTCCATCGAAATTGATTTTGAGCTCATCGTGATGCATGGTGGTCAACAATGTATAACCAGGAAGAGGACCTATCCGATGGAGCCGAGATCCAAAGCGTGACTCCGATGCTTGCCGCCACAAGTGACTATGAGCAAGCTTATTGGGGTCATTCCTCCATGAGCTCGATTAAAGTCGAAAGAAGAAGAGCTGCTTTGTCGCTACTTCAAGAGTTGATGCTTGAAACAAACAAGTTTTATAATTGATTGCATTAGCGAATGGAGAGTGGATATGAAAGATCTGAGCATACAAGCAAGAGGAAGAGAGCTATGAGAGCCTCGACTAATTAAAAGTCTTTCATCCACAACTTCATAAATCTAATTTTAGATTCTGTTATTATTTCATAGGAGCTCTGATACCTGTGACTCTTTAGAGCTTACAAGAAATTTATCTCCATCTCGTACTGTTCAGATTTATCTCTATTAATTTTTTTTAATTCCAAGTCTAGCAAAGTGAAGTTTTAGTCAAGCAAAGTAAACTCTCTAATCATATTTAGCATGTCTCGATGAAATATATTTCAAGGTGAATAATCAATCATGTTATCTTATATGTCGTCGATTCTATCCATATTAACTACATGGAATTTTATGCTGATTCGTTGAAGATCATATTCTATCTGTAAGAGGTATAGTAGAAGGGGCGTTGACGGAGAGTTCAAGATACCTGCACATAATAAAGAATAATTAAAATAAAAAACTTTATGTATATATGGCACGATTTTTATTCATTTATATATCTTAATATTTTTTTGTGTGTATTCTTTTAAAGCACTAATGGAGAATGCAATATATGTTCTTCAAAGCACAGCTATTACTTTAAATAATTTCATTTCATAGTAATATTTTTTATTTTATATTAGGTATTTGTATATCTACAATAATAATATTCAATTCTATTTTATAAGTAGAGCATAGAGTAGCTTTTATTATATATAACCATTTCAATTAGTTAGAGTTTATTTAATTTGTATCATACAATTTAAAATGACTTGATGAATCATTTATGATAGAATTCGTTAAATATCTTTAGTGATTTATAAATTAATTTTTTGTAATCTGATTTCTTTCTTTAGTTGATATCTTTGACATATTTAGTGATGTCTCTATTAATTAGTTTTAATTTTGAATATTAGATTTTAGTACCGACATTCATAAAAATATATACCTTATGGTTGTAAATGATGGTGAAGTTAATACATAATACAATATTGGTGTGGACAATAATGTTGATGATAAAATTATAATCTCATGAATGGGATAGAAATAATTTATGAGCATGTTCATTAACATTGAAACAACCGATGCTATGATATCAAATAACATTTTCATGCATGTAATCAAATTAGCACAAGAATGGGATAGAATTAATTCATGTGATCCTCTAATAAAAAAATTAGATAGATTAATAATAGAGTAATTCATCATGAAATGGCCATAATTTTTCTTTATAATCTTTAGTGATCATTAGTTGGTCCATAACAAATAATATGGAATTCAAAAAAAAATACTTGAATAAGAGGAGGCTCATAACATTGACATGCTTAATTTTATTTAAATATTTGATAATCAAAATATATAGGTTGTATTGTGCATTATTATTTTCTTTAAGTTGAATATCAGCTGAAAAAATTTTGAGCTAATTGAAATGAATAGATTTAAGAATGTATTTTAAAAATTAATATAATTTGAAAGGTGATTTGTTGAACATATATTTCATATGTAATCTAGCACAAACAACAAAATCGATAAATTATGGATATAAATCAAAGCCAAAAGCTTTGATAATTAGAGAATTTAATAAATAATCTCTAATTGCAAAATGTACTTTTACCAACACATCTGAATGTTTAAATTGATCAAAATGTATATTTTGGGCTATGCTGACAATCAATGGAGAAGATGATCACGATATATTTAATGATATTAGATTAATAATAGAATCAAAACAAATAAAACTAAATCTAAGTTGATATCATCAAAATGTCAAACTATAAAAATAATAGAATTATAATTCTATGTGAGTGAAAAAGCGGAAATTTAGCAACATATTTTCTTAACAAATTATATAATATATTATTTTTAAAACTTTCATAATTAATCTATTTATATGTTCTTCATATTATTTGATAAGAGCTGATATGTGTGACTTTGCTTTCACTTATTAATCAATGCATGCTTTAGCATGTAATGTTAATGATATATATATATATATATATATATGAATGAACCAAAGAATTTATTTTAGATGGTTTGATATTTATTTTCCTAATGTTTCAAATACTAAAATATAAATTCATAATTATAATATTTTTAATATTAAAATTAAATATATTAGTAAGCAACATTAATATAATCTAGAATACTTGACTAATAATATTCTATACTATTTTAATAAACTTGTACAAAAGTCATTATTGTTTGCTCATCTTTCTTTTCATGTTTTTGTCAAATAGATATCAATAAGATTAATTATAATATATATTATTATTACATATTATAATCAAAATTAATATCAAGATAATCTCAAGGCATTTTTAAATGCTCATAGATTTCAAAGATTACAAATAAATATCATGAGACAAATCAAGAACATCAAGCATAGATGAACTCAATCAATCAAGCTATCGAGTATGAAAATGGATCATCCGCCAAATGGTCACCAAATATTTATGGTCGATCGAAAGACGAATAATAATTATCACCCAATTAATCATTATATGTGATCATATACATTGATAAGAGCTCAGAAATGGTATTTAGTTTTCCAAATTTACAAAATAAAATCTATAATATTATTTATTATATAAATATGAAATCCAGAATTAAATAATATTTATCTAGATATAATAAATATTTCAAGATATTTAATCTAATGAAAACCAAATTTTTTAAGATATTTTAATTTTTAAAACTTATTCGTAAAACATGTATTTTCTACATAATATTGTTTTATAGAAAATTTTTAACTAAAAAGCAAATAGATTAACACATAGTGAAATTCTATATTTTTTTATTTTAATTTTTTTAATAATGTGTTATATATATTGTGTTTATAATTATTATTATTTTAAGATTATTATAATAAAATATATATATAATATATATTATTATTATTATTATTATTATAATATATATATATATATGAGACACTCTGTCTCAATAAAACTACAATGATTTCAACCTAACGGAATATTATCATCAAAATATGCTTTTAATTTTAAAAGTAATCAACCTAAGTGAAGTGCCAATGCAAATTCAAAATCCGATAAGTTATCAAACTTTTAAAATATTCAAATAAAAATCATCTTCTAAGTACTTAAAATAATCCATCCACTCATCCACAACTGTTTATGAGAGGTGAAAAATTGGAAAAATTCTAGCTTACAAATGAGCTAATATCAAGTCAAGTACACAATTATATTCACTCTCAATCAATTATCATGCTAGTAAGAACATGTCTTGTGTCCTCTGTCCGCGTGATTTGTCTAGTAGGCCTTGCATATGATGTCGTTACAACCAAAGTCCTATGACCGAGTGGTTGGTCACAAAATGACATAATTATATTACGATCGAGACTGCAGCCTGTATATTTCTCAATAGCTCTGTCCCATGAGGTGTCAATCATATAGGCAACTAATCGTGCAAAAGCCCTTTGTTAGATAAGGTGGACTTAAAATTGTATCTTTAGATAAACACCACCCCAAGCCTACAAAGTTCCTTCGATGCAAATATATGGTCACAGGATCTTTGGTCGTTAGACTACCATCTAACTAAGTAAACTAGGGACCACAATAATCTGGGATGACGAAACATTGAGATCTTGATTGGGCGCATCATCATTCCGCCTATCATCCACTTTAAGTTAAAATAATGAATTTCATAAATTTCAAAACTCCACATGCTACTACTATGCGCTAAGCAATTAGCGATCTAACAACTAACCTTAATCTAAAGTTCTCCCTCAACATTGGGAGAGGTAATTAACTATGCATGCTTGCATCTATAGGAAACTTGGAACCAAATCTAAAGTGCTCACAAAATGAGAGCGAAATCTCTAGGTAGGGTCTTATCTATTGTCTCATTTACCTTTTAAAAGTTTAATCAACACTAATTAAACTCTTTTTATTGAGAGATTAGTGGCAAATTTTTGGAGCCAAAAAGATTAAAATAATCTAAAAACTTTATTTTAACTTAGATAACAACACTATTTTAACAAAGAATTCAAAGCGAATCTTTATAATTCATTCCAATCTCTAGCCTTCAGAATAATGCTCAGCAACGACCAACTATACCAAAAGTAAAAAAAAATTAAAAATATTTTATATAATTCATATTATGCATTTGACTTCAAAGAAGTCAAAAAAATTAGCTCTTTTATCATAAAAGGGGAAAATTGTTTTCACATAAAGAACATTAGTTTTAATTAGATTGAGCATTTAATAGCTAGTTTGAATGAATTGATGACAAATATATTAAATTAATTAAATTGAATGTGGCAAAATTTAATCTCTCACATTGAAGGAGTGATGATTTATGTGTCAGATAATTTTGAAGGAATGGAATAGTAGAAATCACTACCTGAGATTTTGTCCTCATTTTAGGGACTTTAGATCTGGTTCTAGGTTTCTTATGCAAAGCACCTATAGTTAACACCCTCTCAATGCCGAGAGAGAACTTTCGATTAAGGTTAGTTAGATGAATGCATAGCGTAAGTAAAGAAGTGGAGTTTTGGAATTTATGATTTAGAATTTATGAAATTCATCATTTTAGCTTAAAGGGATGGTTGGGGAATGATGATGATCTAGATCCCATCCGTTATCCTCGCTATCATGGTCTCCTCTAGCACGAGGAGGTAGTATTAACGATCGATCCTTATCAACAATACATGTTACATCATTCGAGAAATCTTTGTAAACATGAGGTGGTGTTTCTGGAGACAAGTTTAAGTTTACCTTAAGTGACAGAGCTTTTGCCCTATCAATTCTATGATTCACAATTCAAATGAGCCAGGGGAGCATGTGCTACCGTGATAGTAATATAATGGAGCCTATTGGCCAAACCACCTGATCAGAGGACCCTGGTCATAACTACATTATCTATGGAGCCTACTAGACAAGCCACGTAGTAGAGGACACGGGTCATGTCCTTATTGGCGTGAGATTGATTGAGATTGAATATAGTAGAGCACTTGATTTGACATTGGCTCCTTTGTGAGCTATGGTTTTCCTTAATTAATCACCTATAAATAATTATGGAAGGTGGATGATTGAGTTTTGCTTTAAGTTGTTAATGATTGAATTTTATTTAAGCATGTTTTATTAAAACTTGATTTAAGTTAATTTGATTTGAAGTTAGAATCACATTTTGATGGGGTATCTCCTTTGGTTAAATCACTATTCAACACATCATCTATGATTGATGATCAATATATTTGAGAACATTAGATCCATAACTCCCTAACGAGGATCGATTGTCACATGGTATAATTATTTCTGATATTTTAATAAGTTGAAATTCTTATAATAATATTATTTAATTTTAGGTTTCTACTCCAAGACCAAATTGGAAAGCAACCCATGCAAAGATCCTCGACACTTGAATCTAAACATTCAAAGATAATGTTGGGCCCAAGTATATTTAAGAATGATTGCATTTTTGAAACATTTGATTTGAGTTTTAATCCTACTTCATAATATATGCAAGGGTTCAATTGTAGCCTTAATTAACTTTGTTGTATGATGAGCAAATCCAAAGGGCATAGGTGTTTTAAATTATTCTAGTAGTTTACTAGATTCCTTGAAAATAATATTTGATTGATTTTTTTATTCAAAGTTGTCTAGTCTTTGGATTTTCAATAGACTCTCATATCAATTGATGATCTGTCACCTTCATGTTCGCTCTTTTGATCCAATTTGAGCATTTAATAAGATGAATAATATGTTTCAAATATTTTTCAAAAATTTCTTGATTATGCTTAAGCAATCCTTCAATTTCATTTGGAATCTCTTATGAATCATGTGATTTTCTTTAATTTACTTAGAGTGAATTATATTTGAAGAATATATTTTAATTCCAAAGGATCTCTGTTTTGATTAGATATTCAATCTTTTTCACATCAATTGAAATAAGGTATGCTGTTTATGTTTATCACTAAAATATCCAATTCATTTCAATCACTTCATGAGTATCAAATATATTTCAAGATATTGCATATTTCATTCTTATAAATAATTGAAATTTTCTTAAGATTATCTCAACATGAAATCTAAGATAATTCAAATATTGAGTGAGAGATGTTTATTCATTTGAGAGTAGTTGACTAATTCTTGATTTCAGTTGGAGTCAAATTTTGATAATTTTGTTTACTTCAAAATTTAAATCAATTTCATGATTCCTACATCATCCTTGCAAGACGCCGAATTGTTTTACTACTGTCAGCCTCATGATTGGCTTGGTGTCTTGAAGCAATGGATTTCAATAATACTAATGAGCATAACGAGTCCTTCAATCACTTGCATAAAAGCAATATATATGTAAATATTCTTCTCCTTTTTTAAGTCCTGATTTAGTTAAAATTTCAACATTTCGATAGAGCAACATCTAAAAGTTTTGGCTTACTCAATGCTCTAATGAGCATAATAGTGGTGTCTTGTGATATCACCATTCATTTTCCACGCCCTAATGGGCATTAATCACCTTGAAACAGAAAAGCACAAGCACAAATATTCCATATGCACATAATATATTTATTTATTTATTCTCGCCACACCCTGATGAGCATGATGGTCGGTGTTTTGAAACACCTCGGCCGATTTTATCTCGTCACGCCCTGATGAGCATGACGAGGTCTTTAAATCTTCTTCAATTCCACTTTTGGAGGACTAAGTTCTCGATAAAAACTTCAAATCGATAGCCTTAAAACTCTTCCTCAACAAACATTTCAACCTCTTGGATCTCCTTAGACTTTGCTTGTATGTTAGTTTTTCAATTACTTTGTATTAATCTTCTTTTAGCTTTGTAAGATACTTTACTTTTCAACGCCCTCCAATCTGAAAAATCTAAGTGTTCCTTCATCTTGTGTGAACAAGACTTTGTGTTAAGATGCACCTCATCATCAACAAGTGCTCCCATGCAACACCCACTGAGCTTTCTTTAGTAACAATATTTTCTGTTAGTAGTTTTCCCGATGTTATAATTCTCAATCACTTGCACCATAAGTTGTCATTTGTTTGAGGCATCATCCCTGGGGAAAACAAGACGATTTGTATTAAGAATGTCCTCGCTTAACGCCTGGCGCCAAAGCGATGCCTAATGGTGTTCCACATACTATGAACATTTTCTCCCATAATTAAGAAGAGACTTGAGTCCTAAATGGCAAAAATAGAAAGAGACATCACTGGTAGGTTTTGTGACTCCACGCGACATAGCCAGAGATGATGGAGAGCGATGATAACTACATGCCGAAGTTTATGAGATCGACCTCGTATGACCTTCGCCGTGCCGAAGCTATAATACCTTTTCTCATTCTCATATGGAAACTTCAAGAGACTTGAGATTTTCTTCATCATCCTCCTCCACCTTCGCTGAATATGTCATCGGATCATGAACGCTACAGATCTAGTTCCACCGACTCTGCCGGTTATGTCGGACTCATCGACTACCGATACAGCCATCCAAAAGGGAGAGCAAGTTGGATTAAGGATTAAGAGACATATCCATGGCTATGATGAGGTTTTATATGTGGGTTAGGATATCCCTTTGAAGTGAGGATGAAAAGAGAGGTTTTCTGCGCTTCCTATGTCTTTTGGAAAGAATTAGGGAGGGAATGGTTGAGTTCTTGTAGTTCCTCAACCAATAAATAAGAGCGAATGGTTGTCATCTGGAAGAGAGGTTTGTGTGAGATGAACCGAGGGTCAACAAATGCCACCCAACAAATGTGATTGCATGAAGCAAATCATATTTATTGAAAACTAGTTGATCTTTCGTGTCGACCATGAATTTTAAATTACTTCAACTTCAAGAGGTTCGCTGAAGAACCCTTTCTTTTGTATCTTTATATATTTGGATTTTCTCTCGACCCAATTCAAGCTGATCGTGTTATGGAGGAGTTGGTTTATAGCTTGATGGAATTGATGAAGGATTGACTGATTTATCCATATTGACTATCGTGAAGTGTATGTATGTCCCCGCACGCTGACTCTTATTGAAGGCATAGATGACCCAACTTTTTGGCTTATATTAGATCTAAAATCTTGAGTTATCAATCCAACAATGAGTGCTTCAACAGAGTGGATGACCATAAAATTCCTTTAGTTCAGCCATTGGCTTCGTATGAACTATGGAGATGCTTCATTTATTTAGTGCTTTCTACTTTGGCGAACTTGATGAGGAAATTAGCTTTGATCTTTGCTTTGTGCTTGATTAAACTGCTTGAAAAGAGATTGAAATATCACTTTGCAAGCTATATAGGGGTTGATTTGAGGCTGCTCTAAGTTGAGTTATTTCCTCAGATTGACTTGATCCATCGATCAAGTAGAAAGATCTCTTGGATTCTGGTTGCTTATAGTCACTAAGTTGGATCCTGAGATTAACAAGGATCATCATTGGTGGGTTCTTTCACTGCCTTTTACGCTTTGAGTGAGGAGAGCGAGAACTCACCATTTATAGTTGAGTTCGACCTAACCTACCGAAGTCTCCAACTTAAACTATGATGGGTTGATGATTTGGTCATCAGACTAATGAATGGGGGCTCTTTCACTATGGCATTTTCTTGCGGCTTGTTGAGTGAGAAGAGCATCAGCAACTCAGCCATTTGTGGGCTTGTTGAGTTTGACCTTTAGGACCCATCCATGTTCTAGACTTCAAGATGTAGAGATTGATATTTTTCCAACTCAGTTGATTGAAACTTTCGAGATTGGGAGTTCTTCTGACTTGATCTCTGATATTTGACAAATCTTGGAGAGAAATTTTTGACATTTAGGGATGCCTATTTATGTATAGAAATAGATTCTTTTTGTTCTTTGCAAGATCCTACAACTTTAATAATAATAATTATGGATATATTTGGAGATCTCAGCATAAAGATCGATGTAAACCTGAATATATATACAAGAAAGCCCCCTATTTCATAGGAGAGGATTGAACAACCTTGATCATAAAAAGGGGCTCCTATCTATCAGGAGGATTACAGATTAGCTCAGAAATTTATCACAGAGTTTGAACTTCTTAAGTGTAAATAAACGTAGCTCATTCTGATTTATCTGAGTATCTTGGCTTGATGTACGATGTCGACTTAGATAGATATATAAAAATGCCCCTATCTTACAGGAGAAATTTTAAAGCACTTTAAAATAGCTCTAAAATAATTTAAGAAACTATATCAATATTTTGATATATTTAATCTTAAGAAGGTTTTAACATGTAACATGATTTCATTTATGTATAGAAATCTAAAAATGCCCTCTTTGTGACAGGAGAATTTTCACAGAATTTATTTTTTCTTGAGTAGGTATATTTATTTAGGTATCTCGCCATGAAACACGATGTCAACCTAAATAAATATACTAAAAAATTATCTTCTATCTTGCAGTGGGATTTCTATTGTTGCTCGAGAATGTGTTTATCATGTATAATACTTTTTCAAGTATTGATCATTAATTGGTGGCATTGTTCTTTCACCCTTTAAGTCAATGAGTTGGTATACCCTCATTGATACACATTTTCAATGACAAAAGGGACCTCCTAATTAGGCTCAAATTTGCCACCGCATTTTCGATTAAGAATAATTGATCTTCTCAACACCAAGACTAATTCTCCTTTTTGGAATGTTCGAGGTCGCACTGTATGATCGAATGCTTTGGACATCCTCGTTCAGTAGACTTCTAAATTTTGTTGAGCTTAGAGCCTAACTTTGTCAAGTGCATCAAGCTCTTCCATCCGTAGATGGGCATTCTAATCTTTGGTAAGATCGTGTTGAGTGGCTACTCGAAGTGAAGGTAGTTCAACTTCGAGTGATAGAAATATTTCAGCACCAAATACTAGTGCATAAGGAGTGAATTTTGTAGAAGTATAGTTCAGATATCACGTCACTGTCTTTCTTTAAGGTAGTTTCACTTCAAAGCTTTGGCCTCTAAATTTGCTTACCTTTTTGTTGTGACCTTTCGATGGCGGATTCTTAGACCTATAGTCTAAGTGTCACACCTTGATGCTCACTGTGTGGGACTTGAATTAGTAGACATCTTGCTAGGGTTGTAGGAGGAGGTCTTCTTGGAGGAGCAACTCTAGCCTCCCAGATGACAAGACGTTGATATTTTTTTTATCAGTCATTTCTCCTTAGCAACTTTGAGGACTCGATGCACTCTTGCATATACAGTTTCAAGTTTTCACACTGGAGAAGCTAGAATCTGACATTGTCGGGTCTAGAATGACTATTTGATTTAACTAGTAGAGCTGTTCCGCTTTGCCCATCCTAAGTTGTCAAACCTATTATGGGTTGGAGTACTCGCTTTTGGTTCTACAACTGGCTTTACAATTTTTTGCTTGAACAATGATTGTTGAGCACGTAGTTCAGTATTTCTCTTTCTCACTATCTTTGGGTTAGCTTGCCTCCAAATGAAGAAGCTTGTGCGTTGCTACTTCTTCTCAAGGCTTCGACCTCCATATTTATTTTTCTTTCTATCGGGACCTTTCAGTAGTGGATTCTCGAACATGCAGTTCAGGTATCACACCCCGATGTTCACCGTGCAGGAATTGCATAGGACGGTCTTGAGCTCTTACTACCACTGATGGTAGCTTCTGTAGTTGAGCATTTTCGGCTTTTCTAGTAATTGGCCTTTGATATCTTTTATTCATGAGACCTTTTCTTTTACAAACTTTAGGACTCTAAGTACTCGAATAGATAGAGTTTCAGATTATTTCTTCTTAAGGGTTGGAGCTGACTACTTTTGAGCCTAAAAAGATTGCTTAACATCACCAGTGGAGCTATTCCTTTTCACCCAATTCAAAATTTCCAAATTTATTATGGGGTAGGAATACTCGCTTCTAGTTGTAAAGCTAGTTGTGTAACAGATGGTCTAGGTGAGAGCTGATGAGCTCGCAGCTCAGCATTCCTTCTTCTTCTCTGCCTTCTAGTTAGTTTTTCTCCAGATGAGGAGGTTTCAACATCATGCCTTCTTAGTGTGAAAGGTTCGATTGGTAGAGTTGTGTTATTTTAGGGAACTAAAGAAATAGTTCTCCAAGTAACTTTAAACTTTAATTTCATTATATTTTGCTGCTATTATAGCTTAGATTCGACTAGCCAAAGATGGAAAGAGAAAAATATCCCCAATGGAGTCCCTAGAAATTTGTGGGCTCTGAAAATTCACCACCAACCTCTGAAAAGAGTGATGATTTATGTGTCGGTGTAATTTCTGAAGGAAGATGGAACAGTAGATAAACCACTACCCAGATATTTCGTCCTCATTTTGTAAGGACTTTAGATCTGGTTCTAGGTTTCCTATAGACACAAGAACCTACATTTAATTACCCCTCTTAATGCTGAGAGAGAACTTTCGATTAAAGTTAGTCGTTAGATCACTGAATGCATAGCGTATAGTAGCAACATGTGGAGTTTTAGAATTTAGGGTTTAGAATTTAAGAAATTCATCATTTTAGCTTAAAGCGGATGGTTAGGGGAATAATGACGTGCCCGATCTAGATCTCATGGTTCTATCATCCTGGGTTGTCATGATCCCTGGTCTACTTAGTCAGAGGAGATAGTCGACCCAACCTGACTGAAGGATCCTTATCAGCAACATATGTGTTACGTCATCCAAGAAATCCTTGTAAACCTAGGGTGGTGTTTGTCTAAGAAGAAAGTTTTAAGTCTATCTTAGCTGACCAAGGGCTTTTTGGCCCTATCAGGTGTACCCTATAATTCTTAATTGAAAGGACAGATCCATTGGGGAGCATATGGGCTACAGTCGTGATCATAATATAATGGAGCCTGCTGGCCAAACCACTCGATCAGAGGAATCTGGTCGTAATTATATTTTGTGGAGCCTACTAGCTAAGCCACGTAGTCTGAGGACACGGGCCACGTCCTTACTGGCGTGAGACTGATTGAGAGTGAACATAGTAGAACACTTGATTTGACATTGACTTCTATATGAGCTAGAGTTTTTCTTAATTTATTACCTCCGATAAATAATTGCGGAAGGTGGAGAGATTGAGTTTTGCTTTTAAGTTTTTAATGGTTAAATTTCATTTAAGCAGGTTTTAGATTGATACTTGATTTAAGTTAATTTGATTTGAAATTAGAATCACATTTTGATGGGAGTATCCCCTCCGGTTGAATCAACATTCAACACAGCCATCATCGGGATAGTTAATTGATTGAATCGAATATATTTGAGAACTTTAGATTCTATCAACTCTATTTAGCTCCTAACAGATGATCAAATCTACTGTCACATGATATAATTAGATTCTCAGATATTTTATTAAATTAAAATTCTTATAACACTATTATTTAATTTTTAGATTTTGTTAACCCGGACCCGGTCCTAAGACCAAACTGAGAAGCAACATGCGCAGCATTCTCAGACATTTGAATCTAAATATTCAACATAGTTTTGGGGCCCATGTGGGTGTATTTAAAAATACTTGCGTAATTTTGAAATACTGAATTTGAGTTTTAATCCTACTTCATAATATATGGAAGGATTCAATTGAAGCCTTAATTAACGCATTCTGTTCGTTTGTACGATGAGTTGCGAATCTGGTGGCATAGAAGGCATTTTAAATTGTTCTAGTAGTTTGCTAGATTCTTTGAAAATAATATTTGATTGATTTCTTTTATTCAGAGTTGTCTAGTCTTTGGATCTTCAATAGACTCTCATTTATATCTATTGACGATCTTCAAACTCGTCACTATATTTGTTCAATTTCTCTTTGATCCAATTTGAGCATTTAATAAGATGAATAATGTGTTTCAAATATTTTCAAAATATTTCTTGATTATGCTTATTTGCAATCTTTCAATTTCATTAGGAATCTCTTATGAATCATGTTATTTTCTTTAATTTACTTGGAGTGAATTATATTTGAAGACTATATTTTAATTTCAAAGTGATCTCTTCTGCTTTGATTAGATATTCAATCATATCATCTTTCACATCAATTGAAATGAGGTATTGTTTATATTTATCACTAAAATATCTTACTCATTTCAATCACTTCATGATATCAATATATTTCTAGATATTGTATATTTCATTCTTAGCATTCAGACATCATCCCCGCATAGAGGGCTACATTACAATTGTTTTGCGCACACCTTGGCGGTATGGTTCTTGAAGTACTGCCAATTTCAACCCCGTTACACCTAATGAGCATAACGAGGCATTCAATCACCTGCATAAAAGCAAATATATATGCAAATATTCTTTTCCTTTTTTTCAAGTCCCAGATTTAGTCAAAATTTTGACAGCATTTAAGCATAGGGAGAGCAACATCTAAAAGTTTTGGCTTACTCATACCCTGATGAATGGTGTCTGGACACCACGACCATCTCTTTGCAGCCACTACGCCCTAATGGGCATTAACGGGGTCTTGTAACCTGCAGGAAAAGCACAAGCACAAATATTCAATATACACATAATATAATTTTTTTTCTCGCCACTCCCTGATGAGCATCACGGTCTGTGTTTTGAAACACCTTGCCTGTTGAGCATGACGAGGTCTTCAAACCTTCTTCAGTTCAACTTTTGGAGGACTAAGTTGGGCATCGACATAGCCTTAAAAGTCAAACTCTTCCCCAACTGCCTGATTTCAACCTCTTGGTTCTCCTTAAACTTTGCTTGTATGTTAGTCTTTTCCAATTCCTTTGCATTAATCTTCTCTTCCAGCTTTGTAAGATATTCCTTCCTTTTCACGCTCCTCCAATCTGAAAGAAAATCCTGAAGTGTTCCTTCGTTGAGCTTTTGTGAACAGTTAGACTTTGTGTGGCTTAAGAAGATGCACCCTCATCAACTGAACGAGTGCTCCCAGTCAACACCCGCTGTGAGTTTTCTTTAGTAACAATATTTTCTCTCTTAGTACTTATCCCAGATGTTATAATTCCTGAATCATTTGCACTGGCATAAGCTGCCATTTGTTTGCAAGGCGTCATCCCCATGGAAAACAAGACGATTTGCATTAAGAATGTTCTCTGGCTTCTGAATGTCTTTGACATCAAAGCCTAGATGCCTAATGGCGTTCCGCACGCTATGAACATTTTCGGCTCCATAATCAAGAAGAGTGATGGTCGAGTCCTCATAAATGGTACGAATAGAAAGAAACATCCTCCGTTCAAAGTTGGTTTTTGTCGAACTCCACGCAACATAGCCATTAGAGAGAGGATGACTAAGGAGAAGACGATAACTACATGCCGAGTTTATTGAGATCGACCTCGCTGCTGATGACCTTCCCATCGTCACTGAACTGTTGCATAATACCTTTTCTCATTCGATCATAAGTGGGAAACTTCTCAAGAGCAGCCCACTTGAGATTTTCTTCATAGTCCGCCACCGCCGTGCTCCGGCGAAATACGCCGTTGGGATCACGATAGCTGCTGGAGATCCAGCTCCGCCGACTGTTGCTGGTTATGCCGGACTCATCGGCGCCAATACCGAGGATAGAAGCCATCCTAAGGAAGTGGGAGAACAAGTCGATGGATTAGGGATCAAGAGACATATCCTGGCGATGGCTACGGGATCTAACTAGTGAGGTTTTAGACGTGGGTTAGGATTTCCTTGCAATTTGAAGTAGGAGATGGACGAGCAGGAGAGGTTTTCTAGCGGTTTCCTGTGTCGGTTTTGGATTGGCGAATTGATGAGGGAGGGCAATTCGCCAGGGAACGGTTGAGTGCTTGTAGTTCCTCAACCGAATGAACGAGAGCGGAAACGGTTGCTCAACTGAGAGGAGGCGGGATTTATATACATACCACACACAATTTTTATGTATTTACATATCTAATAGCTAAATTTTAAATTTTACATATATAATATCTCAATCTTCAATATTACATCAAAAATACAATCATTACTTAATTTTTAAAAGTGAAACACACCTTTACAAGCATAATAAAGTGGTGGATAAGTTATATTTAACTTTAGGTGTTACATATGTAAATTAATAAGAATTGTGTAGTATCTATGTAAATCTTCCTAATATTGTTTCTTTAAGATAGTAAACGTTTTCAAAGAAAATAATATTTGATACTTTGTTCATTAAGTTTTTATTTTTGGTTGATCAAATGGTATTTTTTATTTATAAAATCAAATTATTAACTGAAATATAAATAACCTTTACTCTTAAACCTAAAACAAATTGTCCTTCAATAAAAGAAAACAAATCAATTGAATTTATTTGATTTGATTCATTTTTTTATTTAAATTAACTAATTATGCACACCCTAATTTAATTTAAAGTCACCATATATTTGAAATCTAGCTTTACATTGGAAGTTCTATACAAACATTTTTTTTAACTTTAAGAGAGAAAATGCTTTTGTCAAATTCTTTATACTTTTTTTCAATTGTTTAGCTTAAAGAAATGTTTAAGAAAAGTAATATAAATTCTTGATATATAGTCATTGATTTATTAATGATGAAATATAATAATACATGATATTCCTTAAAATATTTCACACAAACTATTGGTGTAAGAGTTCTTAAAAAAGAAATAAGTTAGAATAAAATTATGAACAATTCATTAATAGTTTTTGGTCGAAAGTACAAGTTTTTTTTCCTAATTATTAATCATTAGTTAATTGAAATCATGGTTACAAGAAGGTAAAGAACTTAACAAATTACTAATAAAATATAGAGTGATTGACATGATTTTTTTAATTATGTGCTTTTCTTGGCTCCATCTTCCTAGGACAACTCTCTATTGAATTGAAGGTAGCCAACTCTAATTCCAAATTTGTAGCAACATCTCTCATTGATGGCCTTTCATTTGGTAATGAAGTCGAACAAGAGAGACCTACTTCTGCCAAAGAAACCAAGCATTTCTTAAAGTTTTGGCAATTGATCTTACTATAATTTATTTGCTCTTATGTAAACATTTTAAGATCTATGATGTCATTGATTCTATGAGGATACGCCATTTTAATGTGATTATGTAAATTAAATTCATCCTTAAAGATATCATCAATAGGCCTTTTTCCAGTAAGCAACTCTAGTAATATTATTTCAAAGCTATAAACATCTGTAGAAGTAGATGGGCGAGCTCCTCCACAGTATTCTACAAATTAAATAATATATACATTTTAGAAAAATATTACATTAAAAGTTTGCATCAGCTTGATTAATTATAACATTAAAAATTCAGTAATAACATAACCTAGAGCAACATAACCAATGGTTCCTTTAATCTCATCTTTATTTGAATAGTCTAGGAAAGATGCACTCATAGCCTCTGAAAGAATTCTTGAGAGCCCAAAATCTCCTAAATGTGCAACCATGTCATTGTCAATTGCTTGGCTTGACATCACAATGAATGATTGATGGTTCACAATAATGGTGAAGATACTCCAAGGCATCTGCAACACCAATTGCAATGTTCAATCTTTTGCCTAAGGAAAAAATAACATCTCCATTAGTTTCATATTCTATATGGAGCCACTTGTTCAAGTTTCCTTTTGACATGAATTCAAAAATCAATGCCTTAAAATCGCCATGGTGATCAATGCTTGAGCATAAGGTTAGGACCCTGATAAAATTACGATGGTGTATTCATCTTAAGGCATCACATTCAGATATAAAACTCTTAAAAGCTCCATGAACCTCAAGTTTGAAAACTTTAATAGTCACAATAGCTTGATAATTTCTTAAGGTGCCTTTATATATAGAGCCATATCTTCCATATCCTACTATATATGAAGTGGAGAAATCATTTGTAGCTTTGGCTAATTTTGCATAAGAAATTCTTGAAAATGAGTGTTTAAGGATGAGTTAGATGAATTTATTCTTTGGCTACTTTGGTTTTGTTTTCGATAGAGCAACATATAACCGAAGAAAAAGACCAATAATATAACTAGCATGCTAAAAGTGAGAACTAAAATTTTGATTAAATTGTGAGTGCTTTTAATTGATGAAAATCTATCATTAAATTTTGCAAAATGAAGTTTTGGAATTCCTCCGCATATTTTTTTATTTCCAATGAGAGAGACTGTCGAAGAATTTGCAAAGACACCATATGGAACTTCTCCTTCAAGATTATTAAATGACAAATTCAAGTGCTTAAGAAAGATAAGATTTTGTAGAGATTGAGGAATGACGGATAAATTATTATGTGAAAGGTCTATGCTTTGAAGGCTCTTTATATTTCCTAAGGAAATAGGAATGGAGCCAAAGAAGTTGTAGTCCATATATAATTCAAATAATAGTTGACAAGTTCCAAGTGACCGTATTTCTCCACTCAAATTATTATTAGAAAATCCAGAACATTAGATTTACTAGGTGACCAACTTCTAATGGTACAATCCAAGTAGAAGAATTATATGATAAATCAAGAATATTTGAAAGTGATGGAATGAGAAAAGTTCTCTTGGTATCATACCATTAGATTATTAAGATTGCAGGGCCAAATCAGAGAGAATCTGAAGATTTTTTAAGCTTGAAGGTTTAAAGCATGTTAATTTGGTAAAATCTAACCACAATTGGTTTAATCTTGTGAGATTGCCTAAAGAGTAAGGAATAATCCCTGTAAGACTATTCTTCTGAAGTATCAAATATTGTAACTTTTCAAGCTTTCCAATGCTATCAGGTATGGGACCTTCCAAAAATTTCCATCCAACCCAAAACCAATTAAATTGGTGTACCTATCAAGTTGAAGGGATGCTTCAAATATAATTGGATACAAATGTTATTTGTTGAAGCTCAATGGATAAGTTCCTTCCTGATTTTGGAAGTATTCCACCAAGGTTATTTCCATAAAGGATAAAATTTTAAGATGGTACAATTAGTTAATGAATCAAGAAAGCCCCAAATTTTGTGCATTAGTTGCTTCAAACTCATTTAGTTCCATATTGAGGTGTATAAGGTTTGGCATTTTCCCAAAATATGTTGGTATCACCAAATTATTTGTATTGATGTCCAAAGATATGAGACTTGTAACATTTTAAAAAACGTGATGTTTAATCATTAAAATGATTGTCGTCAATATTAAAGATTTGTTTTTTTTTTCATCTTGATCCTTTATAAAAATTTTAAATTTTAAATAACAATACCTTTTGTCATATACCTTACTAACTATATAATATTGAATACAAGTGAAGCTCCATAATCAAGAGTTTTATTATATCTATGATAATAAGAGAATATAATTAAATAAAATAGTTTGCTCTTATAGAAAATTTTAATCACCAATATTTAACATAAATCATGTTTAATTATGAATAATTGAGCCCAAGCGACCTCCCTAATTGATAGTTTTTTTTAATACAAAGGATGGGTTATTAATTTCATGGCTTATTCCAGACCTAAATGAATCTTAAGCTTCTAAAAAAACAAACTAACCACATCGATTTATCTCTTGAAATCATAATCAAATAAAAAAAAATTAAATAAATTTTTTGGACTATCTTGTTAATATTTATTTAATTTGTTGGTGTGAGAATAACAATTTTATTAGAAAGGATTCTTAAAACATTTTTAAAAGATCGAAAAGAAATTTGTATCAACTTGAGGCATAAGTCAGTTAAATAAAATTCAATAAAATGTAATCTTGTTTCTAGTTTTCAACTTAAGATAAAATGATAAAATAATAAATATAAAAATTAAATATTTAAAATTTAATGACTTTCAATATTATGGAGAAAATTCTTTTAATAGAATTTTTATTTTAACTATTTATTTTTTATTTTATTGCCTAATATATTAAGATGTTCTGATATACCTTTTATTGGATGCATGCCCGTCTTTCTACAAGCATTCATCTTCACAGGAAAACAAATCATTTATGAGGGTATGTTGTGGGCAGGTTATATATATATATATATATATATATATATATATATATATATATATGCACTTACTGAGTATAATATTCTCACATAAATAAACAATCTCTCTCTCTCTCTCTCTCTCTCTCTCTAGAATAACTCTTTTATATTAGTCATGGCTCTTGAACCTTACTCATTCATGATAGAAATCAAATCGCATGAAAACCACCAATGATATGAACAACTTGAATCTAATGAAATTTTAAACTCTAATACCACTAACTAATTGGATAAATCAAATGTGACCAAAATTAGATTTCTCAGGTCAATGATTAAATCTTTTAATTTTTAATAAAAAAAATTTAAGCCTACGAAAGAGAATCATTTATTTGGATTTTTATATTTTGATATAATAGTATATTTAATACTCTTATATCACTTAATAGACACACCCCTAAAATATTATTTATTTACCTTGGCTTTTGTCATCATCTTAAAGCCAAATTCTCATGGCAATAGCATCTTTATTATTACTGAATTATCATAAGGTCGGTCATAAATATCCTCTTTACAAATAACATATGACCATAAAAAACAAGCATAGATATATTCTACAATCACATAGAAATGTAAGTAAATGGTCTCAAATTTCCCCAAGAAAATCAAATAGCTTCTTTTGTGACAAATTTGTAACCAATACCATCACAAATTATGACTATCTTGTTACCGCCCTCTTAACAAGCTTAGAATATTATGCAATATTTGTGACTAGATGTATAAAAGGCGTCACAAAGAACCATAGATCAACTAATATTTTGCTATATTTGAATTTTTTTCAACCTACAGATATAACATATATATATACCGGAAGACATGATTTTGAGGCTTCCTCATCAGGAAGCAAATTAACTGGAAGGCAAAGAAGGAAATATCGTGAGGGCTCAGCAGATCTCATTTAAACAATCTAGTGAATAAACAATATTACCACCGTAGGAGTATTCCTACCATAATAACTTTGATAATCTAAAATAAAAAGAATAGCTCTATTGGTGAGGTGAGCGCCTGACTCAACAACATCAAACTCCACAAACTCCACCACCGCAGAGGAGAAAACCTGAAAGATTTTCTACTAGAATACACAACGTCCTTAAAGTAGCCAAGGAAATAGGACTATTGAAAATAAAGAGGCCTGTGATGATTGAAAATACTGAGATTCCACCAAGAAGGTTGTCATCTCTTATGGTAACTATTCATCAAGCTAAGTATGCTTCACGCATTGAGCATCGAAGTGTGACATTTAGACCGCATGTCCAAGAATCTATTGCCAGAAGGTCTCATTGAAAGGGTAAGCAGATATAGAGGCCAAGGCTCCATGGTGAAATTCTGAAGAAATAAAAGAGGTGTGACATCTGATGCACATATTCGGAAATCCACCTCAAAAATAACTCATTAGAAGTGGATACCTAAAAAAAGGGATATCACTGCTAAAAGATATGATGGTCAACACCTTGGAGAATCCCTTAGGGGATCCTGTCATCAATTAGATTCAGCCCCGCGGGAGAAAGTTGACTTTGATCACAGTCCCCCAATGGAAGAAATGTATTATAATAAACTAGAGATCCATTGGAAACGCCAATCTTCATGTGCAAGAAGAAGATGATGAACATGACACTAAGGAAGTAGAAGTCGTCTATATAGCGAAACATATAGATGAACTTTCTATTCAGCATCATCAACAACATGAATCCAGTGAGCTTGAACCTGAATTTGATGAAGAATAGTCATACAAAAGAGAGTAGAAGATGGATCTTCAATCTCACTGAAGAGGAAGAAGAAGAAGATCAAAATGAAAAGGAAATTATGAGAGTTGAAGTCGTTATATGGTTAAACCAAAAAATGATCAACTGGTCCACAATTTTACAATCGCCATTCATAATAATAACTATCTTGCAAACGCACAAGGAGAAGGATAGTCAAGTTCTCCCCTGAAGATTTGTAGGGAGGAGAATAAGAAAATGAAATAGAGGAATAATAAGAGCCTGTACTTGTTGAAGTCATGGCACTAGCTAGAGAGCAAAGACAAATACAATGTCAAATGGAAGCCAAAAATAAGGAAATTTTATAGCTTAGAGATGAATGACATGATGACACAAATGAATATCATGATGGATAAGTTATAGAAGAATATCACATCAAATATGGCACCCGTTTTGTCTACTAATCAATTGGTAGCTAATAATACAACCTCTATAACACCACTGACACGGCCCTATAAGTATACTACACCTAAAGGGAGAAGTCAGGCTAATCAGCTAGCTCTACAAACTATAATATAGAATGCGGCTAGTACATCAAGAATAGTAAAACTACTCAACTAAAATAATAATTAATGAAAAGATAAAGGCTTATAGCTTCAGAAAGGTGCTAAAAGTCGGTGAAAAGCACGCCCTTATCCAAATTGAATTTGATTAAGTGACATACCCAAAAGGTTATTCAGTACAAAAATTTAATATTTTTAGTGGGCATGGTAATCCAAAACAACATCTAGCCCAATTCATGGCTACTTGTGGCAACACAGGAGGAAATGATGCACTGCTTTTTCGCTAGTTCATTAGCAGCCTGACCTCAATTGCTTTCGAGTGGTACATTGTCAAATGATTCGATCAAAACCTTCGCTGAGCTAGAGACAATGTTCGTGAAAAGGTTCACTAGTACAACTCAGAAGATAATGATTGCTAACCTTGCCTTGCTAAAAAGGAGAAAAGATGAGTCAGTGATAAAATTCGTAACTCGTTGGCGTAACCTAAGCATGAAATGTGAATAATAGTTGGAGGAAGAGCATGCGATCCAATTATTAATGGGTAATATGGATGATAAAATGACGTCATCTTTATGTATGGCATCAATTACAACATTCTAGGATTTGTTTGATAGGGTGGCCAAATTTGAAAAGTTAAATCGCCATAAGTAAATCTATATAGATAAATCAAAGAAAAATAAGCCGACTCAAGAAGAAACGAAATTCATGTCGCCTTCTCAAGTAGTGAAAAGGTGATCTACAATGTAGATAAAGAGAACAACTAATGTACAATGCTAATAAAGGAAAGAAGCTTGTTCATTCTAATCCATAGCCAAAATTGATGTTAGGAGGCAATGATAAGCCACAAACTTTTCTAGGTAGTGGAGCTCAAAATAAGCAACAAGAGATGATGAGAATGCATCATCTCTTAAGGAAAAGATGAACAAAGAATATTCTTTTAGAAAGGACAATGTGACTAAATTATTTTACAATCACTCAAAGTGGTCTATAATTATCGAAAGTAAAAGGCATGATCAAGTAATCCAAATTACTATCCCTATCATTGGGTGATCAACCATCCTATTAAAGATTGTTATGTCTTCAAAGATTAGTTACAAAAGAAGTATCTACAAGGTGAATTTATATTATCCAATAGTGTTCTAGTCAACCCAAAAAGAGAGTCTACAAGGATGATCACATCCTCTTGTGTATCATGCATTAAAGATAAAAAGAAAAAAAAATCAATCGAAGAATGGAAAACTGCAGTTTCTAAAAAGACTATAAAGATGTTGAAGCAACTTGAAGGAAATCCTGGTGTCAGCTTAAAATCACCTCTTGAACCAGTGATTGATCTAAAAATGGTGCCGAGATTGTATGCGTCAACCTCCATGTCATCGACTCAGAGGCACCACAACATTGCCAACTCATCCCAAAGAGAAAATCAACTGGCACAAATTTTACGGATCTCAAAGAAGTCGATCAAACCAAATAAAATAAAGAAGAAGAAGAAGACTACAACTCAAAAGATCATTAATAATTTAAAGAAGTATCATCAGCCAACCAGATAGCCAATTAGGTTTGTAGACTTTATGCCTAAACTCCATATTGTTGAATTAGATGAAGAAGATAATGGTGAATTTTACCCAAGAGAAACATGCCAAATTATTTATGTGATATCGATGTTCTTCATCAATTACTCCAAAATGACAATGGTAGACTTGACCAACTCATCAAAATTCTTCAAAAAAAAAGAAGAGTCGAGGAGGTAACATCAATTTTATTTCAACAAAAGATAATAGTTCATATAAGATTTATGGAGGAGAAGAGTTAGACTCATCAACAACATCACATATGAAATATATAAAGTTGAAAAGTGAGTCTAGTTTTGGTCAATCCTCGAATAAGAAGTAAATTTGAAGAAACTCTTTAGGGATAAGGTGATTCAAGAAGTGGTAAAGTCTTACCATCATCCTCAAAGAAGGGGAATTCAAATAAAAGTCAAAATAACAAGTCAAAATAAAGCTTGATCAAAAAGATTATAATATTCACATAAAAGATTTTAAGAAATCTTTATACAAAAGATTCTCAAAGATCTAGAGAGTTATGAAGCTTACTTTCGAAAATGTATGATCAATCATCAAACTTAAGATCTTCCAAGAATCATATTTTGAAGAAGATCTTATATTAGGAATAGCATATCACAATCGCTCTATATGTTACTACAGAGAGTGATGACATCTTGATCAACCGAATACTGATTGATCCAGGTTCTTCTATCAATCTTATGAGTCTAAAAGCATAAAGAGGATTATCACTTGATATCCAATATCTTGGGAGGGATAAGTTGATGGTTCATGGTTTCAATGAGAAAGGGCAGAAAACCCTGGGTTCTTTTATTCTCCCACTCAAGTTTCAGGATTTATATATAGAAGCCAAGTTTCATGTAATTGATGTTGATACATTATTTAGAGCCTTCTTGGGTAGGCCATGGATACATGAGTATGGCATGGTCCCATCAACTATGCATCAGTATATGAAGTACCTAAGAGATGGAGAAGAGTTCAGAATTCTTGATAGCCTACAACCATTCTCCATCCATGAAGCAAAGATTTATGAAGATGCAAAATATTTCATCCCTAAAGAGCTTAAGCCAACAGAGCCTCTTAAGGTGGTAGCATCCACTTCTGGAATTAAAAGTAACCAAGGTGAAAGAGCAAGAAAAGGAAGAAAAAGATAATGCGACTCTCCTTAAAGCACTTGATTGTACACCTAAATAAAGAAGATCAATTCCTCATTTAGGAAGTGACACATAAGAAGAAGAAAATATTCCAAAAACCTAAGGGAACTTATAAACTTTCAAGAAAGGCAAAGTATAAAATAAGTGATTCTGATTCTGACTATGACTTTGAATCTACTTATGAAAATAGGGTTTAGAGGGTCACATCAAGAAGGATAGCTCACTTGATAGTGTTAGATGACTCCTTCAAAATTATACCCATCCTCAGTAGTACTTCAAAGAAATCACTAATCGGAGGTTCATAATATTGAAGAAGTGATAATATTCTATGTGCCACAGCTGAGTGAGAGTGGCGAAATATGAACTTTATTTTATAAATTTGAATAGTCTCAACCTCATAATTTTGATCAGTCTATTCAACATGAAGATTCTGATGAGATGGTGCCAACATGAATACCAATATACTATCCATCAAAATTATTAAGAATGATGCATAAGCTTGGAATTCATATTGAAACTACTAAACATAAAACTCAAATCTTTAATAGGATGTGGATCCAAAGAAGTCCTCAAGTATCACGAAAAAGTGATAATTTTATAACTAAAGGTCTTGGGTTCATCCACAAACATCATCAAAATAATAATTGTTACAATATAATAGAAGCTGAGATCAAACTAATAGTGATGAAGAAGATGATCTATATGAAATTCTTCTTACAAATGATGAAGAAGTAGAAGCCAAGCCTGCACCTGAAGAACACTAAGATGATGGACAAACAACTACTATGGATGAACTTAAAGAAATCAACCTAGGAGTTGAAGATGATCTCCATCCAACTTTCATTAGTGCCCTTCTACCAGATGAGAAAGTCGAAGAACTAAAAGTGCTACTTTGTGAATTTAGGATTGCTTTGCTTGGACATATGCTAAAATGTCAGGCTTATCCCCTAATGTAGCAGTTCATAAATTGGCAATCAAGCTAGAGACAACACCTGTTAAACAAGCTCCAAGATAAATGAGATTAGAAATTGAAGAATAGGTGATCATTGAAACTAAAAAGCTAATTGAAGCAGGATTCATACAAGAAGAAAAGTATCTTAATTGGATAGCTCTGTGAAGAAAAAAATGGTCAGATTTGTATCTATATCGACTTCTGGGTATTAATAAAGCTTGCCCAAAAGATGACTTCCCGCTTCCTATATCAGAATTATTGGTTGATAATGCATCCAACTATGATATGTTTTCTTTTATGGATGCATCATCGGGATATAATTAGATCAAGATGGCACCTGAAGATGAAGGACATACATAATTCAGAACACCTATTAGCATCTATTGCTACATAGCATGCCTTTTGGTTTGAAGAATGCTGGAGCTACATACCAATGAGCCATGATGCATACTTTTGATGAGTTGATTCACCAGAAGGTGGAACATTATGTTGATGATTTGGTGGTGAAGAGATTAAATCATGAAAATCACTTTGAAGACTTGAGAATTGTATTGGAGAAATCAGAAAAATATGATCTCAAGATGAATCATCTAAAATGTGCATTCGGGGTATCCTCTGAAAATTTCTTGGGTACATTGTACGACACAAGAGAATTAAGATTGATCCGCTAAAATCAAGGAAATTGTAGAGATGCCTCCGCCAAAGCTTTGCTAGTTTCTTATAAAGATAGCTTGCATTCATCCATGATTCATATCAAACCTATCAGATACTATCAACTATTTACAAAGTTGATGAAAAAGAATGCTCCATTCAAATGGGACAATGAGTGCCAAGAAGCCTTCAATAAGGGAAGCCTCTCATTCTATACATAGCTATATTAGAAGAGTCCCTTGGGGCATTATTGGCACCACACAATGAAGAAAGCAAAGAGAATGCCCTTTATTATAATAGTTGAGGTTGATAGTATAAATGAATACTCGATAGAAACACGCTATTGATCTTTGCTTCCAAAAGCTCCATCATTATATGTTATCTCACAAAATTATCCTCATCTCAAGGATCAATCTGCTAAAGTACTTGATGATAAGACCAGCATTGACAGGTCGCTTGGCAAGATGACAGTATTGCTTTTATAATTTGATATCACATATGTTCCGTAGAAAGTGAATGGACAGATTTTAGTAGATTTTTTTGCTATACATCCTATTCATGTAGAATAACCTCTTAACTATGATCTATCTCACGAGCAAAAATCATAAATTTGGGAAATAGACTTTGATGGAGCCTCATCAATTAAACAAGTCTAACCTTCAAACCTCCCAAGAGCAAGACTAGGAATTGGCATCATCTTCATAATACTAGAGAGAGGAATAATGAGATGATCATATAGGTTGACTGAGCTAAGAACTAATAATGAATCTAAGTATGAAGCATTGGTAGCAGGTCTTGAAGAAGCTATTTTCATAGGCATTCAAAACTTGCATAATTTTGACGATTCTTAGCTTATTATAAATCAAGTACTTAGCATCTATAAAATCAACAAGCTTGAGTTAGCTTTTTACCACAAGTGAGTTCTTGAGCTTATGAAGCAAATACCAAATGTCACACTAATGCGAAGTCTCGATCCGAATAACAAAGAAGATTGCTTAGCAAAATTAGCTAAGGAGATGGTGAGTATGAATGACGATTATGTCATGATTGGGATATTTACTTGATGAGTTCTAGAGCCAACAAAGTATCAATCCCTACAGGTAGATGGGTTATCAAATTTGACATAGCAGGATGTGACTCAGGTTTCTCCTCATACTCCTCAAAATCAATAAGGAATTATACCCAGAAGAAATAAGAATGACACTGCTTCATGAAAGCAATGGGAAGCCTTTTTTGTAGCCACATCATTGGAGGCGCCCTTCATCAACTACTTTAAAGAATATAAATTACCAAATAATAAATCACTACCAGCTCAAATTGAGAAGAAAATGTTGCGCTATGTTTTCTTCAATAACACTTTATATCTTAGATCCTTTGAACAAATGTGACTACGATACCTAAATATAGATGAAGATAGCAAAGTGATGGTTGAAGTTCATGAAGGACTTTATGGTGCATCAGTCCTCAAGATAGTAGTAAGATCAAAAGGATTGACTATTATTGTCCATCTATGATGAGAGACTATATCGGTCATGCAAAGAGGTGTCATGAATATCAAGTACATAGAATATAATCCCCAACCTCCAAATCACTACACCCAACAATCGCATCATGGCCTTTTGAATGTTGGGGTACATATGTAATAATCACCGATCACCATCATTAGTTGGTCACCGCTTCATCCTAGAAGGATGACATTATTTCTAAGTTAAGCTACCCTATTTAAAAAAGTTACTATTGATCGAGTGATCAACTTCTTCATGCATAATATTGTCTATAGATTTAGAGTGATGCGTTGAATAAATTTTGATAATGGCATAACTTTTAACATTATAAAGATTTATAGATTCATCGATAGACAAAATTGATTGATATTCTTTAATATATAATCCAAGGCAAATTGTTTGATAGAAGCTGTCAATAAGACATTGGTCAAATTGCTCAAGAAGTTCATCACTAAAACTAAAAGAGAATGACATACTAAATTGATATAGGCATTATGGGCGTATTGAACTACCTACAAGATGCTGACTAAAGCTATTCCCTATTTATTAGTATTTGGAACTGAAGCAGTTCCTCCGCTTAGGGTTGAGTTGCCATCACTCTGAGTAGCCATCCAATACAACCTAACTGAAGATCAAAATGCTCATTTAAGAATGGAGGAATTCGATATGCTTGATGAGGTTAGATTGCAAGCTCATCAAAATTTGGAGGTTTATCAAGCAAAGATGTTCAAGGCTTTTGACCATACGTCGAACATTCCAAGAAGGAGAATTAGTCTTGGTGCTGAGAAGACCAATAATTCCTAATCAAAAAATTAGTGGCAAATTTGAGCCTAATTGGGAAGGCCCTTTTGTCATTGAGAAGATGTATCAAGGAGGGGCGAACCTACTCATTGACCTAAATGGCGAAAGACTAATGCCACCAATTAATGGTCGATACCTGAAAAGTTTTATACATGATAAATATATTTTTAAGGTACTATAGAAATCCCAAAGACATGGGTCATTTTTTATATATATATTTATTTAGGTTGACATCGTGCTTCATGCTGAGATCCCTAAATAAATATATATAATCAAGACAATAAAAAATTTTCTAAAGCGCCATGAAAATCCCCCTGTTAAACAGGGGCATTTTGTATATAGATGAAATTAATATTACATGTTAAACCCTCTTAATGTTAAATATATCAATTTAAATATTGATGTATTTTTTCTTAACTTATTTTAGAATTCTTTTAAAGTGTTTTAGAGTTCATTCTGCAAGACAGGGGGCATTTTTATTTTATGTTAATTTCATATGGGTTGACATCGTGCCATGAGATGAGATCCTTGAATCTATTCTGATTCGGTATACATTATACTTTGAATCGAGATCCCCATTTGATTACTTTAATATCCTGCTGGTAAAGATACTTTTAATTACGCTGAATAATAGAAATGTATCTTTAAATAAGCTGTAGATAAGATGATTCTACAGTTGAAAGATTCATCATCTATACATGTAATAGTTCTGAGTGTCAAGTGAGAGAATTTTCAATTTGTAAACTTCGATATTGTTAAGTTGGAGAAGCACAAGTCTGTTCACAGCTCAAGTCCAAGACTCAAATGGGTCCTGACCGCCAAACTCAATAAGCCCAAATATGGTCGAGTCGCTGACTGCTCTTCTCACTCAACAAGCCATAAGAAAAGGCCATATTGGTAGAGCCTCGCACTAGTTTGATGACAATAGCTATTCAAAGACAAAATGACTTGACTTAACATACCAAAGTGATTCAAAATCAAAAGTTCTCTTAACTAACTAATGAACTACAAGTAAGACTATAGAAGATGATTTATCTTAAAACGATCTGTAAAATGTCTTGAAGATATGCAAAGATGATGATACAATGCCTCAAGTGCAATGCAAAACAAAGAAGAGAGAAATACTAATTTTTACTAAAATAACAAGATACATGATTGATAAAAGAGAGATAAAAGAAAAAGCTACATCAAGGAAGCCTAGATTGAAGCTCCTAAAGCCATGTCAATAAACTACTAAAGACTTATACTCACCAGCCAGCTAAGCCTTACTCTAGCCAGAAGATACTCATCATGCTCTTCATGGTAATGGTTTATTTTGGAGATGATGAGACACCATGAAGATCTTAGGTCAGTGTTTATTTTTGGAGATGAGACACCATGAAGATCTTAGGGGTACTTATTGAAGTGATCGATATGATATTAAGGAATGATGTACTATCTCGAAGATAGAAGTTGTCACCCTATAATGGACCTAGTCACTTAATAAGGACTCTAAGGCATGATGGGTCTTGAATGTAGATTTTTCATTTACTTTATATAGAAAAGTAAAGCAAAGTTTATTTTAAATCGGGTTCATTAAGTTCCCTATGGAGGCAAACCCCCATAGTTAATTACATCCTAAAGAATGAAATCCCTTAAGAGTACTCTTAATTAAAGTAGACAATTAGGGTCTCCAAAGATTTCAAGGTTAGACTATCAATAAATTGGCTATGTTTGGAAAATCAATCGGGATAGATCAAAAAGGAGAGATTTATTATCAAAGCCGAAGGGAGATGAGTAGGGAATGATCATGATACTAAAAAACCTAGTGAGCACTCCAATCTATCTTATGGTTGGGCTTTATATGTTTGAAATTGAGGAGAATTATGTATTTGAGTTGAAATTTATTAGAAAGCTAGGACTTATAATCCCACAATACAAGATTGTGGAAATGCCTAAGAGGTGAGGATTTATGCTTATAGCCCAAGGGGAAATAGTAACCTCAGATCCTAAATCTAGAGAGTATTGGCGAGAGCCAAATCACATCCTAAATCTAAGGTAAAAGTGGGTATATTTTTTACCTCCACAAGAGAGAGTAAACCACTCGACTATTGAACTTATAATCTCCTAGAGTAGCAGCCAGCTAACTCCTCTTACACTTTAAATCAATGTGGTATAGTCATATGATTTTGCAGGATAGTTAGACTGTTGTTTAATTAGAAAGAGGCTAAAGTCCTTAAACCCACTCCCTAAGAGACTAGAGCATGAGTGGTATAAGAAATGAGTTAGTATAATGCAAATCTTTTCAATTTTTATTTATTTTTGGACTCTTTATTTTTGATAAAAGCTTTGAGATTTTGATGCCTATATGCATGATGAAATTAGGTTATTGGCAAAATCAAGGAGAAAGGGATATTTTCCATCATAAGGGATGCCCTCACAGGTTAAGCATTCCCCTATCGTGCAAGGATGGAAATCCCCTATTTTCAAGAAAGAAGGAATATGCATGAATGATGTGAGACATATAATATTCAGTTAAGGGGTTGTTAGATCTTTTAATTATCTTAATTTAATGCCTAGGCTTTATGTGAGGTTATGAGTTATTTAGAAATTTAATTATGAGTTATAGTTGGGTAGAAATTTTATTTTTTCCTAAGAGCCTAATCGCATCTAGGCCATATAACAAAAACAAATATTAAAGAAACTATGAAGAGGCATGTCATTTCTAATGCACAAGCTAAACATAACATCAAACATTTTATAGCCAGCACAAAAGAATAAAAAGGCGATCGGTCGTAACCATAGTACAACGAAAAGAAAAATGGATAGCCGAGTTCTACCTTTATATAACCTGGATTACAAAAGAATAATTATAATTAAGAATGAATATATGTTATGGGGGTCTTCATCTTCTTCAAATCTTCATGTCTTCTTTCCTTCTCTTTACTTCTTTGATTTGGCTCACTTCAAGACATCACATGGCACATAAGACATAACCTTCTAGCTAATGTTCATCCTAATTCCCCCATAGCACTAATCCTAATTCTTAATTACAAAATCACATTTAAATGGAAAAGTAAATCTAACTATACCTGTAAAATAGAGGTTAGCTAAATATACATTCCACCCATGCAATTATATTTATAATTTGAATTTAGCACCCTGCACATTGGTAACCAAGTCCACCTGTCTTAACTTGGATTATGCTTAGGGGCTTAAGCAACCTCAAAAAAGAGCATTTATATTTATTTTTGAGCAGCCCCTTAAGTATAATCCCCTGTAGAAGACATAATTAGGCTAATAACGACCTAACATCCAGTCTATGAAAGATACACCCTAACATCCAGTCTGAAACAATACATCACAAAATAAAATATACATCAAGCCATGCACCGCCCTAACATAAAGCTAAAAGTCGTGACTTAATTATAATGTTTGTGTTAAGGCTTGTGTGGTATGTCCTAACTAGGCTTTAGAGTTAGAATTTTCTAAGTGTAGAATGATTCAAATTAAAGGGTGGTTTCACTTTAAGTTGTTTAGTTGATTTGCAAGTTTTTATTTGTAACTTGTCTTGTTTTACATGACCTACACTTAATCTCTAAGTGTTGTAAAGAGAAGAAAAAGGATTACCCTCTTTCATCCCTACCTTAAGTCACTTCTAAAGAAAATTAATTAAATAATTCTCTTTAGCGAATGGCTTATTAACATGTTTTAAATTAATCCTAAGTTTAGGTTCACTTTAAATAAACTCATTCAATATTAAAGGCATCTCAAGGTTAATTGAAATGAACTATCATCATATGACACATGTTTGTTTATTTCTTTCCATCATATATAGTATGCATATGGTTAAATCCTAAACATACATGTACCTGCAATTTATATCTTAGCATACTTGAATGATGAAAGTAATCAAATGTATTTGGAATTGATATTTCATTTGGTTGAATTATTTTGTCATATTAATTTAAAGTTCTATCTAGATTCAAAAAGTGGTTTCACTTTAAGTTACATAGTTGATTTACAGTTTTTATTTGTAATTGTCTTGTTTTCATGATGTTAATCTCTAATGTTGTAAAAGAAAAAGGTTTCTTTTATCCTGTTAAGTCACTTCTAAAGAAAATTAATTAAATAATTCTCTTTAGCTAACTATTAACATGTTTTAAATTAATCTAAGTTTAGGTTCACTTTAAATAAACTCATTCAATATTAAAGGCATCTCAGGTTGGAAATGAACTATCATATTATGATGTTTGTTTATTTCTTTCCATCATATATATATGCATATAATTACTAAACATACATGTACAGCAATTTATATCTTAGCATACTTGAATGATGAAAGTAATCAAATGTATTTAATTGATATTTCATTTGGTTGAATTATATATAATTTAAAGTTCTATCTAGATTCTTATAAAAGCATAAGTAAGAAATCAAGTTACATGATTAATCAATTCAATCACATACAAAGTGAATGAATGTTTCTTTTTCATAGAAAAGGGGGTTTTCATTCATTAGCACTAATCCTAATTCTTAATTACAAAATCACATTTAAATGGAAAAGTAAATTTAACTATACTAAAATAGATTATTTAAATATACATTCCACTTGCAATTATATTTATAATTTGAATTTAAAAATTGGTAAAGTCCACTCTTAACTTATTATGCTTATTAAGCAACCTCAAAAGGGCATTTATATTTATTTTGAGTGAAAGTATGACATAGAAGAATAATTAGAATAAGAACATCCATAAGATACACTAACATCTCACAACAATACATCACAAAATAAAATATACATCAAGCATTATAAACATAAAGCTAAAAGTCTACTTAATTATAATGTTTGTGTTAAGGCTTTTGGTATAATAAACTAGGCTTTTAAGTTAGAATTTTCTAAGTGTAATGATTCAAATTAAAGGGTGGTTTCATTTTAAGTTGTTTAGTTGATTTGCAAGTTTTATTTGTAACTTGTCTTGTTTTACATGACCTAATAAGTTGTAAAAGAAAGAAAAAATTACCTCTTTCATCCTTAAGTAAAAAAGAAAATTAATTAATAATTCTCTTTAAATGACTTATTATGTTTTAAATTCTAAGTTTAATTCACTTTAAATAAACTCATTCAATATTAAAGGCATCTCAAGGTTAATTGAAATGAACTATCATCATATGACACATGTTTGTTTATTTCTTTTAATATATATAGTATGCATATTTATATCTAAACATACATGTACCCATTTATATCTTAGCATACTTGAATGATGAAAGTAATCAAATGTATTTGGAATTGATATTTCATTTGGTTGAATTATTTTGTCATATTAATTTAAAGTTCTATCTAGATTCAAATTAAAGGGTGGTTTCACTTTAAGTTGTTTAGTTGATTTGCAAGTTTTTATTTGTAACTTGTCTTGTTTTACATGACCTACACTTAATCTCTAAGTGTTGTAAAGAAAGAAAAAAGGATTACCCTCTTTCATCCCTACCTTAAGTCACTTCTAAAATTAATTAAATAATTCTCTTTGCTTAATGGCTTATTAACATGTTTTAAATTAATTAAGTTTGTTCACTTTAAATAAACTCATTCAATATTAAAGGCATCTCAAGGTTAATTGAAATGAACTATCATCATATGACACATGTTTGTTTATTTCTTTCCATCATATATAGTATGCATATAATTATATCCTAAACATACATGTATGCAATTTATATCTTAGCATACTTGAATGATGAAAATCAAATGTATTTGAATTGATATTTCATTTGGTTGAATTATTTTGTCATATTAATTTAAAGTTCAATCTAGATTCTTATGCAAAAGCATAAGTAAAGAGCTTTAAGTTACATGATTAATCAATTCAATCACATAAAAATAAGCATGAATGAATGTTTCTTTTAATAGAAAAGTTTTCATTCATTAATAAATATACACATAAATGTATAAGAGTTTTAAGCAACATCATCATTGTTCTACACCAAATGAGGTAGGAACATCCTTATGGCTACTTTAAGCAAGTTTTTATTTGTAACTTGTCTTGTTTTACATTACACTTAATCTCAAATATTTGTAAAAGAAAAAGGATTACCCTCTTTCATCTACCTTAGTCACTTCTAAAGAAAATTAATTAAATAATTCTCTTTATGAATGGCTTATTGACATGTTTTAAATTAATCCTAAGTTTAGGTTCACTTTAAATAAACTCATTCAATATTAAAGGCATCTCAGTTAATTGAAATGAACTATCATCATATGACACATGTTTGTTTATTTCTTTCCATCATATATAGTATGCATATAATTATATCTAAACATACATGTACACGAATTTATATCTTAGCATACTTGAATGATGAAAGTAATCAAATGTATTTAATTGATATTTCATTTGGTTGAATTATTTTTGTCATAATTTAAAGTTCTATCTAGATTCTTATGCAAAAGCATAAGTAAGAAATTTAAGTTACATGATTAATCAATTCAATCACATAAACAAAAGCATGAATAATGTTTCTTTTTAATAGAAAAGGGGGTTTTCATTCATTAGCTAAATATACACATAAATGTATAAGAGTTTTAAGCAAGTACATCATCATTGTTCTACACCAAGGGAGTGAGGTAGGAACATCCTTATGGCTACTTTAAGCAAGTTTTTATTTGTAACTTGTCTTGTTTTACATGACCTACACTTAATCTCTAAGTGTTGTAAAGAGAAGAAAAAGGATTACCCTCTTTCATCCCTACCTTAAGTCACTTCTAAAGAAAATTAATTAAATAATTCTCTTTAGCGAATGGTTTATTAACATGTTTTAAATTAATCTAAGTTTAGGTTCACTTTAAATAAACTCATTCAATATTAAAGGCATCTCAAGGTTAATTGAAATGAACTATCATCATATGACACATGTTTGTTTATTTCTTTCCATCATATATAGTATGCATATAATTATATCCTAAACATACATGTACCTGCAATTTATATCTTAGCATACTTGAATGATGAAAGTAATCAAATGTATTTGGAATTGATATTTCATTTGGTTGAATTATTTTGTCATATTAATTTAAAGTTCTATCTAGATTCTTATGCAAAAGCATAAGTAAAGAGCTTTAAGTTACATGATTAATCAATTCAATCACATAAACAAAGCATGAATGAATGTTTCTTTTTAATAGAAAGTAATCAAATGTATTTGGAATTGATATTTCATTTGGTTGAATTATTTTGTCATATTAATTTAAAGTTCTATCTAGATTCTTATGCAAAAGCATAAGTAAAGAGCTTTAAGTTACATGATTAATCAATTCAATCACATAAACAAAGCATGAATGAATGTTTCTTTTTAATAGAAAAGGGGGTTTTCATTCATTAGCTAAATATACACATAAATGTATAAGAGTTTTAAGCAAGTACATCATCATTGTTCTACAAGAGTGAGGTAGGAACATCCTTATGGCTACTTTAATTGGGTCCTGAATGTCTAGACGATATATTATTCAATTACATATGGATGTATAAAACTATAATTGATTTGATTAAAGTTTTCATCCACTAGTTGTATACATATATATATATATATATATATGAGAGTTTTAAGTAGAATGGCATTGATTTCACACTAAGGGAATGAGGTAAGAACCTCTTTGCTAAAGCCATGGGTCCCTAGATGTCTAGACTAATATACCCACTATTCTTAAATATATATGAATGTGCACAATTATAGAAATGAAAATATACAAAAGTTGGATTCAATTTAATTGATATATTTGTGTAAATGAATTAAAGCTCATCTAAATTCTAATATATACATAAGAATGAAATCAAGTAGTGCATTGATATGAGGTAGAGGCTCCTTGGGGCTTTTAAAGTCGTGCATCACGGGATGTCTACACTAATATGTACATTCTTACTTATGCAAATCAACATATGAATATAAGAAAGAAACTTCACTTCATACACTAAATTTATATTACTTTCTATATATATATAATTGAAGTCACAACACATATTCTTATTCATTAAGAAACTTTTAAAAACATGTTTGAGATTTAGTAGTGATAATAGCCACACATATTTTTAATTAAGCCAACACATGAAAATTGACATAAAGGAAATCATTTATTTTTAAAAGGAATGAGTGCATGACTACAAGTGGCATACAATATCTTACTATGATTGGAAAGAAATAAAAAAACACAAGCATACAATCTCATTCAATCCAACTAAGTTTGGACAATCATATTAAACAAGCTTATTTGAAATAAACTAAAGCTTATTAAAGCCATTTTTGATTTCATATTATTTGATTTATGAAATATGAGGTTTGCTAGTTAATCTCAATCCCATATGTGTAAGTTAATATGATTTAATGAAAAGCATATAGGTTGATTTTATGGATTGATTAAGTTAGACATGGATTAAATCAATTGATTCGCCCTTACCTATGTCACCTTAAGGTAATTAATTAAACAATTATAAGCTAACATGATATGCAACCACATAGGAAAGTAAATAGCAGTGCTCCTATGAAATGAAATGGGACTAATATAATTAGCTCCTAATTACTAATTAATTAAGGTTAACGAGCTCACATAACTACTCTTGTTATTTTCTCACATATGTGAGCTAACCATAATTTCATTAGCTCTCTCTTTAGGTTATTGAACACCCAAAGAGCTACCCAAGAATTTAGTATACAAGTTATGGAATGATTATGATTTCAATTTGATTAATTAAGTCATTTAATTAATGAATTAAACCATTAATTAATCTCAAATTAATTGATTTCAAGTCAAGTGAAGTGAACTTAGGGAAAAGAATGAGAAAGAGGTCCCAATCTCATTACCCATGTCTATTCACTGCCTCACAATGATTAACAAGCTTAATTAATGATTTTCTTACTGCTTAGAATGTTAATTAATCACTAATTAATTAAGAGAGTAATTCAAGATAAGTAATTTTCCAATTAATCAAGCAATAAATCTCAAGAAAATGATGGGAGGTAGAGGTCATCCCATTAATCAACCTCAAAAAGTTTGGGATTAACTACTTGGGTAATTAGGAGAAATTAAGCTAATTAAATTTTCAATTAAACCCCAAACTAATTACTATTCAAAATTAATTGAAATTAATTTTAAATTAATCTCCTCTAAAATACCTTTAAAATGAGTATTATTTATATTTTTTGAATGTTTTTATAATTAGTTATGATTTTTTAAAGTTTCAGTTGATTAAGATGATTTTCATTAAGTATGTTAATTTATTTTATTAAAATAAGTCATTTGAACTTCAAATTTTAATATCTTTCAATCTAAAAGTTGTTTTAATTTGAAATTTTTATGGTAGGTAGATTTTAACTTTAGTTTCAATCCCTGAAAATTTTAACTTAATATGATGTGTACTTTTGGTTTAATTAATGAAATTTAAGTTTTACTAAAACTTAAATTAAGGTCAAAATATCCTGTAAAATTTAGGGATTTTTGAGTTTGTTGGATTCCTCTCAAAAATCCAAATCCAACGGGCCCTTATTTGTAATTTTTGTTAAGCATATTATTTTTTATCAATTTTTGAAGTTTCAGAAGATTTAAATAATTTTTAAAATTAGAAAATTTGGATTTTCCCACTTAACACAGTCAGCATAGCGGGCGGCATTGACATTGTAATGTAGTGCTATGTGGTGCCACATGATCGGATGCCTGATTCTACATAGCATGGGGCACCACCCGCTGCCGTCTGGCCTGTGTGTGGTGGCGGACAAAAAAGCAAAACTGGAACATTGGGTGATGCGGTGGATCAACCGTCGATCATGGATCGATGGTCAATCATCCGATCAGAGAAACGTGCATATCTAACTCAATCTAGGCCATCCCATCCCACGAATTGTGGGATCGGATGGATGCTGTACGTCGCGGGTGACAGATTGGAAAACCGAAGGATTTGGGATTTTTTGTGAGATCTAAATGAAATTTTGCCCAAATAGGCTCATTTCATGATGATTTATAAAACTTCTATTTCGTGTGATTGTATAAAATAAAGAATGTGAGGATTTTATGAGAAAAGAAAATTGCACGAAAATCATCACAAAAAGCAAGAAATCCTAAGATCGGTTATGAGTTTTGAAGATTACCTCACGGGATGATTTTGGCCTGATGATTGAGCTTGCTGAGAAAGAATCTAAAATGCACTCGAGCTCTTGCCTTTCTTTGGAATGATGTGTTCTCCAATCACGACTACTTCCTTACTAAAATCCACTTATTTTTTTGGTGTTTTTCACCCCAAAATAAAGTGAGAATAATTTATGGTTAGTTTGGGAACTTTATGGGATGAAAAAGAGAGTGGGAGAGGGAGTTTTGCTGCCTCTAATTCCTTGGTTTCAAATGTGGCCGACAATCCTCATTTTCTTTGATTTTTTTGGCTCCAAAATGGTGTCATATGGCTTGGGGTGGTGGGAATGGAAGTGAATCATAATAGGTGGCTCATTTTTGGTTAGCTAAGGCATGAAAAGTGGCTGCCATGAAGGACAAATGGGTGTCCTAGCAAGGAGAGGTGGGAGTCCTTCATGCCAGTGTTCTAATAGGAGGGTGAGGTGAACTCACCTCCCTGAGTCATGGCTGCAACCACCTCTTTTTGATGATTATCATGGTCCTATGTGGACCAATGGATGAGTGCCAAGTGACCAAGAAAGATAAATGACCACAGGCAAGTGTCTTTTCTGGGATGATCCAAGGACAAAATGGTCATTTGGCATTAAATTTGATTTGAACAAATTAAAAATAAGGCAAAAGTGAGTTGGACCAAATTTCATGTCATTTGGAGTTCATTTGGTTCAATTTGGGTCAATTTGACCCATTTAGGCTAAATTGGGTCAAAATGAATTTGGTTGATACCCGGTCAAATTTGGTCAAATCAAGGGTTGGGTCAAGTTCAAATGAATATTTGGAGTACATTGGTTCAATTGATTTCAATCAAATTGGTTTAATTTATAATTAATTTGGATTTTGACCAATTTGATCCTTTAAGTCAATTTGGGCTAAGTTGACCAATTTGATGCAATTGAGCAAATTGGCTTGAATCATGGCTTGTTTTGGGGTTGGTTGATCATTTAGAATATATTGTGGGCTTTGTTTAAGTTCAATTTGGATTTCATTAGGTTTTAGGTTGATTTGACCCTTAAGGTCAATTTGGGCTAAATTGAGTTTAGTTGATCAATTGGTCAAATTAGGCTCAATTGAGACTTTGGTCAAGTTAAATAATTAATTTGGAATGAACTTAAGCCATTGGTTACAATCAATATTATTTAGGTTACAATTTGGCTAGTTTGGGTTCATATGGGTTAAAGGGTTGACTTGCTCAATGGGCTAGGTTGACTTGGTTTGACCCAATTCATGATAATTGATTAACCTAGGATGATCAACAATCATGACATGAAGTTTAGATTGGCTTAATTCACTTTGATTTGAAGTGAATTTGATTTTTGGTTCAAAACAAGTCAAATTTTTTGGGTCAAGTGAGCCATTGGGTTTAGTTGATTTTGAGTTGAGTTTGATTTGGTTGAGTTTATATATGGATTTGAGATTGACATATAAATTGAATTGCAATTGGTTTGGGTTCAAATGAGTTTTGTTCAATTGAACATTTCAAGTCAAATTAGTTGTGTTTGACTTGAGTTGATTTTGATTTAGCTTGATGATTGTAGATATCATTTATATTTTGATAGATGATTGAAGGATTGATTGATTCAAGAGAAAATTCATTAGTTTTGACTTAATTTGGATAAAGTTTGGCCAAGTTCAAGAAATTAGCTTAAAGGGTGTAAATTGGATTTTGGTTTGATTTTGGATTTGGTTTTGGCTATTTGATTTCATATTTCATTCATATTTGGGGATATAAATGAAAATATAAATGATCCATGAGAAATCACTTAAGTTTGGAGTGATTTAGAAGCAAATTTGACCAATCCTAAGGATGTAAGTCAAAAGGGTTATGTAGGGAATTGATTTAGTTTGATTTGATTATGGGATTGAATCATTTGAAGTTAGATTTGGATTGAATTTTGATTTTAGATTGAATTGATATTTGAGAAAATAAAATAAATTTGAATTGATTTGAATTTGGTTATGGCCAAGTCCATAAGATGAAATCAAAGGGCTTAGAAAGGGTTTGATCAAGGGCTTCAATCATTTGGCTTAGAATTTGAACTTGGATTTGGAATTTGAATTTGAATTTGAGGTTTGGATTGGGTTTAGGCTATAAGGTAGGTAAGCCTTCTAACTCTAGGCACAACCTATATAGTAACTAACTCTTTCTCTAGCTTGGGTTAAGTTTTCACTAATCACTAAAAGTGTCTTATGGAAGGAAGTTAGTGTATAAGACTCTAATTCTAAGAAGAGGAAGTTGAGAACTCCAAACAGGTCAACAAAGGGTGCCCAATAGGTGTGGCGTGGCGACAAGGCACCGCATATGGTGTTGGCAGATGATCAACAACATCAAAAGGATTACAAGCAATAGAAATGATTTATCCTAAACTTGAGATGTAGGCGGAATCAATATCTTAGTGCAACTCAATTTATGCAATGGCATAAGAGAGGAAGGAAGAATCCACTGAGGAATCAGGTATATGAACATTCCATTAGGGAAGCTTCAAAATATCCATGAGGATAAGAGTTTAAGTTGGTTTGGTATGATTTGGTGAAAAGATTCATGGGGATGAGTACATGAACCTTCCACTAGAAGCAGTTGGTTATCCAAGGATGAGGCTTGATTTGATTTGTATCTCGCTGGGAGAAATTTGATTTGATTATGATTTGAGGTTCCACTACGAAGAAGATATGATTTGGTTTTGGAGGACACATCTGTTGGAGATATGAGCTCTGATCCATTGGGGATTAGGTGGATGAACCTTCCACTAGGGAAGCAGGTTCAAATTATCCACTAGGGATAAGAGTGGATAGATTTAATTTGAACTCCACTCGAGGGAGGATGATGGATTCGATGAAATGGACCATGTTAGTGTGCAATGGATTTACTAAGAAGGGGCTAATATCAGCCTAGACCCTATTAGATTTACAAATACAAAGGGATAGTCTACCATTCTGAGCTAACCAACATAAGGGTGCCTTTCTGTGTAATATTGAGTTGAAGAAAGCTTGTAGATTTACAACTCCAACAAGGAACCATTGGGGTGATCAATTGATAGCACAATAAATCAAACCCAAACTAAGGTGATTATTTGAGCGAATGCTGTTGTGGACTCATATTGACTCAAGAATAGTTAAAATTAATTTAATTATAGATGGACCCTGTCGGTGTGCGATGGATCTACTAAGAAGGGGTTAATATCAGCCTAAACTTGTCTTAAATTTACAAATCCAAAGGGATAGTCTACCAGCCCGGAGGTAGAGCTAACCAACCTAAGGGTTGCCTTTCAGTATGGAATGGGCAAGTTAGGAAGATAGCTTGAAGACTTACATCCTCCTAAACAAGGAACCATTGGGGTGATCTGTTAGTAGCACAACAAATCAAACCCGACCTAAGGAGACTATTGAGCGAATGTCATTGTGGACTCACATCAACTCACGAATAGTCAACATCAATTTAATTTTAGATGGACCCTATCGGTGTGCGATGGATCTATTAAGAAGGAGCTATTCTACCTATTTTGATTTACAAATCCAGGGATGTCTACCCGCGTGAGCTATCAACCAAAGGGGTGCCTTTAGTGTGCAATGGTCAAGTTAGAAACATAGACTTTATATCCTCCAAGAAGGAACCAGGGTGATTTGATAGCACAACAAATAACCCACCAAGAGCCTAGATGTGCAATTGATAAAAGACTGCGTGATAGACTTATATCTTCCAAAGCTAGGACAACCGTCAGGGTGACTTGTTGGTGGCGTAATAAATCAAACCCGACCTAAGGGCAACTATTGAGAGAGTGCCGACCCAAGGACTTATCTTAACTCGAAAGTAGTCAGGCGATTCTTATAGGAAGTTTTGCTGACACTGCCCTAAAGATAGGATGGCTGCTCGGGAAAAGGTATTGTTGAGGGTTTTGTTCCTAATCCACAAGCGAAGATATATATATATATATATATATATATATATATATATATATATATATATATATATATATATATATATATATATATTTTATTTATTCATACATGGACCTGTTGGTGTGAGGACCACGAGAAAGCTCATATTAGCCGTCCTATCTCGGACTTATTGGACCAATGGAGAATCTGCATATGCAAGACAAATTCTCCAAGGGTACTTGAAAGAGACTGTCAGCAGTAACCGGGTAGTGTAAAAATGGGGTTGTTAAGGATATGATCCAAATAGAGTGCCCATGGGGGCGTGCCACTAGCTTTATCAAGACCACCAAAGAAAGCCAATAGGTATATGGTGGCCAACTCTTGGAGAATGCTTATAGATTTACATAGTGGTGTATCCACCTTGGTGACCATCGACATGGAACCAACCAACATATAGAATGATGGGTTTGATGACCAACATGAGAAGAAGGCTTGTAGACTTACATCTTCATAGGCGAAGTGATCATTGGGATAGTCGATGTCGGCTACGAACTATCCACCTACTACAAAGTGTAAGGACTAGACAAACTTTGTAGTCGAGAGGAAAGGTCATGGGAGTTATCCTAAGCCTCAAATATACTCGACCTAGTTAGTGCATGATGGCTAGTTGAAGAAGAAAGCTTGTAGACTTATATTCTCTTAAACAAAGTCAACATGAGATAGCTTATCGGCCGTATAGTAAGGCCTACCAAACAAACAAGGCACTTGTCGATTTGCAATGGTCAAGTTAGGAAGAAGGCTTGTAGACTTACATCCGCCATATAAGTAACCAATAGGGTGACATACTAGCAAAGTAACATGTCAACCTGACTTAGAGCAGCTAATGAGTGAGTGCCACATGAGGCTTTATCCCACATTAAAATAGCCCAAGATAAAAGATATGTGTTTGTTTGATATTTGTGTGTGTGTTATGGAAGAATGAATTGGATGCCGCTTGGGTTCTCTACCTATCCTACACGTGAAAAGATGGATGAAGTGGTCATAGGGGCAACATGACTCCACTAAGGAAGGATGCCTCTTGGGTTCTCTTACACCTAACTTAGTTGTACTAATTAAAATAGGATGCCTCTTGGGTTCTCTTACACCTATCCTAATAGCACTGGAGAATTATGTGTAGTCTATGTTGGTGTTATGTTACTAAAGGATAGGACACTGCTAAAGTTCCTTACACCTACCCTAAACACATCATGGCCGATTCGCAAGAAAATATATTCCTAACCAATATGAAGAGATGGAATTTGAGATGAAAGAAATTTCATTGATAATTTATTTGGAAATAAGATTTATGGATAATATTCCTTTAGGTAGAACCCGTTGATTAGAAGTATAGGGCACTCTGCCTTACAATTTAGCAGCTGATAGGATCCTCCTTAGTAGGCCTTCTATGGAAAAAAAGGCCATCCCATGTATGTTCAAACTTACCTCCCATCTTTCATCAATTCTCTCCTTAGAACTAAAATAAGCTCTCCTTGAAAAGCTCTAGGATGGACCACTTGTTATGAGCTTGAATCATTTAGCTCTATACAACTCGAGATTCTAGCATGCCCGGAGGTGTCTCTCCTCCAAACCTTCAAGCTCTTCTAACCTCTTGGCCTTTTGCTCCATTATGGTCTTACACAACTATCCTTAATGATGGGAGTTGGACTTCTAATGGTAAGACTGCTTCAGACCCATACATTAAGGAGAATGGAGTATATTGAGTTAAAATTCTGTATGTGGTGCGGTAAACCCACAAGGCTTCAACTAACTACTCATGCCACTATCATTTGTTATCATCGAGTGTTTTCTTTAATATTTGGATGAGAGTTTTGTTGAAGGCTTCTACTAAGCCATTTGCCCTCTCGTAGTAGATGGTAGAGTATCTCCAATCTATGTTGTGTCTCCAAGAAAAGGTATTGATTTTAGTGCTCTTAAATACAACACTATTATCAGATATAATTCATCGAGGCACCCTGAACCTATATACGATATGGTTCTTGAAAAATTGGAGCACATGCTGAGCTGTGACCTCTCTGAGTGGGATTGCCTCTGCCCACTTGAAAAAGTAGTCGGTGACTGCTAGAATGAACTGATAACTCTTAGAAGAAGGAGGATCAATCGGACCTATTATGCCTACCTAGTACTGTGACCCTAGTGTAGGATGTAGAATGTTGGATGGTTGGTGTAGGACCACATCGCACTAACATGGTATCTCCTAACTTCGTCCATATAGTCCGATGTCAAGGCTAGTAATATCCTAGTCTCTTGATTTTGGCTTTCATCTTTGGACTAGGTGTGCTCGCAACACAATGCAACTCTCACGCGATCTTATGGGCTTCATGTTTATCCAGGCAATGTAACCACATATGATCGAAAGACCGCCGGTACAAGCTGTCATCCACGAGAGCATAGGAGAGGGTTCTCTGCTTCACCTGATGAGCTAATGACTTCTCTTGAGCTACCTGTATTTAGATAATCCATGAATGGTTTCCTCCATTCTCATCATCCTTTTAAACAATAATCTCCCTTCAGAGAGAGTTTCTTGATGAGTTCATCAATAATTGACTTGTCTATTTTGGACCCTTATTGGTATGGACTCATCTTCATATCAACTCTTTAGCAAACTTGGATAATGCATTTTCTACTATGTTCTCTCCTCGAGGAATCTTGTATGATAACCTCAATTTGGGCCAATAAAGTATACTTATGGCAATGATGGATTTTGACTTTAGAACTTAAGACCCAACAATTTGGTTGATGACTAGAATCAGTGATATTGATGCTCGATGCATAACATGAATGAAACTCAGATCAGCAATCAGAACCTCATATTCAACTTCGTTGTTGGTGCATGGATTGTACAGATGATATGAGAATCTCTCATCACATGCTCAGTTAGGAGAACTATTCCTACCCCTGCCTTTCTTACCCCTATCTTTCTTAGGAGAGTAGATTGTGGTTCTTCTCCCTTTTGAAAGAAAGTTGCATCATCAAAATACATCTCCCAATGGTGAATGTTAGTGTCCTCTAAGTTCATGATTTGTTCATTGGGGAGGTCATCACTAAGCGAGAGGCAAGAAGTGGGTGTGCTGCTAAGAAATCCGCTAGTGCTTGTTCTTTCACCACATGGAGGGGTATGAAAGGGATGTGAAACTGCAATAAAATCATAGACCAACGTGCCAACTGTCCGGAGAGCATCGGCTGTGTCATGAGATATTATACTGGATTGATCTTAGAGATCAAGTTCACCTTATGAGAAAGCATGTAATGTTGTAGCTTTTAGAATGTAAAGATTAAAGCTAGGCAGTGCTTTTCAATGGGTGACTAATTTGCCTCAGTAGGGATTAGATGACGACTGAGATAGTAGAGAGTGTTCTCCTTCCCTTCGCCGTTGGTTTGAGTCAATAAAGCGCCAATGGAGTTGTTTAATGTGGCAGTATATAGTATGAGCGACTTGCCTAGGATAGGGGCTACTAGAATTGGCAGCATCATCCAGTAGTGTTTGATGTCTTTGAAGGCATATTAACACCTATCATCCCACTTAAACTTGGCATCCTATTTAACAAGTGCTGAAAAAGGTGGCACCTTCCTAATAGGTTGGAAATGAATCATCTTAGATATGCCAACCACCATTGAAATAATTTGAGTTGAGTTGGACTTTTAGGGGGAGTCATTTCTAATATTACTTTGATCTTATCCGGATCGATTTCTATCCCACGATGTCGGATAATAAACCCAAGGAATTTTCCTGAAGCTACTTCGAATGCACACTTCAGTAGATTCATCTTAAGGTTAAATTGCCTAAGCTGTAAGAAAACTACTTTCAAGTCAAAGAGATGATCTTTATTTTATTTACTTTTGACTACAAGATCATCAACGTAACATTCAACCTAATGATGAATGAGTTCATTGAAGATCCAAGTCATGGCCTGCTGGTATGTAGCATCAGCATTTTTAAGGCCAAAAGGCATGACCCTATAATAATAGAATCTGATCGGGGTTTGAAAAGCAATATTTTTCTCATCCTTAGGGGCCATCTTAATTTGGTTGTAGTCAGATGACCCATCCATGAAAGGGAAGACTGCATGAGATGAGGCAATGTCCACTATCAGTTCTAGGATTAGTAGTGAAAATTCATCTTTACGACATGCCTTATTTAAATCCCTAAAATCGACTCATATGCAAATTTGGCTATTCTTTTACTTAACTGGAACGACACTGGCCAACCAGGTAGGGTATTTTTCTTCTCTAATAAAGCTAACATCAATCAGTTTCTTAACTTCAAAAATGATCTGCTGTTTAATGTCTAATCACATGTGTCTAGGAGCTTACTTGATAGGGTTAGCATTATAATCTATTACTAGTTTGTGGACTGCTACGTCATGAGATAAACCAAGCATTTCTTCATAACTCTATACGAAATAGTCCTTAAACTCTTCCAAGAGCCAAATTAAGTCATTGGTTTCTTCTTCATTCAACAAGGAACTAATGTATGTCAGACATGGATTTTCTTCTATCACTAAGTTGATTTCCTTAAGCTCATCAAAGGTTAATCTGATCTCTTCTTTGAACTCTGGCGGTGCATCTTTGACTTCAAAGTCATTTGGATCATCTGAAGTTTCTAAACACACCTCCTCATATGAGTTAGCATGATTTGAAAAGAGCCTATCAGATTCCAAATGATTTGTGATGACTAGGAAATAGTTGTCATCGTCGACTGGACCCTCTATGCTAAATCCTAGTCCTTGTCTCGATTGAGGATGTCTACTTTGGTTATCCCATAATCTTTCAAAGTAATCTGACTTGTGTTTAGACCAAGTATGTGGGATTAATCCCATCTTTGCTAAGTTAAGAACACAAGAAGAGTATCAATCAAAAGGCAATTGCATTAGATCTTATATGAATCATCCTCAAGTTCTACATCAGCTTCCTGACTTGAGGATAATGCTCCCAACAAAAACTTCTTTGGCTTGACATCTATCGATGACTTGGAGGCCTCCTTAACTACCAAACCCTTAACTTTTTGAGAGAAAAGTGGGGTTAGAGCTAAGATTTTCAGCTGCTGTCTAACTGTTCTACATAATACTGACTCAGATACATTCATGTTTCACTTGGGGGCTTGGTCTTCATCACTGTCTGGCTCGAATGTCACCTCCAATGGGACCATTGAGAGGGGTTGATTGGCGTGCTAACCACATGAGACTCATCCTCTGAACTAGATTCCAAATCTATGTGGATAGTAGAGTACTCCTATGAACTGGAACATAGCTCCTACTGGCTGGCCACCAATAAGGAGGTCTTCCACCTCTGGAACTGCCTCTTCCTCTACCTGGTGTAGGTCAAGTCATCCTACTCATGTGTTCATATGGAGGAACAAAATGTGGGTAGAATCTAACTTCAGACTCTACTTCTTCCTCAGTGTCTGATTCTCGCTCACTTGTATTTTCATTTTCTTTTTTCTTTTTCATCTTCTTTTCATTTTTCTTTTCTTTTTCTTTTTCTTCTTTTTTTCTTTTATTTTTCTTTTATTTTTAAACATGACCAAGTTCACGAGAATAGGCTTTTTGATTTTGAGGAAGATAGTAGGTCTCATCCTCATATGTCTCGACCTCTCTAACTGAAAATGGCTTCAAGTCTCCTTTGACACAGTATTCGATTCCACCTCTTCAAAATTTGATACACTGGTGTAGAGAGGATGAAACCATCTTGTTCTCATGTATCCAACACCTACCAAGCAAAGCAATGAAAGATGTATCTGAATCAATTATGTAGAACTTGGCTTTTGTCTTTTAATCATCTATCTTTAATGGCAATACTATGGAGCCTAAAGCCCTCTCGCCTTGCTCATTGAATCTTATCAATATCATTCAATCTCCTTGGAGTTCAGAGATGTCAATCCTCAAGAAGGCAAGGGTCTTTAGACTCATAATGTTCACTGATGCACTTGGATCAACTAATACCCTCAAGAGTCTGAATCTGCCCATATCTACTGTGATGTAGAGGAGATGGTTATGATCGATTGTCCCTAAAAGAAGGTCTTCATCGGTGAATATAACTCCACGGTTTTCTCTTGAGTAACATGTTATTGGCCTCACTTTTAGGAGTGAGCTCTCAACTTCCTCATCATAGATCTAGGACTCTTGTAGACACTAAGAGCTCCTTAGTCTTAGGATACTTCTAGTGATTAGGTGAACACTTAACCTAAGCCTAAAGACTTAGAAGGATTAGGCATGGGACTAAGTCAGGCCTTAGGGATTTAGGAAGACTTGCCTACCCTATAGCCTTAAACCCAATCCTTGCTTCCTTCCTCGAACTAAAACCTCAAATTCAAATCCAATCCAAAATCAATTGATCGAAACCCATGATTAAATTCAAATTTCAAATCCCTTCCTATGCCCTTTGATTTTATCTTATGGATTTAGCCTTAACCAAATTCAAATCAACCCCAATTCAATTGATTTTCTCAAATATCAAATTCAATCTCAAATCAAATCCCAACCCAAATTCCAAATCAAATCCAACTCCAAATGATTGAAATCCATGATTAAATTCAAACTCCAAAATCCCTTCCTAAGCCATATAAACCACCTTCATATGCTTTAGCCAAAACCCCCTTCAAATGAATTCAAACTTTGGTTGATTTCTTTTTAAATCAATCATTCCTTCATTTATTTTCACAAATATAAATGAAATCTAAATTCAAACTATTCAAATCAAACTAAACCAAACCAAATCAATTCCCTACTTAAGCCCTTTTGATCTATATCCTTAAATTTGGTCAAATTTACTTTCAAATCACTCCAAACCCAAGTGATTTTATCATGAATCATTTATATCTTCATTTATATTCACAAATATAAATGAGATATAAATCCAAGTGCCCAAAACCAAACCCAAATAAAATCAAATTCTAATTTTTTAGCTAGCCAAATTCTTGAACTTGGCTAAATGATACCCAAATCAATTCAAAACCCATGGATTTTCTCATGATTTAACCATTCCTTCAATAATTATTCTCAATATAAACACAAACTATAATTATCAAACCAAACCCAAGTCAACCCAAGTCAAGCCCATGTTGACCCCTTTTGACTTGAAATTGTCATATGAACCAAAATTCATTTGACTCCAAACCAATTGTAAATAGATTTATATCTTCATCCTAGGCTCACATGTGAGTTCAACTATACTTGAACCAAGCTAAAACCTAATCAATTGACCCATTTAGGCCCACTTGATCCAAAGTGACCTAAAAGACTTTTTGAGCCATGTTCTAATCCAACTCAAATTGGATTGAACTAAGCTCTTTCAAATCTCATATCATGATCAACAATCATCCTAGGTGATCAACTACCTTGAAGGTCAAACCAAGTCAACTTGATCCTTTGACCAAGTCAACCTTTAGCCCAAATAAAACCTAAACTAGCCAAAACCCACCATATACCAAATTGATTGAAACCTTTGACTCAAACCCACTCATGATCAATGATTGAATATGACTAAACCCTCAATTGAGCCAAACCGAGTCTAATTGGCCATTTGACCTAAGTTGACCCAAATTGGCCTAAAAAGCCCAAATGGGTCAAACCATGATTTGATCCAAATTGATTTGTAATGGCTCAAGTTCATTCCAAATCACTTATTGAACTTGACCAAAGCCATGATTGAGCCCAATTTGACCAAATTGGTCAACTTGACTCAACCTAGCCCAAATTGACCTAAAGGGTCAAAATGACTAAAATCTAAATTAATTCCAAATTAAACCAAACCAAAGCCTACAATCATTTTGAATTAACCAATTGAACATGAACCAACACTTAACCCAACCCAATTTGGTCAAATTGGTCAAATTGGTCAACTTAGCCCATTTGACCTATTTGAATCCAAATAAGCGAAATTAATCAAAACCACTTGAACCAAAACTCTTCAAAACATCATTTCAACCTAACTTAAGTCATAGTTTAACCTAATTTGACCAATTGTTCAACCCAACCCAACCTAACCCAAATGAGCCTATTTTGACCATATGAAGCCAAATCACCCAAAACCAACGTAGGATCCTAAAACCTGGCCTAACCTGACCCAAACCAGCCCAAATCTATAGTGGGACCCACCCAAGCAATGAGCCATTGGACAAACCTTCTTTCCACTGGATTTTCACATTAACAAGCAAAGTTGACTCCCCCATCACTATGGCAGCCCCAAGCACTCAAGTGAGGCTCCACCTGACCCACCTAGCTCACCTAATCCCCCTACGTCGGCCAAGGACCAATGGGAGTTCAACTCTTCCTCATACAAGCCAAAATCAAAAACCCATGGATTCAAGCTAAGAGATCTTTGGACACCAGCCCATGGGCAGCCTCCCACAACTCCCTCCACTCAAGTCGAGCCACGTGGAGTTGGACACAACCTCTCTGGTTCCCTGACAGTGACCTATTGATCGAAACAAGCCAGCCCATCCCGTCCATCCTTCACACACGATTTTGGTGTATACTCCCCCAATTCGAGTGAGACTGAGAGTTTTTGAAGCCATTTCGAAACTCCTCAGAGCTTTTCCAAGCATTCCCGAAGCCTCCCCCAATCGGATTTCATCTCTACATGTGAAACTGAAATAGTAGTCTTCTTTCAATCAATACTCCCTCTCTACTCAATCAAATCTCAATTTCTCACACCCACACCATTCTCATACTTCGTCGAAGCTAACCAAATCATCCCAAAACCTTCTCAAGTACCAGAGACTGGAGTTCGATCGAAGTAGAGGCTCTTACTTGCCTGGCTTGGTTGACCGAGAGCTCTACACCAAATCAAGGCTCGTGCAGCTCAGTAGGGCTTCGTCTCAATGAGACAAAGCTTCCTCAGTCATTCGTACCACCGGACATTAGCTCCGATGAGGTAGTTTTGTAAAACTGAGCTCCTTAGTGAAAATCATTTGGTCCTTTGTGAAGTGAATGTGCATTTGAGCAAATTTTAACCATTGGATGTGTGTGTCTCCCTTCCCCGAAGGTGTGGAATGATTTTGGAGGTAATCCGAGCTCACGTGAGCTCGAATCAAATGAAGAAAGATGGACGACAATCATCTTTCGCCACTCGCAAAGGAGACGGATCACGGACCATCCATTCTGCATGATCGGAATGGACAATCATGATCAAATCACGCATAGATCCCTCAATTAATCCTTTGAAACTATGGGGTCGATGGCCATCGATCTTGGGTGACAAGCGAGCATCCAATGGGTTAGCGGCAGACTTGATAACTTAAATATCCAATCTCATCATGCCACATGGAAAGCGTGCGCTGTGCCAACAGCCACGTGGTGCCAATGGGATTAAGGGTTAATTAGGGCTATTTTAATTAATTTTTAAGGCTCAATCTTTCTAAAATCATAACTAATCCTAAAATAATCCAAAAAATACAAATTAGGGCTCATTTTGAAGATATTTTAGAGTAGAATCCATTAAAATTATGATTACTTAATTTGAAATAGTAATTTTTGCTTAATTAAGGTTTAATTAAAAACTTAATTAGCTTAATTACTCTCTGGTTAATTGTCTTATGAATTTCAAATTTTTTAGAGATATTTAGGGGGATGACCTCGGCCTCCCCTATTTTTCTTGGAATTTATTGAATAGTTAATTAGAGAAATCAATAGATTAAGCCTTAATTACTCTCCAACCTTAATTAGTGATAATTAAGCAAATTAATAGTGGTTTAATTAATTAATTAAGCTCACTATCCTCTGTTAATAGTGAGAAGTTTTAGGGAAGTGGTTTGGGTTCATTCCTTATAACCATTTCATTAAGCCTCTTCATTTGTTTCGTAAATTAAAAAAGCTTAAATAATTAATTAGCCATTTAATTAACCAATTGAAATAAAAGGGAACCTAATTACTTGAGCCAAATTGAGTGTTTGAAATGACTTAGGGGTTAGGATTGAGGCCTCTTCTTTGATCTCTTTTCGTAAGTTAGTTTCACCATTCTAATTAAAACATAATCAAAGAATTTAACTAATTAAGTAAAGGCTTAATGAAATTAATTTAAAAATCCATTCATTCACAACCTAACTTTGTTTAATCAATCTTGGGTAGCTCTTTAGGTGTTCAATAACCTAAAGAGAGAGCTAATGAAATTATAGTTAGCTCACATGTGTGAGAAAATCATGAAAGTAATTAAGTGAGCTCCTTAAGCTTAATTAACTATTAATTATGAGCCAATTGCATTAGGCCTCTTCCATTTCTTAGGAGCATTACAAATTTACTTTTCATGTGGTTGCATCTCATATTGGCTCATTATATTTAGTTAATTAGCTTAAGATGATGTAGGTAAGGGTTAATTAATGGACTTAATTCCTACCTCAACCTAATTAAGACATAAAATCAACCTAAATCTTCTTCAAATCAAATTAACTCACACATGAGGGATGAGATTAGGACTAGCAAACCTCTTTCACTTTTCTAAATCAAAGTAAACATAAAGATAAAAAATGGCTTTAAGAAATTTTGGTTTATCTTATATGAGTTTGTTTAATATGGTTGTCCTTAGGACTTTGTTGGATTGAATGAAATCACATGCTTGTGTTGTTTTATTTCCATCCATTCATGTTAAATATTGTATGCCACTTGTACTCATGCATTCATGTCTTTCAAATTAATCAAATAAAATAAAAAAATGATTTCCTTTATATTAATTTGCATGTGTTGTCTTAATTAAAAATATGTGTGGTTAGTATCACTATAAAACCTCAAATATATTTTCAAAGGTTTATTAATGATTGAATATACATATATATTATAACTTAAGTTATGTATGCTTAGGAAATGCAAGTGAATATAAATTTAGTGTATGAAATAAAGTCTCTTCCTTACATTTATGTGTTGATCTGTATAAGTAAGAATGTCAGCAGGTATATTAGTCTGGACATCCTAAGGATGCAAGACATTAATAGCCCTAAGGAGGTTCCTACCTCGTTCCCTTGGTGCGAAACAATGGCGACCCGCTTGATTTCATTCTTATGCATTTTGACATCAGAATTTAGATAATGCTTTAATTCATTTATGCAAAATAAATAAATCAAATCAAATACAATTTTTGCATGGCTTTCTATTCTTGTAGCTATTTATACATCCATATGTATCTAAGGACAGTGGGTATATTAGTCTGGACATTCCGGATGCGCTTTAAGTAGCCCTAAGGAGGTTCCTACCTCCCCTTAGAATAATGAATGTACTTGCTTAAAATTTTTATACATGTGAATGTGTACTTAGCTAATGAATGAAAATCTTCTTTTCTATTAAAAAGACATGCATTCACACTTTGTTTAATTGGTTGAGTTGATTAGTCATGTGATTTAAGGTTCTTTCCTTATGCTTTTGCATAAGAATTTAGATAGAGCTTTAAATTAATATGACAAAATCATTCAACCAAATGAAATATTAATTTCAAATGCATTTACTCACATTCATCATTTAAGCATGCTAAGATATAAATTGCATGTATAACTATGCTTAGGATTTAATTATATGCATGATATACATGATGGAAAGAAATGAACAAATATGTGTTATGTGATAGTAATTCATTCCAACTAATCTCAAGATGCCTTTTTTATTGAATGAGTTTATTTAAAGTGAACCTAAACTTAAGACTAATTAAAACATGTAATAAGTCATTCACTAAAGGGAATTGGTTAGTTAACTTGCTTTAACTATGACTTAAGATAGGGATAAAATAGAGTGATCCACTCTTTCTTTCTCTTCATAACACTTAGTTGTTAAGTGTAGGTTAAGTGAAATAAAAGAAAACATTAAGTAAAAATTTGTAAATTAATTAAACAATTTGAAGTGAAACCCCCCTTTATGATTAAATGTCCTTCATACTTAGAAAATCTTAACTTTAAAGCCTAGCTAGGTCATACCACACAAGTCTTAACACACACATTAGATTTAGTCACCACTTCTAACTTTATATTAGAATGGTGTATGGTTTGATGTATGCTTATTTTATGATGTACTATTATATATTGGATGTTAGGGTGTATGTTTTGTAGACTGGATGTTAGACCATGATTAGCCTAATCATATTTTTCTGTAGGATATTATGCTTAAGGGGCACTTAAAAAATATAAATTCTCTTTGCGAGGTTGCTTAACCC
>CM038219.1:148466070-148542697 GCA_021442155.1 Cymbidium sinense | reverse complement strand
AAATGATGGTCTATCCTCTCTTGTGGAGGTAGACCATTATGTCCACCTTTTGCTTAGATTTAGGACGTGCTTGTGGTTTGTACCAAAAGCTCCTTAGCTTAGGATCCGAGGTAGCTATTTCCTTCAGACTACAATCATAAATCATAAACTTTTAGGAATTTCTATAATCTTATGTTGTGGAACTATAAGTCCTAGCTTTTTAATGAATTCTTAACTGTAACAAAATTAGTTCTCCCTTTGAATATATAAAGCCCAACCATAGGACAGTTTGGATTGTTCACTGGGTTTCCTAGTATCATGAGCATTCCCAACTCATTTTCTTTGGCTTCCAAAAATAAGTCTCACCTTTTTTATCTATCCCATTTGATTTTCTAATACAAACAATCCTTTGATAGTCTAACCTTGAAATCTTTGGAGACCCTAATTATCTATTTTAATCGAGAGTGTTCTTCAGGATTTCTCATACCCTATGATGTAATTAACTATGAAGGCTTGTCTTCATAGGGAACTTAATGGACCCGACTTAAAATAAGCCCTACTTTACGTTTCCAAGTAAAGTTGGGGAAAGATCTCTGGTATATTCGAAGACTCATCTTGCCTTAGGAGTCCTTATTAGGTGATTAGTTTCATTGTAAGATGATGACTTCTATCTTTTGATATAGTACATCGTTCTACAATGTCATACCCGATCACTTCAATAAGTACTCCTTAAGATCTGCGTGGTGTCCCACCATTTTGAAAATAAACACAACAGTAGTGTTAGTTTAAAACTATACCTGAAAAATTACATATTTATAGAAAATAAAATCTAACTACACCTACAAAATTGATGTTAGCTAAACAGTCATACAAATCCAAATAATTATATTTTAGTAATTTAGACTTAGCACTCTGCGCATGGGTAACCCAGCCGGATTCCCTAATATGAATTATGCTTAGGGTTATAAGTAACCTGCAAGCAAAAGCATTTGTATTCATTTTTATTTCAGCGGCCCTTTTTAGCACAATCTCCTACAAAAAATAACATTAGGCTAATAGTGGTCAAACATCTAGTCTACGCATAAATAATCCTAACATTCAGTTTAACATATTACATCACAAAATACACCGTCCTAACTTAAAGTTAGAAGTGGTAACTTAGTATTCTAAAGTGTGTGCTAAGGTTTGATGTGATATGTCTTAACTAGGCTTTAGGATTATGATTATCTAAGATTTGAAATGTTTAAGTTATATGTGAGGGTGATTTCACTTCAAGTTATTAAGAGGATTTGTAGATTTTAATTTATATTTTGCTTTATTTCATTTGATATTTACTTAGCATCTACTTATTATAAAGATAGAAAGGAGGGTTGACCTCATTCATCCCTACACTAAGTTATTTTCTAAAGTGCATATTATTACAATTTTGGTTTATTTAGTGAATGATTTATTAGACATTTTATTAATCCTATATTTGGGTTAATCTTAAAGAATCCTATTCAACATGAAAACATCTTAAGATTAATAAAATTGAATTGTTATATATAGATGTTGCATCACTTATTTTCATCATTAATAGGAGACATATGGTATTCAACTTAATATACATATATCTGCAATATATTTTTTTGCACATTTGAATGATTGTTAATGCATATATTTTAGTAGAAAGAGGTGATCCCATTCTTCAGTTGCATACGTTTCACGTGAAGGGTAAAAATTATTATGCGGTGTTCAAATATAAAAATATATTTAAATTTCAATAATAATGTATCACTTAATCTTATATATAGCAGTATATATACAAAAAGATGTATTATATTCATAAATTATGTACATAATAAGCGGCATAAGAAATTCGATGTAGCTGCTTATAACTTCATATCTAACAATTTCTCCACGCGGGGGACAAATATTTGTAACTCAACCGGATTGAGACGTTCCATCTTCCTTTATAAAGTTCTCCTCGAGATCATCGGATCACTCACCATTGGTAACTCTTCTTCAATCTCCTTCTTTGGCATCTCATCGCTTCCTTCGTGAATTATTGGACCCTAAAGCCGTGGGTTTAAGGATGATATTATGGAGGTTTGGAACAACTTCATTCAAGGAGATCCTTTTATGTCCTTTCAAATAAGCTAAAACTTGTTAGAAATATGATGAAAGGTAGATATAGGATATCACTCCTTACAGCTGAAATCAATATTGTTAAAGCTGAACAAAGTGAGGTTCTTAGGAATCTGGAGAAAGACCCTTATAACATTCATTTGATTCATGATGCAAAGGAGATCAAAAATAGATATTCTGAGCTACTTATAAAAGAAATGCTATGGACCAAACAGAGCTAAGGCACCGCTTATTCATTCGATGATGATTTAAAATTCCTCTACCTTTCAATCAAAGAACGGAAAAGCTCCAACTGATTAGAGAAGTGCAAACTGATTTGGGTGTATTCTCTGATCAAAAGGATATTACTGATATTTTTGTAGGTATTATGAGGATCTTTTCAATTGTGATGACTCTTTAGTTATTCCAAGCTAATTTTCTGTAGGATTTGTCTTTCATTAGATCATTTCGATCTTGAAGTTGATGTTTCAACAGAAATTGCTACCTTGAAAAGTATCGGAAAACAAATCTCCGGTCCCGATGGTTTTAATTCCAAGTTTTACATTGACTCATGGAATATTACCAAATCTTTTGTTAATGCGCTTTTCAAGAATTCTAGATTGCCCAATTATTTTAAGCATACTCTTTTAACTTTCATACCAAAGGTGAAACACTCTAATAGAATTGAAGACTATCGTCCTATCTCTTTATGCAATACTTTCTATAAAGTGGTGGCCAAAATCCTTGCAAATCGAATGAAGAGATTCCTCCCATTATCAACACCTCAATCATTTTAGTTAAAGGAAGAGACATCTCGATAATGCAATGGCCTTTGAGATATGTAATGAGTTCTCCATCTCCAATTGCTCCTACTTTTAGCTAAAATTGATTTGAAAAAGCTTTTGATAAAATCAATAGCCTTGATCCATAGACTGGATAAAGGTTTTCCCATAGATTTACTACTTGGGTGGAAGCTTGCATTTCGATGTGCCTTTCTATAGTGTTAAATGGGAATATTTGGTTATTTCTCTTCCTCCAATGGCCTGCAGCTGCCCATTATCTCCTTTTCTTTATCGTGGCCATGGACACATTCTCTATGTTAGAAAATGAAATTAATAAAGGATTATATAATCCTATTACTTTGGACAATTCTCTTCTCATCTCTTATACGCTGATGATCTCCTTGTGATGGGTAATGTTGATCCCTCTACATTTACTTCCCTCAAGTCCATTCTTCAATCTCTTAAGTATTACTTGGGACTTGAAGTGAATTATGCTAAATCATCCCTGTGCCTCTCTACAAGGAAAATTGACAGTACACATACAGTTTTGGGCATTCAATTGGGCTCTTTCCCCTTCAAATATTTGGGTCTTCCTCTTATTAAAGGTACTATTAAGATGGCTCATTTCACTCCTCTCTTTGATAGACTACATGTATAGTTAGCAGGCTGGAAAAGTAAATTCCTCTCATTAGGGAGAAGGACTTATCGATCTTCTATAAGCTACTTATCATCTAGTTCTATGGCTATTCCAGATGGTATTATTAAAAATCATTTTTTACTTTTACATTTTTCTATCATTCACGGAGGCCAAAAGTTGCATACAATTTCTTGGGAACGTACTTTACCCAAAGAAAAAGGTGGTGGCAGCTTCCTCTATTAACTGATCAAGAACTGAAATTAATGTGGAAAATTTGTAAGAGAGATTCTCCTTTGCTAATTGGTGTTTAGCCAAATATACCTCACTATGGAATCCATGCATTTTAGAGTTTCTCGAAATCGATTGTGAAAGTTAAAAAATTTAGGAACAAACTGAAATTTCAAGTTGGGGAAGGTAATGTTTTTTCTTTATACTTTGATCCTTGGTGTAATGGGCATTCTCTTTGTTATTGGTTGGGAGTAAATGGGCTGAAACATTTGAACCTCTCTGATGATCTAAAGGTCCATACTTTTATACAAAATGGGCATTGGAACCTTCCTACTTTACTTGAGACCTCTCATCCTTGGTTGTCCATCAAGATCTTGGAAACTACAATAAAAGGACTAGAGAAGTTGGCTCAACTCTAACTCTCCTTCTACCAAGGATTTTAGAGAAGCTATCTTTGAATCTCACCCCTTTAGATTGGACCAAGGGAATATGGTTTAAAGGCTATTCTATCAACTATGCTCTCTATTGTTGGATGGCATTTATTCGTCTCAAATTATCTCGATAAGCTAACAAAGGAATTGGAACTCAACTCTTGCTTTTTGTCATTCTATTTTGAATCTCATAATCATATATTTTTGAATGTCCTTTGGCTATGAAATTGGTGAGAGCTCTTATTCCAAGCGGTATGTTCTATCAGCCTACTCTTCCTTGGTTCAATTTTATCACCGAAGGGGAGCATAAAATGTTATATAGATTACACTATTTGATAATTCTTTGTATATACCTGGAGAGAAAGGAATAATCGTCTCTTTTCTTCTACCTATCTCCCATTTCGCCTTATTAAATCGTTAAAGAAAGGGTTTTGGCCAAAATGCAAAGCCGGAACCGAAAGTTGCTTGCCCAAGAACGCAGTGATTTAATTGCAATTGAAGAACTATCATCCTCCCTAACTCTTTTTCATCGTGGTGCTGAGTTTTCTGGATGTTTTATTTTCAGGTTTCTTTTCTCTCATTGGTCGATTACGAAGTGGGCTTTACGGATGTTTTCTTGTTCTCTTCTCCGCTCTCCGGAGCTCTGTGGGTTTTGTGGCTTTTCTGTTGCTTTTACCATGGACCATGAGGATGTTCTTCTCTTGTTTTGTTCTTTTTGTGTTGGCATACCTGGAGGTGATGGAATTCTGGATGATATATCTCGATCTTCTCCCTGTTGCTTTCTGGTACTCTATGCTGGCTGTGGGTTTTGGTGGTGCTCTCGCTGCTTTTTGGAATGGACGATGATGAGGTTTCCTTGCACAACTTTAGATTTCTCGAATTGCCCCTCCTCGCTGGATGGTCATTCTGCAACCACGATCCCTCTTTGAATGTGAACAGATTCTCAGATGATACTTGGGGATGCTTACGCTTGATAACCGGGAGGGGACTTTCTTGATCGCCTACATGATTGTAATGTCAGTTTTGGGCATCTCGATGTATTTTGTATCTAGTCCATTTGTGCTATCGTAGCTCCTCTTTGAGGATTTTCCTTTTCCGCTACTATGATCATGTTTCTAGAATTATTTTTCTAGTCAAGTCTTTTCTTTTTGCTTCAGACAAAATTAGTTTCTTTGTAACCTCATTTTGAATACAGCTTCTTAAATTTTTTCCAAAAAAAAAAAGAAAAAAAATCTTAATATAATAACTCCAGCGAAAAAAAAAAGTGTGACTTCTCTTTGTCTCCTTACTCTGTACATGCCACATCCGTTTATTTGAAGAAGCTCCTCTATTCCGTCTCTTTCTATAGGCCGATCTCCCCTTCGCTCACCTGCTGCTCGACACAAGCCTACGCCCCTCTCCTGCTTTATTTATTTTTTCTCGCCTCACACATATTGCAGCCCGTCCCGAATCCCATCTGCCGTATTCCGCCACACGTAGCTCCTAAACCAGTCTACCATTCCCTTCTCCTGTTCGCCTCCATCCTGCCAGCTAAGCCTGAGCCTCAGCTGCTCTCCTTCCACCCCTCACTCCATGATGCATGCTAAACTGCAAATTGTAATAGCGCCAACCCTTCTTCCAGCCTACCTGAGAAAGCAACTCCTGTCTAGTCTCTCCCTCTTAGTTAGTATTCACATGCAAAGTTTCAGCCTGCTCTTCCACACCTAAAGCCCTGCACCCACAGCTCTTCTTTCGAGTTTCGGCCTTTCTACCTTAACTCCTACCCGATTTTCTGTTACTCTCTCCCATCTTCACCTGCAACCCGTGCACTCCTCTCTCCTAGCCGAAACCCTAAACTGGGATTTCCCTCACCAGCAGTACCTATTCTCTTTGCCTTCCGTACTTGAGCGTCTATTCGTCCACCGAGCTCCTCGAACCTCTTCCAAACTGCTTCAGCAAGAGGGCTTTTACCCTTAACCTAACTCTTCTCTCCATCATTTCAACCAAACTTCTCATCTCACATCTCCCTTCCACCGACCTTACAGAAGCTCTCTCTCTCTCTCTCTCTCTCTCTCTCTCTCTCTCACTCCAAAACAAAAAAGAAATAGAAAATAGCGAAGAGAAAATTATTATTATTGCTTAAGTCTGTTTAAACTGTAAAGATCACCAAAAGGAATAACAAAAGGAGATTGATTGTGTACGGAAAAAATCTATTTTATGACATGCAGATATTTTGAGACCTCGTAATATTTAGAAGAGTATGACAGTTTTTAAATCACATTTTGCTCAATATAATTGACGAATTTGAAGACTACGATCATGATATTACAAAACCCCTATCATTATGCTTAGAAAAGTTTGATAGGTAGGTCAATCAGACTCTCGATGTTACCCCCTATATGAGAATGAAGTCGGGAGGCTGTCAAATTTTTAACTGATAGGATATTTAAATATGTTCAAATAAAAGTATTAATAAGCTTAAATCGATCTCACATGAAAATGAAAAATTAAAGATAAATCCACATTCAAAATTCCAAAAGTCTTCAAATAAAAATGGACTTACCAAAAAATAAATTTACATGGACTCCATGGCTTGATAATGAGCACAAATGAAACTTCTAATAAATTTGAAGACTTTTCTTCTAGCAAAAAAACAATAATAAAGCTTAGGCAAAGCTTTCATAAAATTCACAATGAATTCAATAGTTGTTTATGAGCATAGATGACTTTTTAAAGAACACTTGGACTATCAAGTCTTCTGTTTAAGACATAAAGTTGAAGCACATAAGATCTATCGTGTACTTTAGTGCTAGCTTCAAACTAGAGTGAACCTCAAATAAACTTCATGAGGGGTCCATAATAATGCTAAACATCTTGGTAACGAGCATAATGTAGAGCTTTTAATGAACGATTGGATTGCCTCATAACTCACAATATATAAATTGAAGTGAATCAAAAGAAGCTTAAATGAGAATTGTAGTGATATCGTAAGCTCATTATGAGCTAAAACAATTATTGAACATGAAGAATTTACAGAGGCTTGAAAGTTCATCAACAGCCATGAATCATATTTCACTTAATTTTAAGAATTGGATAACTCATGATAAATACAGGTCTAGAATTCATGCTAAACTTACAAGAGACTAGAAGGTTGTGGGATCCAAAAATTCACCACTGACCTCTCGATGAAGAGAGCTTGGAATGATGTCAGTAAAATTTTCAGAAGGCGGATGGAATAGTAGATAAGACATTACCCAAAGATTTCACCCTCATTTTGTGAGGACTTTAGATATGATTCCATGTTTCCTATAGGCGCATGCACCTATACTTAATTACCTCTTTCAATACTAAGAGAGAACTTTCGATTAAGGCTAGTCATTAGATCACTATATGTGTAGTGTATAGTAGATGATTTTGGAATTTAGATTTATAAAATTCATCATTCTTTAACTTAAAGAGGATTGTTGGGGGAATGATGATGTGCCCGATCAAGATCTCATGGTTCCGTCATCTCGGGCTTTTGTGGTCCCTAGTCTACTTAGTCAGAAAAGGTAGTCAACCCAACCTGACCGAAAGATCCTTGTTAGCAGCTATAGATTGCATCGCTCAAGAAAACCTTGTAGACCTAGGGTGGTGTTTATCTAAGGAGACATGCTTAAGTCCACCTTAGCTAGCAAAGGGCTTTTTTCCTTATCAAGTGCAACATATAGTTCACAACTTAAGGTATAGAGCCATTGGGGAGCATACGGGCTACAATCATGATTGTAATATAATGATGTTATTTGGTGGCAGCCACTCGATCAGAGGACTCTAGTTGTAACCGCATTATATGTGGAGTCTACTGGACAAATCACATGGATAGAGGACACGTGCCACGTCCTTACTGCATTAGATTGTTTGAGAGTAAACATAGTTATATACTTGACTTGATATTGGCTCAATTGTTAGCTATAATTTTCTTAATTTGTCACTTTCAATAAATAATTACAGAAGGTGGATAGATTGGATTTTGCTTTAAAATTTGAATGATAAATTTCATTTAAGCATTTATGATGGAATGACATATTAAATTTTACATTTGAATTGATACTTGATTTAAGTCAATTTGATTTAAGATTATGATTATATTTTGACAGAAGTATCCCTCCGGTTGACATCTTCATACAACATAACCATCATTGGGATATATATGTCTTCTTAGTCATTTAGTTTATTATTCAGATCCTACCGACTCTATTAATTTAATGGTAAATGATTAGTTCTAAATTTATATTTTGAGAATTTTAAATTTGAGAACATTGAATATAAATATTTTGGATATACTTATAATGATGACCCCTCCGGTTGATATCTCCAATCAACTGAGCCATCACTAGGGTAGGTCATGTCAACTCTACTTGTTTGCCAGTATAGGATCGGGTTCATGGCTAAACTTTGCAATTTTATTTTCATACCAAATTAGAGAGTTTAAGATCTTAAATAAGAAATTATTCTATTAAGATGTTTAATGGTTGTATGCAAATATAAATAAAATTACTCTCTGATAGAGCATTTGACTTAGAATCAATCTTCAACTCCAATTTTGCAAGGAGAATTGGATTGATTAAGTGGGACTTACTACTTCACCATATAGATAAAGCGCCCGCAATTTATTTTTCAATTTCTATACAATTTATGAGGTTTTCACATTTTATGAAGTAATTAAGGCTTAGGCCCAAGATGCTCCTTATGAAACATGTAAATTTCTTGGGAGTACTTGACCTCGAGATGCTATGTTTAGTTTATTTCATCTCTTGATATGGTCATTTGTACAAATCTCGAGATATTGATTAGAAGTTTGGCTGTCTCGTAATGCATGCATGAATGATTTCATTTTGAAATAGTTGATTTTCCATATGCATTGGAACACAAGCTTTCAATATAGGAATTGCATTGAAATATGTTCATAATACAATCTTTCAAGCCATTTATGAGCACTCTAATATGATGAAATTAAATGCAAAAATATCTTACTATATAAACCATTTTATCTAGAAGTAGCTTATGTACATTTCAATATTATAGTTTGAATGTTAAGCTACATCAAGATATATATAAATCTTAATCTTTTGGATTAGTCACACTTATCAAAGAGCTTTCAAATTCATCATAAATCTCAACAAATTCATTTGATTATATTTGACTGTTTAATGTGAATAGTGATACTACTAATTGCACATTAGGGAGACTAGCTAATGCTCATCGAAAAATGATCAATTCATGTTCTTGCTCTTAAGTGAGCTATCAAGCTCTATGTAAGCTCTTCAAATTCAATTGAGCTTAGTTAAAATCACATCATACAACAACCCAAATTTCCATTGAGTAAGTCATTTTCAAATATATTGATGAGTTATTGAATCCTTCATAAGTGTCATTTGAGTTTGATTTTTGCAAATCAATTTTCTTGTTAGGACTTTAAACTTTCACATTTTAAATTTATTTTGATTTAATTCTAAATTAATGTTTTGTAATCATTTAATTTTGTTCTATTTAAGTCCTATGTATATCCAATATTGATAAAATTTTGGCAACACCTCCCCTAGTCGGGGGAGTTCTACTAAAAGTAGGCCTACCCACCCATCTAATAAGACGTGCATGGGTGGTGTTTTGCAACACTATGGCTGTAAATCTTCCAACCTACTCATCTAAAAAGATGTGCATAGGCTCTTTGAGTACCTGCATAAAAATCAAGCTCAATATATTTGTACATTCATGCATTTATACAATACGAATGACACAACCATAGAATCAACGGGGATCAACGATGAAATTTGCAAAGGCCCCTTCTTTTTTTTTTTTTTTTGAATTTTCTTCTCTTTTTTTTTTTTGTAATTTGGTAGGGAGAGATGTGAGGCCTACTGCTGTTAGGATAGTGGGTCAACCTTTTTATACATAAGAGGGAAGATAGAAGGAGCTACTATAACGAGTTGAAAAAGAAGTGAAGCAGGAGAGTTTGGCTTACTATTAAGCTACAATAAGTAGAAGAGTTGAGGAAATAAGAATCAGACATTGAAAACAACTTTATGGAATTTCCAAAGGGAGTTGCTATGTGTTATGTAGTGTTTGACTAAATGCGGGGAAGGGGGGAGCGGGGTACTGTTGATGGGGTTGTGGTAACAAGCTTGAAGGGAGAATGAGAGCAGGTCAGCTTAGGGTTACTCTGCCAAGAGGGGAAGAAGAGAGGGGCTCCGATTTGAGCTACTCGGTTGCCATAAGAAAGGGATGGATGGAAAATGAGAGGAGGGGACTTGATTGGCTACTCTAAATGAACGGGAAGGGAAGAAGACTGGAGATCCCGTGCACTTGGCTCCTTAGAAAGAATAGGAAAGAGGGATCGAACCGTGCACTCGAGAGGGATGGATGACCAACACTAGATGTTTCGACCAGGTTGGTTCGACTACCTCCTCTAACAAAGTAGACTAGGGACCATGATAATTTAAGATGATGGAACGATAGATCTTGATTGAGCACATCACAATTTCTCCCACAATTCGCATTAAGTCAAAATATAATGAATTTCTTAATTTTAAACTTCACTTACTACTACTATATGATAAGTAAATGGGAGAGGTAATTAATTAGAAGTGCATGTGTCATTAGAAACCTAAAATTAGATCTAAAGTTCTCAAAAAATGAGGGCAAAATCTCCATGTAGTGCTTTATCTACTGTTTCATCCACCCGTTTGAAAATTTATCTAACTAAGCAAAACTCTCTTCATTTAGAGGTCAAATATGAATTTTCAATGCCAACAATAATATTTTAGAAATCAAAAAATATATGAAAAATATGAGCATAATAAGAACCAACCCTAACTGCAATTTTTCCAAGTTATGTTAGGAAAAAGAGCATAAGAGATAGTAATGAATAAACTAAAAGTTTCATACACCAAAGTCATTAATTCTTTTTAATTAAAATAAATATTATTTTGTAAGTACATAACAACATTAAATGAATATTTTTTAAGAAAATTACATGCATGTGTGTGGTGTTTATTTTTAGAAATGGTGGGACGCCATGAGATCTTAGGGGTACTTATTGAAGTGATCAGTACAAGGAATGGTGGACTATCTCAAAAGATAAAAATCACCTTATAATGGACCTAATCACCTAATAATGACTCCCAAGGCATGATGACTTTGAATGTGTTAAAAATTTTTTTCCTACTTTACATGGAAAAGTAAAGGTTTTTATTTTAACGGGTCTATTAAGTTTCCTATGGAGGCAAGCCCCATAGTTAATTAAATGATAAGGAATGGGATCCCTTAGGAATACTCTTGATTAAAGTAGACAATTAGGGTCTCAAAGATTTGAAGACTAGGCTATCAATAAATTTGTTATGTTTAAAAAATTAAATGAGATTGTTCATGGAGAAGATTTATTTTGAGAAGCCAAAGGAATGAGTAGAAATGCTCAATACAGGAAGAAGTGAGCATTCCAATATATCCTATTGGTTTTATATGTTTGAAATTGAAGAGATTGATTTTATTAAAGTTAACATTTTATTGGAAAGCTAGGACTTATAATCCCACAACATAAGGTTGTAGAAATGCCTAAGAGGTGAGGATTTATGCGAAGAAAACATCTACCTCTGATCCTAAATCTAGGGAGCTTTGGAAAGAACCAAAGCGTGACCTTAATCTAAGTGGAGATGGGTATATGGTTAACCTCCACGAAAGAGAGGATAAACCACTCGACTGCTAGGCTTACAATCACTTGGAGTAGTAGCCAGCTAACTCCACCTATGCTTTAAAACCATGTAAGTCATATGTTTTGCAAGATGGTTAGGTTGTTATTATTAAAAAGAAAACTAAGGTCCTTAAACCCACTACCTAAGAGACTAGAGCATGAGTGGTATAAAAAATGACTTTGTATAATGCAAATATTTTCAATTTTTTTTTGATTTTTGGACTCTTCATTTTGATAAAGGCTAAAAAATTTTTATATGCCTAAATGCATGTTGAAATGAGTTATGGGTCGAATCAAGAGAGAAGATGGTGAATCTCCATTAGTAGGAGTTGCTCTCACAGATCAAGTGGTTCCCATATATGCAAGAATGGAGACCCTCATATTATAAGAGTGATTCAAGATGATATGCATGATATTAAGCATATAACATCCAGCTAAGGGGTTGCTAAAATATTTCAATTATATTGATTTAATGCCTAGGCTTTATGTGAGGTTATGAGTTATTAATAAAATTTAGTTATGAGTTATAGTTGGGGTAGAAAATTTATTTTTCTCTAAGAGCCTAATCGAATCCATGCCACACATCAAATCACCATATATGAAGAAACTAAAAAAAGACATGTCATTTCCATTGTGCAAAGTCTAATGTGAAATAATAACAGGCCGGTGCAGTCGGGTACCATCGTACAACCTGAAAAGAGAAATGGGTAGTGGAGCTCTACCCTTATACATCTCTGTTTATGAAAGAATAATTACAATTATAAATAAATAAATGCTATGGGGTTGTTCTCTTTCTTTATTTGGGTTTGCCTACTCCAAAGGCATCACGGAGGCCTCCTAGGACAAAGCCTTCTGGCCTCCACTCATCCTAATTCCCCCATAACACTAACCCTAATTCCTAATGTGCAATTACATTAAAAAAATAGTAAAAGTAAATCTAGCTACACTTGCAAAGCAAGTGTTAGCCAAATACATCATACAGTCTAAACAGTTATATGTATGATTTAGACTTAGCACCTTGCACATGGGTAACCAAGTACACCTGTCTTAATTTAGATTATGCTTAAGGGTTAAGCAACTTGCAAAAGAAAGCATTTATATTTATTTTAAGCATCCCCTTAAGCACAATCTCCTACAAGAAATATAATTAGGCTAATTACGGTCTAACATCAAATCTATAAAACATACACCCTAACATTCAGTCTAATGTGCATTAAGGCTTGTGTGGCATGCCTTAACAAGGATTTGTTATAATTTTCTAAGTAAGAAAGAATTTAATTTGAAGGATGGTTTCACTTAAGTGGGTTAATTGCTTTGTGAGTTTTACTTAATGTTTTCTTTTATTTCATTTGTCTTACTTAAACTAAGTGTTATAAAGAGAAGAAGAGAGAGGATCACTTTCTTTTGTCTCTACCTTAAGCCACATCTAAATCATATTAAATAAAAGAATTCTCTTTGGTGAATGGCTTATTACATATTTTAATTAATCCTAAGTTTAGGTTCACTTTAAATGATTTCATTCGATAAGAAAGACATCTTAAGATTAATTGGAGTTAATTACTATCACACAACACATGTTTATTCATTTCTTCCCATCATATATAACATGCATATGATTAAGTCCTAAACATATCTATATAGGTAATATGTTTTGGCACACTTAAATGCAGGATGCATAAATGAGTTTCATAAAAAAAGGATTCTCATTCATTAGCTAAATACACATTCAAATGTATGAAAGTTCTAAGCAAGTACTTCATCATTGTTTAATTAGGAGAACGAGGTAGGAACCTCCTTGGGGCTACTTAAAGTCGTGCATCCCTAGGTGTCCAAATTAGATATTCCAGCTATTCTTAACTACATGTGGATCTAATCATGCAAAAATTATATTTAATTTAATTGATTTATTTGTGTGAATGAATTAAAGCTCTATCCAAATTCTAGTGTAAAAATGCATAAGAATGCAATCAAACTGCACACCATTATTTTTGCACTAGGGAGGTAAAGACCTCCTTGGGGCTACCTAAAGTTGTGCATCCCTGGAATATCCAGACTAATATATCCACTAACATTCATAGTTATGCATATCAACATATGAATGAAAGAAAGGAACTTCACTTTATATAAAAAGCTTATATTCACATGCACCTCCTATGTATGTATAACTAATGTCACAACATGTATTATTATTCATTAATAAGCTTGTAAAAATACATTTGAGGTTTAATAGTAATAATAGCCACACATATTTTTAACTTAAGCCAACACATGCAAATTGACATAAAGGAAATCATTTATTTTTAATTAACTTTTTAAAGAAATGAATGCATGAATCAAGTGGCATGTAACATTTTAATATGATTGGAGAGAAATAAAGAAACATAAGCATGTAATTTCATTCAACCCAACTAATTCCTAAGGATAATCACATTAAATAAGCTTATTTAAAATAAACCAAAGTTTCTTAAAGTCATTTTGATTTTATGTTTAATTTGATTTAAGAAATGTGAGAAAGATTTGCTAATCCTAATCCCATTCCTCATATATTAATTATTTTGATTTAATAAAAAGAAATTAGGTTGATTTTATTAATTAGTTAAGTTAAGCATATATTAAATCAATTAATTAAACCCTTACCTATGTTACCTTAAGGTAATTAATTAAACAATTATGAGCTAATGTGATATGCAAATAAATTGAAAAGTAAATAGCAATCCTCTTACAAAATGATAGGGGGCCTAATACAATTAGCTCACAATCATTAATTAATTAAGCTTAGGGAACTCACTTAATCACTTTTATGGTTTTCTCACACATGTGAGCTAACCATAATTTCATTAGCTCTCCTTAAGTTATTAAACACCCAAAGAACTACCTAAGGATTAATTAGGGAAATCAGATTTAATTAAAATTTTAATTTAATTTATCAAAGGATTAATCCATTAATTCAATAATTTTTCTTTCTTAATTATCAAATTTTGATTATCTTTTGAAAATGAGATGGACTTAAGGGAAAAAGATTGGAAAAGAGCTCCCAACCTAATTCCATAAGCTATCCATTTAATCAAGCATCAATTCATATAATTTGAGTTTTGACTTAGCCAATTAAGTCATTGATTAATTAATTAATCATTAATTAGCATTTTTGGTTGAAAGGAAAGGGAAAATTAGGGTTAGAATTATGGGAGAAACCCCAATCTAATTCCCTAAGCCTCCTTACTATTTCATAGTAATTAAGTAGTCCAAATAATTAATTAATTATTGTTCATATACTTAATTATCACTTAATTATATTAAGAAAGTAATTAGGGCTTAATTAGTTAATTTCCCTAATTAAGCAACCTATGAAATCCAAGAAAAATTAGGGAGGCAGAGGTCATCCCCCTAAATATCCTCAGAAAGTTTGAAATCAATTGGATGAATTAAGTAAGGCTAATTAAGTTTCTAATTAAACTTAATTAAGCCAAAATTAATGTTCAAAATTAATTAAGGATAATTTTAAAGGGTTCTTCTCTGAAATACCTTTAAAATGAGCCCTCATTTCATTTTTGAATTTTTTTTCACAATTAGTTTTGAATTTTGGAACTATCAACATTAAAAATGGATTAATTAACCCTAATTAAAGCCTTAATCTCATTGGCACCATGTGGTGTGTTGACATAATGTGCTTTCCATGTGGTATGATGGGATTGATTATTTAAGTTGTCACATTGCGTGGTTGAGTCACGGCAGATGCACTTTCTTAAGCCATCCGATCTAAGATCGGATGTCCACGATCAAACATGCAGTTGAGTAGGATTAATCTAGTTGATCTAGCATGATTTGATCAGGATCGTTCCCAATCCGAATGGAAGGGCGTGATCTATCTCCTCTTGATCAATGAGAGACGGAGATCATCCATCATTCGTCGCTCGATCTGAGCTCACCCGAGCTCGAATGAAAATCAAATCACTCCCACACCATCAAGGAAGCAAATTAAAGAGATCTAATAATGGAAATCTCATGACATGCAGCTTTTCTTTAAAAAGCTCCAAACCATTTTAAGCTAGAGTCCAATTTCAATGGCATACCTCACCGGAGCTTAGGACGGTTCCAAATTAAGGAAGCTTTTAGTAAAATGAAACCTGAGTGACACAAGCTTTGATTTGAGGTGGATTGCTTGGAAGGCCAAGGAACGAAGCTTGGGGTATGATTCATTCTCGCTCTAGCTCCAAGGATGGTGTGTGCAAAGTTAATTGCACTTTGATGGAGGTTTGAGCAAATGGCAGATTGGGACCCCTATTTCAATTTTTTCATAAAAAAGAGGAAGAGTTGGGGAGCTCGGGAAGCCTTGGAAATCACTATGGGATGTGCATCTCTAGCTACTAGGGTTGAATCGAGTGTGAGTCTCTTGATTTCAGTGAGAATGAGGGGGTTATACCCCCTCATTCCTTGGATCAGATGGCTAGCCTTACCCATTTTGATCAAATGTTATCATGGAGAGCTCGATTTGGGCAAGGAAACACTTGATGGCTACACTTGAGTGGAGGAGGGAGTGAGTGGTTGCCATGGGAGTAGTGGGTGTCTATAGCTTTCCAAGTGTTCTAATAGGAATGGGAAGGGGATTTCAGCTTCCCATGAGTCATGGTGACCCAACCACCCAGGTTAGCTAGTGTCCTTGGTGCCTAAGTGGACCAATGGATGTGGCCAAGGAAAAGAAATGACCATTCCCAAGTGATTTACCTCATTTGATGGTTTTAGACCAAGGGTATCTTGGTCATTTGGCAATGGATTTGATTTGGGTAGATTTGAGATGAGTAAAAAGTGGGTTAGCCCAAAGTTCTAGTGATTTGGAGTTCATTTGGTTTGATTTGGCTAAATTTGACCTATTTAGGTCATTGGTTAAGTCAAGTTGACCAATTTGTCAAATTGGATCAAACTAAGGGTTGGGCCAACTTCACATGACCATTTGGAGTGTATTGGTGTATTGGTTCAATTTGCTTTGGATTTGATTTTGGCTTTTTTGGATTCATACAGGTCAAATGGGTCAAGTTGACCAATTTGACCAAATTGGCCAAATTGGCTTGGGTTGGGTGTTGGTTCAAGTTTAATTGGCTAATTAAAAATGATTGTAGGCTTTGGATTTAATCAATTTGGATTTTGGCCAATTTGATCCTTTAGGTCAATTTTGGCTAATTTGGGTTAGATCAATTGGTCAAATTGGGCCCATATGGCTTTCAAGTTTAATAATCAATTTGGAATGAACTTGAGTCATTGGTTGCAATCAATTTGGTTTAGGTTGCAATTTGGCTAGTTTGGGTTCATATGGGTTTTGGTTCATTTGAATATTTCAAGTCAAATGGGCTAGGTTGGGTTTTGAGTTAATTTTGAATTGGCTTCATGATTATGTATTTTATTTTTATTCGGATAGATGATTGAAGAAATGATTGATTCAAGAGAAAATTCATTAGTTTTTGACTTGATTTGGATAGGATTTGGCTAAGTCCAATAAATTGGCTAAAAAGGCATGAATTGGGTTTTGGTTTGATTTTGGACTTGGTTTTGGTCATGTAAATTTATATTTCATTTATATTTGGAGGTATAAATGAAGATATAAATGATTCATGAGAAAGTCGTTTGATTTTGGAGTGATTTGGAAGTAAATTTTACCAAGCTTAAGGATGTAGGTTAAAGGAGGAAAACTAATTTAGTTCGATTTATTTATAGTCATTGGAGGGTGGGTTTCATTTATATTAATGAATATAAATATAGTAAATGGTTTATAAATAAACCAATGATTTTGAGTTGATTTATATGAGATTTGGCTAAGTCATTGGAGGTAGGTCCACATGGCTTAAAAGAGTTTTGATTGGATTTGGATTTAGTTTGATTTAGTTTTAACTATTTGATTTATATCTCATTTATGTTTGTGAATATAACTGAAGATATATATGATTCATGAAGAGATCAATCAAATTTGGGTTGAATTGGGTAAATATTTGGCTAGGTTTATGGAATTCAACCATAAGGAGGGGATTTGATTTTGGATTTGATTATGGGTTCTAAATATTTGGTTTGGAATTTGGATTTGAATTTGGTAAATGATTGAGTTGAATTGATCTTGGAGAAATTCAATTGAATTTGGTTAAGGCTAAGTCCATAAGATGATATCAAAAGGTTTAGGAAGGGTTTTGATTTTGGATTTGATTATGGGTTTCAATCATTTGGTTTGAATTTGAATTTTGATTTTATATTTGAGTTGAATTTGAGGTTTGGTTTGAGGAAGAAAGTATGGATTTTGTTTAGGCTATAGGGTTGGCAAGTCTTCCTAAGTCCCTAGGGCATAACCTATTCTAATAGCTAACTCTTCTACGTCTCTAGGCTTAGGTTTATGTTCACTTAATCACTATAAGTGTCTATAAGAGTCGTAGATTTATGATGAGAAAGTTGAGAACTCACTCCAAAAGTGAGGTTAACAATGTGTTAACCTCCATGCATGCTACATTAGTCGTGTCGAGCCTACAAGCCAAATTCGATGAATTTCAGACGCAATAACATGCAAATCAAAGCTGAAATGCACCAAATATCACTAAAATCAAAATGACCTCTAATTGGCGAACAAACTTTTCCATATATATATATATATATATATATATATATATATATATATATATATATAGTTTCATAATCTGACGATCAACTAATTAAGAGATCGTGCCATCAATACACCTACGCATATATCGTAGTCAGAAGACTGCGATGATGCCCTAACAATCTTCAAAAAATTGATCACATTGTTAGTGTCAAAACATCAAAACTTATCAAATGAGATCATTCACACTCAATTTAGATGAGTATGCATGAATGTCGAGTCCAAAGCAATTGTAATTTTTTGAAGAAATTGTCTAATTCGACTCGACTTGAACCCAAATGACCTCCAATAAAATGACAATGTTGAATATCGAATAACCTAAGATTGACATATATATTAATTATATGATTGTGTCATCGCAAAATTAAATTAAAGTTAATATTCCCTTAAACAAGTATAGGTTCTTATAAATACTCTCGTATATGTAACCCTAAGAGGATATAACACTCCAATTCTGGACCTAATTTAATTTGACCACACATCCTCTCTAGGATTTCTCTTGGTCAGCATTCCATAGCCAACGAGCCAAAGCCGTCGTCTCCTCCTTCCACCAAGCTTTATCTCCTTCTCCTCCGTGCAAGTCATCATCCCATCTCCACTTCTCGAGGTGATTCTCAAACTCTATCTTTCCTTCTCTCGAATCGCATGAAGGCTCGGTGAACCTCAAAGTGGCTTTTCCCTCCCTTCATCCAAGCAACAATCGATCTTGAGATCATCCCACTCAATCCCGTGCTATAATGGACAAATCAAACTCTATTCTTGTTCTATAGCATGAGGCTGAATTCCACATCCAAGCTCATGGTCGCATATCCCGCTTCATGCATTTTCTTATCTAAATCCTATAAATTAGCCTACCTACAAGATTTAATAAATCTGGATTTAACCATACCAAAGAGGCTTTGGATTTCACAAAGTCGTGGATTTAACATGTCCAAAACACCTTTTGGCTGGATTTAAGTTAATTTTGGCTTAATCCTGCAACCACTCAAAATCTGTCACAATCTCGTTGGTAGCGCATTAGTAGCATTTTACTATGGCGATCTTGTATAATGTAACATTGAAAATAATTTTATTTTTTGTCCCTTTCCCATTTGCTATAGTACTTGAACCTCCAATCTTTGGCCAAATAACCGCCTCGCCTCAATATAAGCTCCCTTAACTTTCAGTCAAGAAGAAAGTAATGGCTTTGTCATTTGGCATGAGGTGGATGGAAGAGACTTAGAAATATTTAGAATATTTGCTAGAGTAAAATGATAAGAGATGCTATAGCCTTAAGTTCTTGTTTTGTTGTTTCAATGCAACAGAAAATCTACTTGTTTGATGGGAGGAAATCATGATATTTTTTATACAGGTTTAAAGGTATATGCGATGCTTCTCATAAGTGCGGTGCAAAAATTACTCGACCGTGGTGTCACAAGACACCTACCATGGCATGGTGGGAAGGCGTACTCGATGCGCACTTATAATGGGATGAAGGAGGTTCTGAATTTCATTTCAAATACCTATGCATATGCCTGCTTAGTATATTAAATTTTGTACCTTTGCTCCAAAATAATTGGAAATATATGCTTCAATATAAGTACTCATGCATGTTATTTCAACGAAGCGAAGAAATCATATTCTTACCCCTTTTACATATGTATTGAAGTCTTATGCATGCTTTGTTAAGCGATGTGAGTTAGAAGACTCTCTAAGCTACAGTGTCACAAGACACTGACTATGCATGCTTTCTTAAGCATGGTAGGAAGGCTATAGTATTCCTGAAATAGCCCTTTATGGGGATGACTACCATGAGAGTAAATTTAGATTGATAGATGACTTAATTTATTTAATGTAAAATAAACTCTAAGTTCAAAATTAAAATATGAATTTAAGTCACGAGTATTGAAGGTCTATGCACTTTTTCTTAAGAGTGGTAGGTTTATAAGACTCTTTAAGCCGCAGTTTCGCAAGATACTGACTATGCATATTTTCTTAAGCATGGTAGGAAGGCTCTAGCACTCTCGCAGCCCCTATGTGGGACAATCGAGGAGCCAAAATTTTATCAAAATAGAGATTGATAATTAATGAAAATGAAATAGTAAAAGAATAATATTTGAATCTTAAATGAGTAATAAGATCAATAATTAAACTAAGCATAATATGTTAAGTTGTTGGACAAGATTGGTCATACAATTATCTACCTGACAATAGTCTACAATAAGTTAGATGTCTATCCAATGCAAGCAAAATACTTGAATGAATAAGAAATACATTGTGCAATGAAACATTCAAAAGAGTTGAAGTCGAATATGAATAAAACCTACAACATACACCACCAGATTTGCAATACATCATATAAGTGAATAGAAGGCAGTAATAAACCATCTTGAAGTGGCCTTGCATCTAAATTCATGATAGCAGAATGCATGAAAATAAGTATAAATCTTTAAATGGAACAAGTAGTGCACACATTATAAGGCAATCAGATGCTTAAATTTATGGAATTAAAATACATGCATATGACTTAATGTGATTAGTTTTGTACATATTATAAGGCATGATTAAAACTCAAATTCAATGCCTTAAAATTATGCAAGTAATATAAAAATATACCCGCATAGGCCTCGACGTTATGTTGAATGCTTAAACTTAGTGTCTGAGGATGCTACGTGGGTTGATTTTTTGGATCTTAGGATGGGGTCTGAGTTAACAAAACCTAAAAAATCTAATAATATTATAAGAATTTTAACTTAGTAAAAATATCTAAGCTAATTATACCATATGATAGTAGATCTGATCCTCTATTATTAAATTAATAGAGTCGATAAGATCTCGAATAGCAAAATAATACATCTACCCTGATGATGGCTATGTTGAATAGATTTCAACGATGGAATCATCAAAATGTGCTTGCAAGTTCAAATCAAATTAATCAAAATATTAATACAAATATAAACTCGGATAAATTACTAAGTGTTAAATGCTTAAATGAAATTCAATCAAAAAATTTAAAGCAAACTCCATTCAACTCACCTTCCATAATTATTTGTTGAAGGTGACAAATTAAGAAAACTCTAGCTTATAAAGAAGCCAATGTCAAGTCAAGTACACAACTATATTCTCTCTCAATCAATGTCATGCCGTAGGACAAGACCCGTTTCTATCTGGGTGAGCTAGCGGCTCCACATATGATGTGGTTACGACCGAGTCCTCAACTTAGTGGTTTACCACTAAATGACACCATTATATTGGTCACAATGTAGCCCAGTTGTTATTTTTTTGGATGTGGGACACCCGCAGATTGGGGTACTTATTGAAATGATTAGGTATGATATTAAGGAATGATGCATTATCTCAAAGATAGAAATCATTACCCTATAATGGACCTAATCACCTAATAAGGACTCCTAAAGCATGATGGGTCTTCGAATGTACCAGAGATTTTTTCCCTACTTTACATGAAAAAGTAAAGTAAGATTTATATTAAGCTAGGTTCATTACGTTTTCTATGGAGGTAAAGCCCCATACTAAATTACATCTTGAGATAGAATTCTTTGAAATACTCGATAAAAGTAGAATTAGGTCTCCAAAGATTTCAAGACTACTATAAATGAATTGGTTATATTTGGAAAATCAAATGGGATTGCTTGAAGAGAAGACTTATTATCGAAACCAAAGGGAATGAGTAGGAAATGCTCATGATACTAGGGAACCTAGTGAGCATTCCAATCTATCTTATGATTGGGCTTTATATGTTTGGAATTGAAGGGATTTATTCATTTGAGTTGAAATTTTATTAGATTGTTAGGGCTTATAATCCAATCAATACAAGATTGTAGAAATGCTTAAGAGGTGATGATTTATACTTATAAAGAAAATATTAACCTCGGATCCTAAATCTAAAGAGCTTTAGCATAAGCCAAAGAATGACATAAATATAAGAGAAAATGGGCATATAGTTTAATTCCACAAAGAGGATAAGCTAATTGAGACTTATAATCACTTGGAGTGAGCTAACTCCTCCTATGCTTTAAAACTATCTTGGTCTTATGAATTTGCAAGATAGTTGGTTGTTATTTATTTAGAAAGAAATTAAAGTCCTTAAACTCACTTCCTAAAAGACTAGAGCATGAGTGGTATGAGCAATGACGTAGTCTAATATAAAATCTTTTCAAATTTTATATTAATTTTGACTCTTCATTTGGACAAAGGCTTTAGAACATTGATGCCTACGCATGATGAAATGGATTATAGGCTAAATCGAGAAGAGGTGTTTTCCAACACGTAGGAGGCCCTCAAAAGTCAAGCCTTCATCTATCGAAGGATGAAAACTCTCTTAGCAAGAGTGAAATAATATGAATGCATGATGTTAAACATACAACATTCTGCTAAGGGTGCTAAATCTTCTAATTATCTTGATTTATGTCCTAGTCTTTATGTGAAGTTACGAGTTGTAAAAAACTTTAATTATGAGTGATTAATTGAGGTAGAAAATATAATTTTACCCTAAGAGTCTAACACATCCAGACATTAGAGCATCAAAAATAAAGAAACTATGAAAAACATGTTGTTCTAATGTGTAATATAAACACAACATTGATCAAACATGTATAATTTGCATAAAAGAATAAAAGGCCATGGGTTCCTCCATACACCAAAAAAAGAGAAAAGATGTATTTTGATTGATTAATTTAGATTTTAAAATTTGAGTTTGTTTAATCTTTCATGTATTTTGATTGATTAATTTTGAATTATATGTTTTATTTAATTAAATTTTGATAACTCAATATCCTTTAAATTAACATCTAATAAAGTTTAAGTTTGTTTAATTATATGTATTTTGATTGATTAATTTTGAATTAGATATTTTGATTTGATTAAATTTTGATAATTAAATATCCTTTAAGTTAATATTTAATTTTCTTTCTTTTAGATTTCAATTTAAGATTTAAATTTATATTATGATTAATATTATTTCAATGTGGTTTAGGCTCATTGATTTTGTTATTTCATTTAAGTTTAATTTAGATTAGTGAATGTACTCCAATTAACTTATGATTTATTTGAAGTTTAGTGTACTCTTTTATTTGAATTCCAATTAAGGGTTTGATTTCTTAAATTATATATATATATATATATTGATTTTATTTCTCTAGTTTGATGATCAATCTCTTATCTTAGTTCAATAGGTTTGTTTGTTTGGGTTTTACCTTTGTTTAACTAATTTTGATATTGATTGGAGTTTGGATATGATTTGATGACTTTAGAGTTTAGATTTAATTTTATGTTTATTTGATTTGATTATGATTCATTTATTTATAGTTTGATTGGATTAAATTAATTGAACTTTTATTTAGATTTTAATTGAGTTTAATTATTTATGATTAGAATTTTATTTTAATCTCATTCATTTATAGTATTTATTAAAGTTTGGTTTGTGTTTTGATTTCAAACATTTAATCATTAATTAGTTTATCTTATTTAAGAAGGTTGAATTAGATTAATTTGATTAATTATTAAATTGATGAGAGTCTATCTTAATTTAATTTGACTTGATTTGGTCATTTGATTGTTGAAACTTTTAATTTAATTTCATGTTTGTATAGATTAATGATGCAATTAATGATTTGATAATTTGGGTTTAATTTAGGATTTAATTGACATTTAATTGCAATTTAATTAAGTTCAAATTTATGTTTGATTAAGCTAAGGATTAATATGATTAATTTAATTACCTTAATTAGCTCATTTAAGAAGTGTGATCAAATTAATTTGTGGATTAATTAAGTGTTTGATTTGAGTTTGATTTAAGAATTAATTTTAATAAGATTTATTTAAATTCATTAAGATAATGGATTAATTAAGTTTGCATTAATTAAATATTTAATTAATGCGATTTGATTAAAGATAATTCCATTTTTAAAATTATTAGATTAATTAAAGATTTATTTAATTAGGAATTAATGATTTAATTATCTACTTGTGAGTGAAATATATTAAATTAAGTGTCTTACTTGGATTGATTAACTAAATGATTATTATTATTATTATTATTATTATTATTATTATTATTATTATTATTATTGTTATGTTGTTGTGTTGTTGTTGTTGTTGTTGTTGTTGTTGTTGTTGTTAATGTTGTTTGATTAGATTAAGTGAATTAATTGCTTATTTTTATTTCAATTAAGCTTGATCATATATAATTAGAGTTTTATTTTATTTCATTTATTTATTATGTCTATTGAATTTAATTTAATACTTTAATTATGAATTTATCTTTAATTTAGTTATTAGGTTCATGCATTTAATGGTTAATTAGTTATCTTATTCAATTGGATTGAATTGGATGTGATTTAGTTATATATTAATTTGATTAAGTTTACCTTAGCTTTATTTGATTTAAGTCGATTGATATTAAGTGATTAGCTAGGATGAATTGGATTTATAATTAATTTTATTTTAGAGTTTAGTGATTAATCAATGTTCAATTTACTTTAATTTATTAATTGAATTTATATGATTAAGATTTGATGTTTGATATAGGTTTAGTTAAATTAATTTGATTTATATTAAAGTTTCATTATTTGTTTAATTATGAGTTTAATTTAAAATTTAATCATTTAATTGAGTTTCATTAATTTAATTAGTTTTAAGTTTATGTTTAATTTAATTTCATTTGAAGATTATGTGATATTTTTCTGATTTGAGGTTTGATTAATGATTAAGTGTTATTTCATTTCTCATTTTGATTTAATGTTTTAATTATTATAAGTTTCATTTTGATTCATTTTAATTTGTTTAATCTTAAATGTTTATTTTAGGTTTATTAAGCTTCAGAAGATCATATCACTTTCCCAAGGATTTCACATGTTAACTAAAGTGATTTAAGCCATTTTAAAGATTTTTATGATTTTTTGAATTTTTATTTAATTTATTTTATTAAAATAGGTAATCTGAACTTCAAAATTTAATATCTCTCAATCCAGAAGTTTTTTGACTCAAAACTTTAAGTGTAAGCTTTAATTTAATTCTTGAAAATTTCATATCAATCTAATGTGCATTTTGGTTTAATTGATGAAATTTTATTTTCACTAAAACTTAAATTAAGCTCAAAATACCCAATATAAATTGGTGATTTTGGTCTCATTGGATTTCGAATAATACAACGAGCCCTTATTTACAATTTTACATTGAGTATTTTATTTTTATGAAGTTTTGAAGTTTCAGGTAATTTAATTAATTTTTAAAATCAGAAAACCACCAATTTTCTCACTTAACGAGTCAGCGCCACATGGCATTGACTTGGCCACGCGGTGCCACACGCCGTCGTCGGCGACCATGCATTTTCTTGTGGCACGCGATCGCATGGCGTGCCGTTGGGCCGCATGGACTTTGAGCAAGAAAGCGTGAACGGGTTAGATCGACATCTAATTGTAGATCGGATGGTTCATATCAAACTCACAATCCGCTAAAATCACACGATTTGCTAATCTTAGCATCCATTTCCTTGAACGGAGATCGGATGGTTTTCTTCGCTTGCTCCTAGCGACATAGATGAATGAAGTATATTAGAAATTGTTAAACTGACGAAATCGGGTCCGATTGGGCTTGATTCTCACCAGAAATCTTTTATTTTTACATTAGGATTGTATAAAATGAAGAATGCAAGGGATATCTAAGAAAAATTCCTAAAATCGAGCAATAATCATCACAAATAAGAGATCTACGATATGAGATTTTAAAATTACCTTATCGGATTATTTTGGGTGTAGATGATTCAAACTCACTCTTGGATGTGAGATGAAGCTTTAGAATGAATCTAAACTCTTGTCTTGCCTCGGAACATCATAATTGACAACCTTCATTTCACTTTGCCAGAATTCGCTTAGATTTAATGGTTTTCTATCAATTTGAAGTGGGGAATCAGTTTCTCTTGGTGGCTGGAGTTCTTAGGAGCTCTCTAATGCAGGAATTGGATCCCTTCAGTGTCTCTTTTCTCCCTCCTTTAATGGTGGCCGAAAATTACCATTAATGGTGATGTGGAGATGGTTGGGTGGCCATGGTTGATTGGGGACTTTGGATTCTAACTCAAAGTCCTCTCTTGCTATTGCGAGGTCATTTCTATTAAGTGCAAGAGGACTGGGGGGAATTGAATGAGGAGATTTTACAAGATTGTGTGTTCCCCTCTCTCTCTCTCTTGATTTTATAGAATCATAAAAATTTAAATTCAACTTTTTACATGATGATTTGAGTGTTTTATCTAATTTGGGATCAATTTAGGATTGGGACAACTCATGTTGACCCAAATGAGTTGAGTTGGGTTCAAGCAACGATTTGACTCATTGGCTTTGAATTTGCTTCAATTATGTTTAATTGATTATTTATGATGATTTTGATTGATTAGTTTTGTTTAATTTGGATTAATTTTAAAAAGTTTGAAAGTTGACCCAAATGAGTTGGGTTGGGTTCAAGCAACGAACTATTGGCTTTAGATTTACTTTAATTATGTTAATATATCATTCATGATGGTTTTGATTGATTAATTTTGTTTGATTAATTTGAATTTGACCAAGTTTGTAATTATTTGCTTGATGATCAATTTGTGTTTAATTTGTTTTATTATAAAATTTATTAATTTTGATTTGAATATGAAATATTTTATATTTAATTTTTTATAAAATATTTGAATTTTTTGACCCATTTTCAAAATGGGTCAAATCAAGTTCTGAGTTAAATATTTTGTTTGACTCTCAAGATGTGTTTAAGCTCCAATCATGTTTGATTAAGTGATCATTGTAATGAATGATTAGTTTTATTTGATTTGATGTTAATTTTATTTAAATTCATTTTAATTCAAATTGAGCTTAATGGGTTGAATGATCAAATTAACTCATTTGAGATCTCATTTGATTTAGATTTGTTTAATTTTATATTTAAATATGTTCATTTAATGATTTTGAGCCTTTAGAGTGATTTAATTTGGACATTTTTTGGTTTGTTGACTTTAACTTAATGGAGCTCATATGGGTTAACTTTAAGTCAAATGACCTATTTATCACCTTGAATCTTATTTGAATTTATTTATTTATTTATATTATGTGATTTTGGTTTGTTTCAATTTGGTTTTAGTCTTAATTTAATTTGATTTTATTTGGACTTAGGTGATTGGATTGTATGGGTTAGCCATAGGTAGGGGTATCCGTCTTAAGGCTTAGCCTAATCTGGAAAACTCTTCTAAAGTCTCTAGGTTTAGGTTAAGTGTTTACTTAGCCACTATAAGTGTCCTTTGACTAAGGAGTTCTTAGTATCTAGAAGATATACATGATGGGAAGATTGAATCCTCACCCAAAAGTGAGATCAACACCCATATATTCCCAATGGCTCTACCCTTGAGTTATGAACTATATGCAGATAGGCAAAAAGTCCTCTGTCAACTAAGGTAGACTTAAAACTTGTCTCCTTAGACAAACACTAGCCCAAATCTATAAAGGTTTTCTTGGACGATGCAACCCATGACTGTTGATAAGGATCCTTCGGTCAGGTTGGGTTGACTACCTGCTCTAACTAAGTAGACTAGGGACCACAATAGTCCGGGATGACGAACCATGAGATCATGATCGGGCGCATCATCATTCTTCTAACCATCTACTTCAAGTTAATATGATGAATTTCATAAGCTTAAATTTCAAACTCCATATGCTAATACTTTACGCTATGCTATCTAACAACCAGCCCTAATCGAAAGTTCACTCTCGATTGGGAGGAGTAATTAACTAAGTTGCTTACTATAGAAACTTGGAACCATCTAAATTTTACAAAATGAGAAAATCTGGTAGGTCTTATCTACTATTCTATTTGCCTTTTGAAAGTTTCATCCTATATATATATTTGTATATATATATATATATATATATATATATATATATATATATATATATATATATATATATATATATATATATATATATATATATATATATATATATATATATATATATATATATATATATCATAAGCATCCAAAAATTGTTTGGTCCTTATAAATGCTATAAAATTTTAAATTGTATTTTTTGATTTGCTTGTTTGAAATCAAATTAAACCACTTTTGATGTTGTTAGGCATCCAAAATATAATAAATTATTAAAATCCAAATTTAATGTCATGAAATCAAGATTCTTGCATGATTGAACAGATTTTCTAATGATGCAGTATGTTTGTGTATACATATTTATGTGTGCATGCATGTTATGTGAGTGTATATTATTACATTCAAATATGTTTCATGAAATGACTCTAAATCTTATAGAGAGTCTTGCTATGAAAAATAATCGGCTTAATTAACATGAATAGTGAGTGATCATTTTTCATTCAATTAATCGCACTTAAACCACACATCTCTTGGTTTTCCCCATTATTTGCCAGTCAAAAGCTTCGCCATCCATAATCCATCTCTCTCTCTCTCTCTCTCTCTCTCTCTCTCTCTCTCTTGCTTTCGCCATTTGGAATTTCCATAACAAGCCGTTTCTTTCATTGCTTCAAAGATAGATAGGACTGCATTAGAAGAGAGGAACACTTCGAGCTTCACAGTTTCTCTAGTAGATCACAATCTCTATAATCTGATCTTTCTTTTCAGATTTGCTTTAAGTACACAGTTGTGGAAATAGATTTCTGGATCCGGACTTTTTTATGATGAAATTTCAATTTATTTATTTTGTATATATTTTTCATGTTTAATTGGGAAATTAAGAGGTTCAATGATTTTGGCAATTCTCTTTTTGTTGATTTGTTACAAATTTATTTTATTTTCTAAATTTTGTGTTAGTTGATCATTTATGACCTTATTTTTTCACATATAATTTGTGCATTTTTTCACTACAACTTTTACTTCACGAGCATATCAAACAACAATTAAGGTACCATAATCTTAACAAAGCATGATATTATATAATTGACGATAATATCTCATAATTTTATATAATTTAATCCTTTGTATTTAGAAGAGGAGTATTCAACTATGTCAAAATGATATGATGCTCCATATTTACTTGATATATCATCACCTTCTCTCATCAAAACATAAAGAACAAATCTTACACATTTATATATTTAATACTTAAATTTGATATTTGCAAATATAATATTTTATTATGCATGAAAAAGTGTATTTCATCTCAAAAAAATAAATAAATAAATAAATAATAATGATGATGATGCTATTTTGATATAATATTAAAATTTTGATTATTATATATAAATATAAAATTTTAGATATTAGATAGGTAAAGATATAAAAATTTTATGTCATATCTTTCATAAATAAATAAAATTCCTCTCTCATGAAGAGAAGCTTATACATGGATTTAATAGGGAGAAATCAAATTAGTCTCTACTCTTAGGAAAGATAAATTTATATGTTATGATAAAAGTGAAGGGCAATAATAATTTTTAAAAAAGAAAATGACTAATTTAACTATATCATATAAGAGAAATTATAAAAGATATTATGCATATGTCAGACAAATTTTACTTTAAATTAAGAGTTATAAATAATTTAATGTGGAAGCTTAATTTTATATAGATGCATACATTAATATTGAATTTTTATTAAGGAGATTAGGAGAATTGAGAGACATATTGCGATAAATTTTTTTTTGTTGCCGTTATTGTTGTTGTTGTTATTGAGATAAAGAGAATTGAGAATGGTTAGAAGAAAAGGAAAGATAAGGAGAAAAAAAAAAGAGAAGAAAAGGAATCACAAAAGCTCAACAACATAAATTTGAAAAATCATCTTGATGAATTGCCAATATATTTTGTTAAGTTATGAAATATGATTAATGCTCTATAACAGCTATTAATATTTATGAGTTTTTCATTCAAGAGTATTTATAAATTTATCACTAGATATTTTTTTTTGCTGTGATAAATTTTTATTATAAAGAGAGTGTCATCATTTGATGTGATATCTTAGATTATTAATTTTTAAAGGTATTTATTTAAATAATATATTATTCTTATATATTTATATATTTATATATCTAACATCTAAATTTTCATATTTATATAAAAATCACTCAAATTTTAGTATTATATAAAAATAGCATGATAATTAATTTTTTATAGTGAAATGCACTTTTTCATGCATAAAAAAAATTATTATATTTTAAATATCAAATTGTAGATATTATAATGTGTAAATGCGTAAGAATTATATGTAAATTGATCAAAACTTTATTTTATGATCACATTAGCACTTGCGCAAAGATGCCCCAAAATATAGATATTCTTAGATTTATATTGTTGATATAAATAGCACTTGAAGAAATTCTTAATAAAACTTTGGTCCTGTTTTATGGTTGCAATTTCTTCCCGCCAGAAGATTACAACTGTTAACCCACAAAATTAATGGAGACCGTGTCTATTCTCGGGCAGTCCTCATTGCTAAAAAAAGATTTATAAGTACAAGGTGGAAACCGAACCCTGCGGGAGAGTTGTCAAGAACTCTTTCGAAACATTAAATGATTCTCTCTTATTTTTCTTCTTCCATGCCGTCTTCTTCTTCAACGTCTTCATCATGGTCAGATCTCCCTCTTGACTTATTAATAATCATCAGAGATAAGTTAAAGCTATATCAACGCATTGATCACATTTCCTTTAGATCAGTCTGCTCCAATGGCATGCGTGCCTATCCCAGCATTCTTCCACGCGACATAGACCTCGACAGTATTGACAACGCCATCAAATTTACAAGCGTCAAATAAAGAAGCCATCTATCTCGTTGCCATTATGGTCCCAAGATTTTCTCCTCTTGGGTATGCTTTCCAACAGATGGATCGTCTTCGTAAGCAGACGATGAAACTCTTCTTGATCCCGTATCAAATCATAAACTCATATTTCCCCGTCTGTCCCCAGAGCTACTCAGCCATTATAATAATCTTATTGTTCCTGAAGCATCTGACTTACAGCTCTTGAAGGTGGTCGTCTCTTCGAGCTCTGGCGGCCGCGTTGCAGTGGCCGGCATTGTCGAAATAACCAGCCGAAAAGTATGGTACAAAGACAGAAGGATTGCGTTTTGCCGGCATGGTAATGGTAAAGGTGGCGTTTTTTGTTGGAAAGAAGTAAAGGCATACGCGGTATCGCTCTCGCTGGCGACGGGCGGTTTTATGCCATTGGCAAAGATTGCAAGCTCTACATGCTCGACGAAAGGCCTCCAAGGATCAGATTAAAAAGGATTAAACTAATGTTGCCAAAGCATATTTTAAATCCCCATCCGGATGATCCGACCAACAAATGACTATCTATCGAATGTTCTTCCATGGAAGAGAGCGGCGGATCATATTTGAAGATTATTGGGAACACTTGCATATATCCGCTTGGCATGCGTTGGATAACTTTGAAACTGGATGTGACAAAGCTCTTTCGTAGCAGCTGTAACCTCTATGTTGCATGTGAAGCTGAGTGGAGCGATGTCAATCTATCTCCATATACTCGTGAAAAATACTTTACTCCGTCACTCAACATTGCACAGTTGCATAAGATGTAAATTTTGAGTTAAATTTATAAAAACTTTTCGAACTTTGATTAATTAATTATTTATTTGATTTATGTTAAAATAAATTTAGTCAAAATATATTGATTCTTTTTTATTTTGTGAAGATGAGCATTTAAATTTGATCATTAGTATTTCTTTTCTAATTTGTAATATTCATCTGTTGACCTATAAATAAATTCATAAGTATAATTGTGCAAATACATTAAATTTTAATTGAAAATATGATTTTACACATATCAAAGTGAGGTCGACATCGTAACCAATTACTTACTTAAGGGTTGTACCGTTGTTATCAAAATGGATAAACCTATCAAACGATCTGATCAATTAAGTCAGTATGGAACAATTTGTATAATTATGTGACGCATGAATTAAGCGCAATTAATTCATATCAATCAACCTCGATCTGCTCAAATGGCCTCCAATTCAAGATTGCATCGATATTTAACATTGAATTTGTTTAAAATGATATTATCGTGGATTCAACTTCTAGAAATCTCACATGAATTTAGATACAATAGGCTATAAAAAAATCTGATATTTAATTTAAATATGACTTGCATTCAACTTAATAATTAAGTTAAATTGAGAGATTCTTCTAAATTTTTTTTTAAAGATTTACATACACAATATATATATTCATGCGGTCGAAAATCTTTGGTAGAATAAAGTTAAAATTTTCGGAGTCTAGCACATCAGTATTTAAAGAAATAATAAATATTTTACGCAAAACCCCAAAGAGAGGGAAAAATGGCTAATAAGCTTATTATGTACCGTTTTGAGTACAAGATTCATACAAGGATTATAGAATTTGATGTGATGACAACAATGCTAGTAATGTATTGCCGACGACAAAGTTAAAAATGTTGACTTCGATTTACACAAAGATTGACAATGATTATATGATAAGATCACTTGACCACGAATAATCGACCACATTGCCGACAATAATCGGTCGACAAATAATGATTGACGATTGACGACGGCAATCACGGCTTTACCGATGGCACCGACGGCATTGACGAGTGATGACGATTTTTGATATCTTAAGCTCTTCTCCTCGCTTGCCCTCCTCTCTTTCACTTGCCTCCTATGAGAATGAGGACTATTTATGAGGATGACGTGAATACACGCAAAACCAACCACTTCCATCTACGCTCATGATGACCTCGATCATAAGATGTATTTTGTGTATTCAATGCTCAAAATGAAGTCAATTGTAAGATCTTTGGCTTGTTGGAACCATCGTCGACGCTTGATTAATTTATTATAAACACTTTATATTGACTATTTAGAGATTTAACCGATGTCCCAAAGTTTCGATATTTTAAGAGTGACCGACCGTTCAACCGGATCACTGCTTTAACATCAAGATTTGCTTCAAGAAGTATTTTAAGTGTCCTATCTTGCCTATTTTTAATGACATTATCTTAATCATCCAAAAATATAAAATACTTTAAAATAGCAAATTCATCAAGTTTAATCCATAAACCACACATTGAACGATCTTCATAGAGCACAATATTCTAATAAGTCACAAATGCCAAATCGTAATACATGACCATAATGAGTATATCATGCGATGAAATAAAATAATGCTCCAAGCATTCAATATATAGGCTCTTTATATTTTCGTAGACTGCGGTTCTGAATTCTTATCACGACTAAATATGATAGCGTATCACATCGCAGGTCATCATAAGATGGTAATATCGGCACAGCTGAAACAAAATGCTCAGTACCATATAATTCTAGATATTGTAAATATTTATAATTCATGAATCCATGATCATATTTCTAGCAATATGAAGATAAAGCAAAATCTGAATTAATACAATTTTTTATTTGAAATTCTTTTGCCCTGAAAAGGGTCTAAAAAGTGAGAAGACACCTTCTTTTTGAGAGAAAGTCGTTATGGTCATGCTAATATAAAATTTGTCAAGGAGGTGTTTATCTGTCAATAGATTTATCAAGAAGAATTATAATAGCTGCTTTAAAAATATCTTGTACCGATGAGGCCATCAAGATAGTGGCGAGAAAAAGAGGTAATCAAAACTGTTACATCAAATTATCATCTTTTCGAAAAAATTTTAATATTTATCAAGACATTTCATAATCGACGAGATTTAAAAGAGGCATAATCTAGACCAAATTGACGATATATTCGGGTAATAAGATTCACGATTGGACATTATTTTAACATGATGATAAGATTAGATATAAAATGATTTAATTTTATTACATTCAAAATAATAATTTCCCATGAAGTCTAATTTTAATTTTAAATAGCATAAATCGATATATAAATGAAATAATAAAAAAATTAACAAAATATTTATGATAAAAATAAAATTTATAATTAATAAAAAAATATATGATTGGTTAATTTTATATTATTATAAATTTAATTTAATAGATGATAGATTAAGATTAGAATTTAAAATAATAATATTAGTAGATATTTTTCTCCATATTTTATAAAAAAATATATATTTTTAGAAAGGATAAAATATTTTAAATAAGATTTCATTTATTAATTAAAATAAGAAGAGATATTATGGATTTTTTAAGACAATGGCATAATATAGATAAGTAATGATGAGAAATGGGATTTTGAAAGGAGAAAAAAGAGAGTGTTAAAAGGAGCTAAATTTAATCATCGATGATTGCCCATATATTGTTATGAGTGTTATAACGCTAATCTATAGAGTTGAATTGAATCGAGATTTTAATTATCCTGATTATTTGTGTCTTTGCTCGATGATATGATGGAAGATGTAATTAAAGAAATTTTAATATTCTATATATTGTGGAAGATTGAATATCTAATCAATATATTTTGACCTATCAGTTGTTTGTCGAAGTCTTGTGAAATGCTTTCAAGCATAATTAATATATTTTATATTTTTGTTCGTGTAGCAGAAAAGCGGAAATTGAATCAATAGGATTTTCGATTTAGCCTTGCTAGTCTTTGCTCAGAATGATTAGGTTGAATTGAAGCCGAGATTTTGACTATAGGTTGTTTGTCGAGTGTTAGCAGCTAACCCGAAGAGGTCAATTGAATCCACGATTTTGACCTATCTTGTTATTGCTAAATGTATAAGAGGTTGAATTGAATCGCCGAGGATTTTGACCTATCGAGGTTGTCGAGTCTTTACTGATTAACCTGTATCTTTTCTCTCCATGATTTTTTTCATCAATGTTGTCGAGTCTTGCCATGACGACTGTTGAAGATTGAATCAATCAGGATTTTGACCCATCGATTGTTTGCGGTCTTTGCTCAATAGCATGCTGGAAGAGGTCTTCAACCGGGATTTTCACCCATGGTGTCGAGTGTTTAGATATTAACTATGTATGCTGAATTTAATTGGGATTTTGACCTATCCTTGTTGGAGTCTTTACCATGACATTAACTGTATGGAAATCTCAATCTCGCTGAGGATTTTCCCATTGTGTCGAATTAAAACATCCGCTTGTGGTTGTACAAAGTTGCTCCTTAACCTCAGTATCATTTTTTTCCATGAGTCAGGAAAACATAATAAAAAGTTATATCTTCTCAATGTTAAAATATCCTCCAAGACTTGTTTCTTGGGATGGTAATCAGATGCTTAACATGGGTGATCTTCTGGTAAGAGTGCTAGTTTTTGAAAAATTGAGGATGTGATAATATTCATTCTTCGACGCTAAGATTTAAAATTCTCCATCTCGATGTGATCTATTAAAACTGTCATCATACGAAAATAAGAATCGATCATATTGAAATTGTTTGCATGGAAAACCATAGGAATAAAAGTTTACTTTATTTCTGAGAGTCCAGACACATACGTGTATTTAAAGATAATAAAGATTTGTGAAAACCTCAAAAAGAGGGAAAAGTTTCAATAAAAAATTCCACTATGTACTGAGTACAAGATCTGATATAAATTGACAGTTGCAGAAGACAAATTTTTTAATGATAACTTGACGATAATTGATATATGTTGATGATGAAGTTAAAATACAAATATTAAAAGTGATGAAAAGTTTAAATGTCATGATGAGCATTTTAATTTGTCATTGACATAAGTCGATGATAAGTTGATACAAATATGATGAATTAATGAAGTTGACAAATCATAAATGGAGACGGGTTGAACGGAAGTAGCGAATAGAGGATCTTTAGAGCTCTCTCCTCTCTTGCTTGTCTTCTCCTCACTTGGCCTCCTCTCATGAGAAGAGGACTATTTATAGATGGAGATGCATCTCGAAATACATGCAAAATCTAAGCACTCTCCATCGGACACTTCATGATGATTCCCCGATCATGAATTTTGTGTATTTGAATGCTCAAAAATGAATTGTAAGATCTTTGGTTTGTTGAAACTTCACGAGACGCCGATTTGACTATAAAAAACTTATATTTGAGATATTTAGATTTAAGATATAAAGTTTAAGGATATTTTAAGAGCTTAAGACTTTTGCTAACATCAAGATTTTTTTAATATTTTTTAAGTTCATATAAATTCACATATATAATATTTAAACTTCAATTATTACATATAACATCCTAATTTAATATCACATCAAAATATTATTTTCACTCACTTTTAAAAGTGAAATGCATTTTAAGTATAGGTAAATCCTAGATAAATAAATATTTAATTTTAATATTAGATATTTAAATATATAAGAATTGTGAGTGTGAGTTTCAAAAATTGCCACTAACCTCTCAATTAAGAGATATTAAATGTCAGCCAAATTTTTAGAAAGTAGATGAAATAGTAGATAAGACACAATCGAGAGATTTCACCCCATATTACGAGGACTTTTGATCTGGTTCCAGGTTTCTTATAACTGCAAGCATCCATAGTTAATTACCCCTCTCAATATTGAGAGAGTATTTTCAATTGAGGCTATTAGATTGTTAAATGTGTAGTATAGTAACATATGATGTTATAAAATTTAGTTTTATGAATTTCATCATTATTTAACTTAAAATGAATGATTGGGAGAATGATAACGCCTAATCAAGATCTCATAGTTTCATGGGTTGTCATGATCCCGCTTTACTTAGTTAGAGAATAATTAATGACCAAGAATTCTTATTATAGTAGCATCATCCAAAAGGCCCTAGTAGATGGTGTTTGTTTAAGTAGACAGCTTAATTCCACCTTAGTTGACACATGGCTTTTTTCCCTATCGTGCACCCTATGGTTCACATCTTATGCATCGAAAATATATGGCTACGCCATGACCATAATATAATGACATCATTTAGTAGTAGCCACCTGATCAAAGAACTATAGTCGTATCTAGGTCATATGTGAAGCTTACGACAATAAATGACACGGGTCACATCCTTATTATATGAGATTGATTGAGAACATAGAACACGATTTGATATTGACTTCTTCGTGAGCTAAAATTTTCTTAATTTATCACCTCTGACAAACGATTATGAAAGGTGGATGGATTGAATTTTGCTTTAAGCCTTTAGATTAATGATTTTCATTTAGACATTTAAATTAAGCTTCTTTTATAGTTTTTGTATTTGAATGAAATTTGAATTTATCATATTTAACATTAATTCTTCAATATAACTTGATTGTGATATCCCCTCTGGTTGAAATTTACATTCAATAAAATCATCATCGAGGTGTGAATGATTGAACATTCACGTTACAATTTGATAACTTTATTTTTAAGATAAAACCCCTCTAATTGAAATCCACAATAAGCATAATCATCACTAGGGTATATACCTTGTCAACTTTGCTTGCCTACTAATAGAGGATCAGGTCAATAGTTAAAACTTATGATTGTATTTTTCATATCAAAATAGAGAGTTTATGATTTTAAATAAGAAAATTTATATTAAACCTTTGATGGTCATATGCAAAGGTAAAATAAAATTACTCTCTTAATGATTAAACACTAAATTTATATAATCAATCTTGTCAACACTTATCCCTAATATGGATTGGATTGACTATGTGTGATTTACATCATCACCATATAGTACCCATTCAATTCATTCTCAATTTCATTGAATTTTGTTTAAGTTAGAAGTTTTACATGCTTATAGAGGCATTTGAAGCTATGTTTTTGCGACTTCTAGTAAAGCATGTAAATTAATCAATTGATAATTAGACTTTTTTTAAAAGCATTATAGCTAAATTAATTTCTCTTAAAACATGCATATATAAGAGTCATCTCGTTATTTGCACAAAACACGAAGTTGTGGTTAGGAGCCTATAATTATCTCAAAATATGTGTTCAATTGACTTGCAACTCTAGATGGCTTATACACACATTGATGCAATGATTTGAGTACTAAATTTTCTCGTAATGTTTGCAAGTATCACACTTTAAGTTTTATATTTTGTGAAAGATATGTGTCTTTTCAAAGCAATGATCCATCATATTCAAAACTTCTGATCACATTCATATATTCTAATGTAATAGTTTGCATAATAATTCACTTTGAGATTCTATCTTCAACTTGTTTGCATGCTCTGTTAACATTATGATTTGAAAAAAAGGATTATTTTCAAATTCCTTTTGTTTGTTTGTTTGTTTGTTTTTTTTGAAATGAGGAAAAATGATGGGAGATGGGATGAAGCATATTTTCTGTCAGCTACAATGTATGCGTATCCTGAAATTCTAAAATTGGAGAAGAGAATCTGAGGATGGAAATTACATGAGATATGGTTTTCAGGCACATTTAAACTTCAAAGCATATCATATATTTCAGTTAAAATCCCATATATCTCTCATAGCCCAATAAATTAATCCATTATCTTTATCAACTTTAGAATTTGGTCTTATATACATGTGTTGACCTCACTTCTAGAGTCAGCTCTTAATCTCCTCTTCTTAGACTTAGTACTCTTCTAGAAACTAAGAACTCCTTAGTCATAAGACACTTCTAGTGATTATGTGAACACTTAACCTAAGCCTAGAGACTTATAAGTGTTAATCATAAGATTAGGCTATGCCTTAAGGCTTAAGGAAATTACCTATCCCATAGCCTAAACCCAATCTAGCTACACTTTCTCAAATCAAACCCATACTCAATTCTCAAATCAAATCTCAAATTTAAATTCAAATTCCAAATCTTACTTCAAAATTTGACCCCAAATGATTGAAACCCAAAATCAAATTCAAATCTTAAGACCCTTCCTAAGCCATATGAACCCACATTCATAAGTTAGCCAAAACTCCTTAGATCAAATCAAAACCAACTGATCTCTTTATAAATCAATTACTTCTTCATTTATATTCACAAATAAAAGAAATCTAAATTCAAATGACCAAAACTATATCGAAAATCAAATCCAAACTAAATCTAAACCCTTTAAGCAAATTCCTTGGACTTAGCCAAATTTTACCTATATCAAGTCTAAACCAATGAATTTTCTCTTGAATCAATCATTCATTCAATTATCTACCCAAATATAAATGAAACCTACAATCATCAAATCAAATCGAAACCAACCCAAGTCAAACCCAACTTAGCCTTTTTGACATGAAAACTTCAAATGAGCAAAAAATCCCATAGACTCCAAAGTGATTGTTGTTGAATTTATATTCCAATATAGGGCTCATATATAAGTTCAATTAAACTTGAATCAAACCAAAACCAAATCAATTGACCTGCATAGGTCCACTTGACCCAAAGTGACTTAAAGGACCCATTTGAGCCAACTTCTAATCCAACCCAAATTGGACTAAACCAAGCTCACCAAAATCTTCCACCATGATTGTTAATCACCCTAGGATGATCTATTGCAATCAATTGGGCCAAACAAAGCCCAATTGGCCACTTGATCCAAATTGACCCAAATTGGCCTAAAGGACCAAATCGTGTCAAATCATGATCTAACCCAAATTGATTGCAACCAATGGCTCAAGTTTATTCAAAATTGATTATTGAACTTTACCAAAGCCATAATTAAACCCAATTTGATTAATGAGTCAATTGGTCAACTTGACCCAACCTAGCCCAAATTGTCCTAAAGGGTCAATTTGGCCTAAATTCAAATTAAATCCAAATTAATTCAAACCAAAGACCACATTCATCTTTAATTAGCCAATTGAACATGAATCAACCCAAGCTAATTTGGCCAATTTTGGTCAAATGGGTCAATTTGACCCAAAATGACCCATATGACCCAAATTGGGCCAAATCCCTTGAAACCAGGCCAAAACCAATTGGGGGTTGATCAAATCGGACCCAAACCCATTTGGGATCAGCCCAAAATCAACTCAATCAAGTTAAATCCCTCATGAATCCTCCTCCACATAGGATTCCACCCAACCTCATTTAATTCCCCCCATCACATGTACTTAACTCCTCCCCAACATTTGTATTAAATAAGTCTGATCATATGACAGCAAGAGAGGACTTTGGAACAAAAATCCAAAGTCCTCAATCAATCTATCATCCATCCTAACCACCCCAAGCAAGATGAAAATCAATTTAGAGCCAAAAAAATTCAAAAAAAGATTGTATTTTCAGCCATTATAAAAGGAGGGAGAGATGAGGCTTTAGATCTCTTCCACCCACTACCATTCAGCTCTCAAAAGCTCCCCAAAGCATAAAGGAACTCATCCCCACTTTTGAGCCATTTTTTAGTACAAAAATATAAATAATTACTCTTCTAGCGACATCAAGAAGGCACGTTCGGGAGGAGGTAAGCTAAAGATCATCCAAAGCTTCATTTACCTAAGAGTTTGCTCGATCTTCACCGCCATCGAAATCAACCCGTGAGGTAAATTTCACCAAACCATAGGCCAAGATTTCACACATTTTGTATTAATTTTCGTGATTTTAGAGTTTCCCAAAGATAATCCCACATTTTTACTTTAAATCATACAATTAGAAAATATAATCTTTTCCAACATAAAAATAGATCCATTTGGATAAGTTTTAGCTTAGAAACCCTCATATTTTTCAAAAAAAAATGCTTGAAAACATTGTTCACCGCCAGTTAAAGCCATCCGATCCGCTGGCGGACGGACGTCCGGATTGGGATCACGCAATCCGTGTCTTCGATCATGTGACCATCGATCGCGTTCGCCATCGACGCCTTCACACGATCCGCGATCGGGATCCGCCTCGCGGCGATCCGCCTTCAAATCGCCTGATACGATCTAGATCATCGACGCGGAACCGACTCCATATTTACGCATCGCATGATCCCCGCCTCGATTGCATGATCGATCTAGAAAGTCCGATCTATGACGATGGCCGAGTTTGCACTTTTGCCTTCCCAAAAGGTTGACGCGCCGCGTATTTCCTTTTATAAAAAAAATTTAAATCATGTGAAACTTCAAAAATTTATAAAAAATAAAATACTTAACCAAAAATTGCAAACAAAGGCTGTTGGATTTGTCTTTCTAAGAAGAATCCAACAAACCCAAAATCCCTAAAATTTACTGAGTATTCTAAGCTTAATTTAAGTTTTAGTAAAAATCAAATTTCATTAATTAAACCAAAAATGTAAGTCAGATTAAGTTCAAATTTTTAGGGATTTAAATTAAAGTTAAATCACACCAACCATAAAATTTTAAGTAAAATGGACTATTGGATAGGGAGAAATTAAAATTTGAAGTTCAAATTATCCATTTTAATAAAATAAATCAAATAAAAATTTTAAAATTTACAAAAATATTCAAAATGACTTAAATAACTTCAATTGACATCTAGGACTCTTAAAAAAATAATGTGATCTTCTAAATCTTAATGAAAATTAAACAAACACTTAAGAATATAGTTTAATCAATTAAGGTGTTAATTAAAACATAATCTAAAAATAATTTAAATATCAAATAAAAAAAATGAAATAGCACTTAAGAAATTATTAATCAAACCTCAAATCAGAAAAATATCATCTTTAGAAGAAATTAAATTAAATATGATTAAATTTATAAAAGTTAATAAAACTCAATTAAATGATTAAATCTTAAATCAAACTCAAATTCAACAAATTTAGAAACTTTAATCATTTGATAAACAAATTAAATCAAATAAAATTAAAGTAAACTTAATTAAGATATGATTAAATCACATCCATTTGGAATAAGATAATTAATTAACCATTAAATATTTCAACCTAATAATTAAATTAAACATATTAATGAAATCAAACAAACATAATAAATGGATCAAATCAAGTAAAACCCTAATCATGAATAATCAAACTTAATTAGTCAAACATCTAATTAATGTAAATTTAATAAATTAATCCATCATCATAATTAATCAAATTAATTTAATAAGTTACATTAAAGCTAACTCTAAAATTAAGCTTAAATCAAACCCTCAATTAAATTTAATAATCACACCCCTCAAATAAACTAATTAAGTTAATCAAATTAATCATATTAAACCTAAATTTAATCAAACATAATTAAGATGTAATTAAAAACTAATCAAATCTAAATTAAACCAAAATCATTAAATCATTAATCTCTAATTAAACAAACCCTTAATTAATTTAAAAATTTTAATTGACCCTTAATTAAACTTAATTAATCAAACATCTAATTAATGGAAACTTAATAAATTAATCCATCATATTAATAAATTAAATTAATTTTATAAATCACATTAAAATTAATCCAAATCAAAAACTTAATTAATCTACTAATTAATTTAATCATAGGTATTAAATAAACTAATTAAGAAAATTAAATTGATCATATTAAACTTTAGCTTAATCAAACATAAAATACAATTAAATGCTAATCAAATCCAAATTTAAACTTAAATCATTAACTCACTAATTACATCATTAACCTAAATAAATATGAAATCAAACTTTTAAAAAAATTAAACAAATCTTTACTTAATTTAATAATTTGATCACACCTCTTAAACAAACTAATTAAGTTAATCAAATTAATCACATTAAACTTAAGTTTAATCAATCAAAATGCAATTAAATACTAATCAAAACCTAAATTAAACCTAAACCATTAAGTCATTAATTACATCATTAGTCTAAACAAATATGAAACCAAATTGAAAATTAAACAAACCTTTATAATTAAAATAAATACACTTCTTAATTAAACTAATCACATAATCACATTGAACCTAAGCAAACCCATAGACCAATAAAGCTAATTAAATCAAATTAAATCAAGTTAAGTTAAATTAAGAAAGACTCTCATCAATTTAATATACAATCAAATCAAATCTCATTCAACCTACTTAAATAAGATAAACTAATTAACTATCCAATGTATGAAATCAAAATGCAAACCAAACTTTGATAAACATGACAAATGGATAAGATTAAAAGATAAAATCCTAATTACAAGAATCAAACTCAATTAAAATCAAAATAAAATCTCAATTAATCTAATGATCAAACAACAAATGAATGAACCATAACCACAATCAAATAAGCATGAAATTAAGTCACATAACCACAAAGAAAAGAATTAGATATTAATTTAAAAGGATAATGAATTATCAAGATTTAATTAAACTAAAACATCTAATCTAAAATTAATCAATCAAAAACACATGAATTTAAACAAAGTTAAACTTCATTAGAGATTAAGGATGTTGAATTATCAAGAATTAATTAAACCAAACATCTAATCTAAAATTAATCAATCAAAAACACATGAATTTAAACAAACATAAACTTCATTAAATATTAAGGATATTGAATTATCAAGATGTAATTAAACCAAAACATCTAATCCAAAATCAATCAATCAAATACTTAAATAAACTCTAATTCTAAAGTCTAAATCAAATCAAATCAATTACACAAATTCAAATGGGCTAATTAAGATACTTATGGACCTTAGTTATACTCTTTAGGAGTTAGGATGTTGAATAGAGTTCTATCTACAAATAGAATTCATTCTACTCTTCATTCTTAAAACTTAAACATCACTTTAACCAAATAAAAGTGAAAAGTAAATCATCAAATCATTTAAATTGAAATCCAAAGGTAAAATTTAAATTCAAACTCCAAATTGAAACTTAAACTAAAGAAGCTTAGTAAAGTCTTGCTACACAAGCCTTAAGCACACACATTAGAATACTAAGTCATCACTTCTAGTTCTAAGTTAGAGCGTTGTACACATGATGTTGTATTTTGTTTTATGATGTAATATTTTAGACTAGATGTTAGGGTGTATATTTCAGACCTGATGAGTCGATTAAATTTAATCATTTTTTTTTTTTTGGGGGTTGTGCTTAACAAAAAAAATATAAATGCTTTTGCTATGTAGGTTGCTAGCAAGTAACCCATGTTAGGAGTGTTTTACCCATGTGTGTACTAAATCCAAATTATTCATATAATTGCTTGTTGTATGGTGTTTAGCTAACATTTATTTTGCGTGTAGCTAGATTTACTTTTTCTATTTTTGATGTAATTTTCCATTAGGATGTAGGATTAGTGTTATGGAGGATTAAGATGAGTAGTGTCAAGGCTTAGTCCTTGGGGTTCCCTTTGATTCCTTTGGAGCAAATCAAATCAAAAGAAAGAGAAGGAAGAAATGAAGAAAAAAAGACCCCATAGTATTTATTTTTTTATAATTCGGGTTGTATAAGGGTATAGGCTACCCATCTTTTCTTCTCTTTTCGAGGTGTATGGAGGAACCCAACCGCACTGGCCTTTTATTCTTTTATGGTAGTCTATAAAATTATTTGACGTTATGCTTAGATTGCACATTAGAACAACATATTTTTTATAGTTTCTTTATGATTGATGCTTGAATGTGTGGCTGAATGCGAGGCTCTTAGATAAAATTAATTTTTCTACCCCAATTAACAACTCATAACTAAAATTTTAAAATAACTCATAACCTCACATAAAAGCTTAGAATTAAATAAAGATAATGAAAATTTTAGCAACCCTTAGATGGATGAATGAATGTATAATATCATGCATATCATATTCTTCCACTCTTGTTAAGAGGGGCTTCCATCCTTGCTGTGAGAATCAAGGCTTAACCTGAGAGCCTTTGGTGGAAGAACACCACTTTCTCTCTCGATTTGGCCCATAATCAAATTCTCATGCATTTAGGCATACAAAATCCCATAGCCCGTGTCAAAACAAAAAGTCTAAAAAAATCAAATAAATTTGATAAAATTTGCATTAGATTAAGTCATGGATTCATACTACTCATGATCTAGTTTCTTAGGGAGTGAGTCTAAGGACTTAATTTCCTTTCAAAATGAACAACAGCTTAGCCATCTTACAAAGCATAAGACTTACCTACATGGACTTAAAGCAGAGGAATGGCTTCCACTTGATAATAAGTCCGTAGTGGTTTTCTTCTCTTATGGAGGTAAACCATATACCCATTTTGCCTTAGATTTAGGTCGTGCCATTGTTTTGTACCAAGGCTCCTTAGTTTAAGAACTTGAGGTAGCTATTTTCTTCATGCTACAAGTATAAATTCCCACCTCTTAGGCATTTTTATAATCTTATGTTGTGGAATTATAAGCCCTAGCAATCTAATAAAATGTCAACTCAAATAATTTACTCTCTTCAAATTTCAAAAAATATAAAGCCCAACTATAGATTGAATGCTCACTAGGCATCCTATATAATGAGCATTTCCTACTTTCCCTTTGGATTCCAAAAATAAGTCTTCTCCTTGATTTATCCCATTTCATTTTCTAAAGTAGCCAATCCTTTGATAGTCTTAACCTTGAAATCTTTGGAGACCTTAATTATTTACTTTAATCGAGAGTATTCTTAAGGAATTCTGATTCCTTAGGATGTTATTAACTATGGGGGCTTGCCTCCATAGGGAACTTAATTAACCGAGCTTAAAATAAATCCTACTTTACTTTTCTATGTAAAGTAGGGGAAAGATCCATAGTATATTTGAAGACCCATCATGCCTTAGAAGTCCTTATTAGGTGATTAGGTCCATTATAGGGTGGTGATTTCTATCTTTTGAGATAGTACATCATTCCTTAATGTCATACCCGATTACTTCAATATGTACCACCTAAGATCTGTGTGGTGTCCCACATCCTAAAAATAAACACCACAAATTTTTTTGGTGACTCCACTAGGGATGGTTCCTCTCTCCATCTTTAGTAGACAATTATTGTCTCCAAGCATCGATAGTGGACTTATATTTTATATAGGCTCGAGACTATCATTCTTTCCATTGACACTTAGCTTATTTCATCCTTAAGCAAATCTCACTAACATCCTTTAGGTTTTAGGACCTCACTTCGTATATGTTTTAAAATCCCTATTGGGTTCCCCCAATAGGTGAAAATGAAAATTAATCAAACAAAGGAGATGACCAACATTAAGAATCTCTTCACCATTCTGATGGTGAGGCAAGGTTCATCCCATGAACAATAAGAGAATAAAACTCTTCTATAAAATAACATGTCTTTCCAAAAGCACTTTTTCAAAATCCACATAATAAGAGATATGTACACAAAAGTTTGTAAGAAATTTTCACAAAACACATATAACCAAACCTCGTGTAACAAATCCTATGATTGTTACATGGAGGTTCTTTTCAAAATCAAAATCAACCATTTTAATGTCTTTTCAAAACACATTTTCTTTGAAATAACTATCCCCATCCCACACACTCAAATTTGTTGAGGGAGATTCTATTTTGAATAAAATCATATTATAAAAAATTGAAACTCCACTTAGATACATCACATGTTGAAATAAATTTCTTTTGAAAAGCAATAAACCATACACACACAAAAAGAGAAGTCAAGACATATTTGAACACTTGACATAACCCAAAATTTGTCAAATGGGAATTCCCTTTCTTGAGAAGGTAGAGAAAAATTGAATTTTATTTGCATTTGTCGATAAAACTCCTTCTTGCCAAAGTCTTGGACTTCAAAACACATTGGGAACATTTGACATGTCCAGTATGTCGAATGATAGAACCTTTTAAAAAAAAATCATAAGAATAAATTGAACTCCATTGAACATACCTAAGTTTGTTAAATAAGTTCCTTTTCTTTCAAAAAACTATAAATACACCTGACTTTCACTTAACATACTAAATTTGTTAAGTGAGAGTTTCATTTTCAAAATCATAAACACATTTAACTTTCACTTAACATACCAAATTTGTTAAGTGAGAGTTTCATTTTTAAAATTGTAAACACTTTTGACCTTCACTTAACATACCAAATTTGTTAAATGAGAGTTCCATTTTTAAGAAATCATAAACACATTTGACTTTCACTTAACATACCAAATTTGTTAAGTGAGGGTCTCTTTTCAACACACATTTGATCCCTATTTTAACATACCAAATTTGTTAAATAAGGATCCAATTTTTCATGTCAAACCACACTTGAGATTTCACTTAACATACCAAATTTGTTAAGTGAGAGTCTCATTCTCAAAGAAAAATAAACATATCTCAAACACATTTGGGCTTTCATTTAACATACCAAATCTATTAAGTGGAACTCCCATCTTAAAAAGAGAAGCAAATTTATCTCACAATCACATTTGACTTTCAACATACCAAATTTGTTAAGTGAAAGTCTCATCAAATCAAACACATGTGGCCTCTACTTAACATACCAAATTTGTTAAGTAAGAAGCCCCATTTTCAAATCAAAATATCACACAATCAAATCTTCACAAGCAAAAATATTTCAAACACACAATCACAACCTCTTCTTAGCATACCCAAATTTGCTAAGTAGAGGTCTTTCAAACTATCAATATTTTCAAACAAGATGCACATAACACAAATATCTCCAAGAAAATCTCTCCTCAAATTTTAGAACCTTGCCCAACCTACCTAAATCAGTTGAGTATGGGTTCTGAATCAAAATAAAATGGCAAAGACTCTCCTCAATATCCAAAATCTCTCTGAAATTTTAATGAACCCCACTTAACATCCTTAAGATTGTTTAATGTGGGTTCAAATTCAAAATCAAATCTTAAAATCAATGATTGAAGGTGAATATCAAGGCAAGTGTCTAACTCAGCTATATTTCAATAATGTAGATTTCAATGCAATCAATTCTTCCAATCTTTAGTAAGCATCTATGGCTCCCAACAAGCTCGTGTTTTACTTCCACTGCCTAAACTTACGGATCAGTCTCTACCACTGGCTCCACCGAGGTCATCTACTTTGGCCATGGTTTTGAGGGGGTAAGGATTTCTTGCGAGGGGACAACCCTCACCATAGTTAGCAAGGAGGAGGTGGTGGGGCAGACACCACTTATCCGATTCGATATGCCATCTAATTTTGAGTTTCCTCCACTAAAGAGGAAGACCACTATTGTTCCTACTACCCTTCCAAGATAGTTGCTTAGTTGTTCCAGCCTGTGGTCACCAATTCTACTAGCCCAGGGCTACTACCCCCTCCTTGGACACCCCAAAGGGGAAGACTGTCTTAGTTTTTGAGATAGTCTCCTCCACATTCGAGGTGGGTGCTAGCTCTTGCTCTATCATACCTACACACATACAGCATCATAATAAGAACCGCAACATCAAGCGACATCACAAGAGGGTGGAGAGAGAGATGGACGCTATTTCCCATATGGTTGAGGAGGGATCTCCCTGTGAGACCTCTCCACATTTGAGAGGTAGTAGGTTCCACCCCCTATGAGCCTTAAGATGGAGAGGATGACTATAAGAGGATTGCACACTACCTCCACCACCAAAGATATTTCAAAGACACCGGGAGCATGGAAGCCCTATGCGGCTCGACAGTCGCGTTGGTCCTATGGATGCTCAGTATGGTGTAGTTTTTTTGATCCGAGGACGTTATCTCTAGAAGAGTCAAATCGATCGAGAGAGAGCCTTGGAGGCTCGTGCACCGCACAAGTAGAGGGAGCAATAAGGTTTTCAGTGGAGGCTTCCGCCTCGATGGATTTTCTAATCATCTCTAGGTCGATCGCTCATAACATCATCCTTACCTGCTACTCATGGAGGAGTAGGCTTATACAGAGTACCTCCGCACCTGCCCACTCACCACCATCGCCATCTACTACCATCCCCCATTCTAACCAAGATCCAGAAGTCCCCATCCAGGAAAGACCAACACCGGTGATTCTGCATGCCCCAAGGATCCCACTCCATCTACTCCACCCATTGAGAGGTGAGGTCTATTCGACCTCCCACCTCGCCTACTAAGAAGAAAGAATGGTGATCCAAGGTTACGTGGTTGAGTCACCACCGCATAAGAGTTACAACACAAAAGCCCTTGTAGTCTCCACGCAAGAAGATCGGGCCATAAGGGGTGAGGATATATGTAGTGTCCATGGTAAGAGATCCTCCTGTCAGCCAAGCATTCATAGCAATACGTAACTGAACGAAGTACAACAGTGAGCAAGTAATGTATTTTATCTGAGTATAGCCTCCACCGGTCAATGTGAGTGTTTATCCTCGCACGATTAGACACTCTTGATGAGATCGCCGCCGAACTTTACCGAAGAGGGAACTCTTCGATGATTCGCTGAAGAGGATGCTAGGTCCTTTTGATCTGATGGGGATGATCTCTTGGAGGACTGAAGTCCATATGGTTGACACTAGGGTTCCCTCCTTAGGATCACAATAGAGGGTGTTGTGAGGAAGAAGACACAGCTCATTCAACCCAACACCTTCATCAGCAACTGAGGCAAAGAGATGAGCATATCAGGAAGATGGAGAAAAGAGTTGAAGACTTGTTAGTGATAGTCCTAGCACTTCAAGGCCAAGCTCCATCAGTACAGCCTACTCCCTTAGAGGCCGACCACCCTGGTTATTGCATTTTTTGGATCAGCCCAAGAGTACATCTCCGTGGACCGTGATAGTATGCATAAGAAGGTGGTGGACAAAGACCTCCATGTAAGAAAAAAGATATAAACAATTAGGAGCAAAGAAGTGAAGGATGCGTTGGCACAAACCCGAGGTGTCTATGTTTCCAAAGAATAGACCCTACCAGAGGAATTTAATGGTGTCCAATATCCCAAGGGTTTTGTGCCTCCTTCCTTCAAAATTTTGATAGTGGGAACCCCAGCACATAACACATTTTGAGTGGATGCTACATGGCAAGAATGCACTTCTATTCCTCTCTTCATCGATTTGACAGTTCACATTTGATTGGTACTGAACTACCCAATGGTTCGGAAGATTTTACCGAGTTGGAGCACCTCTTCATCAAGAGATTTGTTGGAGCCCAACAAAGGGTAACAGGTGACCTTGTTGTGGCACACACAAAATCCCAATGAGTCCCTTGTTGATTATATTCTCGTGGTGAAACAGTATGAAATGAACCACATTCAACAACATGCTATAGAAATTCTTCTCAAGAATATTCATGGCCTGATTGCTTTCATGCTCAAGGGATTTATAATCAAAACCTTTGAGAAGTTAATCAACAAGGTGCTAGCCTACAAGGGGAAGCCAAATAGTTACCTTTTCAAGACTAATCATTCAAGTCCAAGCCGCATAAAAGATTCTCGAGAAAAGAGCAATACGTAACCTTGTCCTCCAAACCTCTTCACCACCACCTCATATCTAGACCACCATGCCATATCTCCATAATATACTCACGCATATCCACCTATGTACTACCTACTCTTGCCGATAGATTGAATAAGCCATATTCATTCAAGAGGGAGGTAGTTAGGAAGATCTTTAAGAATCTCTTAAAGAAACCCGACTTTCAATTACCTGAGCCTAAGAGTCTGAAACATGTGGGCAAGAGTAATGATCCTAACTATTGCCTCTACCACTGCATGGTTAGTCAGATCTTAGAGGATTGTGTCACCTTTAAGGACCTACTTGAGCACAGCTATAAGTTAGGAGCTATCATTGTCTCCAAAGAATACTTGTTAGAACAACCCTTCAGTTTTATTAGAGTAATTCTTGGGGATACTTGTGATCCTCTTAAGATAAAAGAAGGTTGTGATATTTCTTATCCCGAACCTCTTAAAAAGTGGTCTCTAAGATCAAGAAGCTTTCTTTATAGGTGCTTGAAGAAACTCAAACCTCCAACACCAAGAAGGTTTGCAAGTTGCCAAAGACAACTTGAAGAAGGTGTCAGCCCAACAATAGTAGCAGTCTACCTTACTTGCCCGGGATAGCATAGTAAAATAATCACCGTCCGAGCTCAGCACTCCATCCACCATTCCAGCTACTACTTCTTCCTCCACTAGCTCCTCTTCCATAGAGAATTAGTGGACAAGGGAACTATACCCCTTTTCTTGCTTCTTTATTAGATTTCTATCATGTACCTCCATCTAAGAAGAAATCAATGAAGAAAGCTTTCACTTACATCTTGTCCACTTCTGATACTCTAGATTTTATTCCTCTCAAAACTCTCCAAGTCTACAAAATAATAATGATAACTCTAGTTCCAATCATTCTTCTTCTGATTTAGAAATGGATTTCCCATTTCTAAATCACACGGGTTCACCTCTTGAGATTGATTTGGAGTCATCCATCGATGATGCTTATAGAGAAGTGGTAGTACACCGATGAGAAGGTAAAACTTCCTACAAATTCATCATTCCAAGAGGTCATTGAAGTTAACCTTCACGGGCAAAGTTCTACCTCCTAGATGGAACCTCGTGATAAGGGTAAGCAAATCATTGGTTCTAAAGAGATAACCCCTCCACAAGATGCTCCACCCATGGATATGCTGTGAGGATCAAGCCAAGGTTGACTACAATGTCCACATCTTAGAAAGCTACCAACTAAGTAAGCATATATGATGCCCTTATCTTATCCAAAAAGATGAGGGAATCCCTAATCATTGCTCTTCTTGATCCGAGATATGCTTAGCCCGACCATTCGAAGAGAGGCTCGTAGTTGAGAGGATACTAGAGTTACATTCAATGATGAAGACTTGCTTCTGGGATGACCAAGCACAACCACCCCCTTTACATTACAGTGGATATTGGAAGATACAGATATCCATAGTTCTTGTCGACCAGGGTGCATTAGTGAATATTATGAGTATAAAAACCCTCGCTTACTTGAGGATTGACATCTCCAAACTTTCAAAAGAGGGGATGATGTTGATAGGATTCAATAATCAAGATGAGAGGGCTTTAGGCTCTATAGTATTTCCATTAGAAGTAGATAATTGGAAGACTACCGCCAAGTTTCATATTATAGACTCAAATACATCTTTCAATGCTTTTCTTGGGAGACCGTGGATACATGAGAATAATGTGGTTCCATCCTCTCTACACCAGTGCATGAAGTTCAGGAGGGGTGAGATTGAATATTACATCAAATAAGATCTTAAGCTATTCACAGTTCATAAGGTCAGAATATATAAGGATGTGACCTACTATCTCCCCCAAAATCAATAAGTCTATTCTTGTGAACTTAGCGAAAGTTAAAAAATAAAAATAAAAGAAAAGGAAAAAAAGAAAAAAAGAAAAGAAAAGAAAAATAAAAAAAAAAGAAAAAAAAGAAAAGAAAAAAAAAGGAAATGAGAAAGAAAATAAAAGAGAAATAGACTTGGAGGAGAAAGTAGAGCTTGACATTAGATTCAACCCACAGTTCATTACTCCATTCGAACATATGGGTAGGATGACTTCACCTCCAGTGAGGAAGAGGTAGATCCAGAGACATGCCTAGAGACAGAAGACCTCCTTATTGGCTATCCAATAGAAGTTATATCTACTACCAGGACTACACCTACTATCTATATAGACTTAGAATCTAGTTCAGAGGATGAGTCATATATGATTAGTATGCTAGCTAGACAGTAGATCCCCATGCAAGTGGCAGTTGAGCCAGACAACGATGAAGATCGGGATCTTAGGCAAAGCATAGGTGTATCCAAGTTTATATGTGAAATAGCGAAGCATCAATTAGGAACTTTAGCTCTAACCCCACTTTCCTTACAAAAAGTTGAGGGTTTGGTAGTTAAGGAAGCCCCTAATTCTTCCACAAATGTAAAGGTGCAGAAGTTCTTTCTTGGAGCATCATCCTTAAGTCAAGAAGCTGATGTAGAACTTGAGGATGATTCATATAAAGATTTAATATAATTACCTTTTGATTAGTATTTGCCTTGTGTTCTTAATTTAGAAAAGAAAGGATTAATTCTACATGCTTATTCTAAACACAAGTCAGATTACTTTGAAAGGTTATGAGACAACAAATGCAGACATTCACAATCAAGATCGAAACTAAGATTTAGTATAATGGGTCCAGTTGATGATGATAATTTCTGCTTAGTCATCACCAATCATTTGGAATCTGATAGGTTCTTTTCAAATCATGCTAACTCATATGAAGAGGTGTGCTTAGAAACTTCAGATGTTCCAAATGACTTTGAAGTCAAGGATGCACCACCGAGTTCAAGATCATCAACTATCGATGAGCTCAAAGAATTCAACCTAGGAACTAAAGAACGCCCAATATATACAGTTCTATTGAATGAAAAGAAACCAATGATTTAGTGAAGCTATTGATATTTAAGGATTACTTTGCATGGAGTTATGAAGAGATGCGATCTATCTCTTTTAGTCCATAACCAGCAATAGAACCTAATGTTAACCCTATCAAGCAAGCTTCTAGATGCATGCGATTAGACATTGAACATCATGTCACTTCTAAATTCAAGAAACTGATCGATGTTGGGTTTATTAGGGAAGAAAAATATCCTACTTGGTTGGCCAGTGTTATTCCAATTAAGAAAAGAAGAATTGCATATGCGTTGATTTTAGGGATGTAAATAAGGCATGTCCTAAGGATGAATTCCCACTTTCTATACCAGAATTAATGGTGGACATTGCCTCATCTCATGCAGTATTCTCCTTTATGGGTAGGTCATCTGGCTACAACCAAATTAAGATGGCCCCAAAGGATGAAAGAAACACTGCCTTTTGAACCCTGATCAGAATATATTGTTATAAGGTTATGCCTTTCGGCCTTAAAATGTGCTACATACCTGACTCAAATCTTCGATGAACTCATTCATCATCAAGTAGAATGCTACATTGATGATCTCACAGTCAAAAGCAAAGAAAAGGAAGACCATTTTTTTTTACTTAAGAGTAATTTTTGAATGGTTAAAATAATACAACCTCAAAATGAACCCCTTGAAGTGTGCATTCAGAGTAGCTTCTGGGAAATTCCTTGGGTTTGTTGTTCGACACCATGGAATAGAAATTATTGAAGAAGATCAAAGCTATCTTAGAAATGCTACCCCTAAAAGCCTAACACAACTCAGGTCATTCCAAGGGCAGTTGGCATATCTAAGATGCTTCATTTCCAACTTATCAGGAAGATGCCAACCATTCTCAGCACTTATCAAAAAAGATGCCAAGTTCAAATGGGATGACAAGAGTCAGCATGCTTTTGAATACATCAAGCAATATCTGATGACACCGCCAGTCCTAGCCCTATCCCGGGCAAGCCACTCATATTATATACTGTTGCATTAGACGGCTACTTTGGCACTTTGTTGGCTCAAACCAATGATGAAGGATAGGAGAATGCTCTCTATTATCTCAGTCTTCATCTAATCCCTTCTAAGGCAAACTATCCACCAATTGAAAAATATTGCCTAGCTTTAATCTTTGCATCCCAAAAGCTATGACATTACATGCTTTCTCATAAGGTGAACTTGATCTCCAGAGCCAATCCACTGTAATATCTCATGACACGGCCAACCTTATCTAGATAGCACATTGGTCCATGATTTTGTCTCAGTTTGATATAACATTCGTACCCCTCCATGTTGTAAAAGGATAAGCACTTGAGGATTACTTAGTAACATCCACTCCTCGATTCTCGCTTAATGATGATCTCCCTGATGAACAAATCATGAACTTAGGGGGTACTAGTGCTCGCAACTAGAAGATGTACTTTGATGGTGTAGCTTCCACTCCAAGAGGAGAAGAACCACAACTTACTATCCCAGGGAAGGTAGGGGTAGGAATAGTTCTCCTAACTCCTGACAGCGATGTGATGAGATTCTCATATCATCTATCCAATCCATGTACCAACAATGAAGCCATATATGAGGCTCTGATTACTGGTCTAGATTTAGTCATTATACTATGCGTCCAGAGTATCAACATCTTTTGGGGATTCTCAATTAGTCATCAACTAAATCGCTAGGACTTACAAGGTTCTAAAGCATAAGCTCCATCATTACCATAAGTATACTATGAAATTGTTGGCCAAAATCCCAAAGGTTACCATTTACAAGATTCCTCGATGAGAGAATGCAGAGCAGATGCATTAGCCAAGCTTGCCAAAGAGCTGGCATGTCTAGAAGATGAGTCCATTCCAATAAGAGTCCAAAATCGACAAGTCTTATCCTTTATTGATGCTGAACTCATCGAGAGATTCTCTCTTGAAGGGGAGGTTGCCATTACCAGTAAGGATGAGGAGCCAAATTGGAGGCAATAATTCATAGATTATTTAAATGTAGGCAAACTACCTCAAGAGAAATCACTAGCACACTAAGTGAAGCAGAGAGCCCTTTCCTATACTCTTGTAGGCACCTTGTACTGGTAGTCCTTCGATCATATGTGGTTACGTTGTCTAGACAAACATGAAGCCCATAGATCATGACCAAGGTACACTCAGGGTTATGTGGAGCACATCAATTTGGTCCAAAGATGAAAGCCAAGATCAAGAGACTAGGATACTACTGCCTTCAATGATCACAGACTGCATGGATGTAGTTAGTAGATGCCACCAATGTCATGTACACGGTGTGGTCCTACATCAACCTCCCAACAATCTACATCCTACATTGGCCTCATGGCCATTTGAGTGTTGGGGTACTGACATTATGGGTTCGATCGATCCTCCTTCTTCTAAAGGTCATTAATTCATTCTAGCTGCTACTGACTACTTTTCCAAGTGGGCGGAGGCAATCCCACTTAGAGGTCACAACTCAACATATGCTCCAATTTTTCAAAACCATATCATATATAGGTTGGGTGCCTCGATAAATTATATCCGATAATGGTACGCATTCAAGAGCACTAAAATCGTGCTTTGCTTAGACACAACATAGATTGGAGATATTCTACCATCTGCTACCCAAGGGCAAATGGGTTAGTAGAAGCCTTCAAAAAAATCCTCATTCAAATACTGAAGAAGACACTAGATGACAATAAACAATGATGGCATGAATAATTAGTTGAAGCCTTATGAGCCTACTGCACCACATATAGAACTCCAACTCAATATACCCCTTTCTCCTTAGTGTATGGGTCTGAAGTTATTCTTCCATTAGAAGTCCAACTCCCATCACTAAGGATAGCCATGGGTAGTAAAATCACAATAGAACGCCAAGTTATGGTTGGAAGAGCTCGAAGGTTTGGAGGAGAGATGACTACGGGCATGCCATAACCTCAAGTTATACAAAGCTAAGATGATTCAAGCTCATAACAAGTTGGTCTCACAGAGCTTTTCAAGTAGGAGAGCTTGTTTAGTTAAGGAGGCCAATTGTCTCGAAAGATAGGAGGCAAGTTTGAACCCACTTGGGAAGGCCCTTATGTCATAGAGAAGGCCTACCAAGGAGGGTCTTATCAACTCATAAATTATAAAGGAGAGCGTCCGATGCTTCCAATCAATGGGTTCTACCTAAAGAAATATTATCCATAAATCTTGTTTGAAAATAATTATCAATAAAATTTCTTTTCATCTCAAATTTCATTTCTTTTGTGTTAGAAATATCTTTTGCCATGATATATTTAGGGTAGGTATAAGAGAACCCAAGCGACATCTTATTCCCTCTTTCGCAACATAAACAAACATATATCTTTTATCTTAGGCTACTTTGATGTGGGAGCAATTGGCACTCACTCATTAGTGCTCTAGGTCTCTACATGCTACCTCTAGCATGTCATAGTCACTTATTGGAGGATGTGAGTTCCCGCACATTCTTTCTAACTTGACCATTGCACACCTATGAGCGCCTTGTCAGTTTGGTAGTCTTCACTACCACAAGAACTACCTGTGTTGGCTTTATTTAAGAAGATGTGAGTCCCAACATTTTCTTCTTGAACTAGCCACCATACTCTGACTAGGTCAAGTTTCCCCGAGGTTTAGGTGTAAGAGTCCCCAGTGGCATCCTATTCCTTCATATCAAGCACAAACACACATATCTTTCTTTTGGGCTATTTTGATGTGAGAGCAAGCCCCATGTGGCACTCACTCATTAGTTGCTCTAGGTCGGGTTCGATTTATTGTCCAAAACAACCGATCATCCCAGTGATCATTTGTTGGTAGATGTGAGTCCCCACGCTTTCTTCCTAATTTTACCATTACAACCCGATGAGCCTTGTTAGTTTCATAGTCTTTTCTGCCTAGCCAGTAAGCTATCTCATGGTTGATCCTGTTTAAGAAGATGTGAGTCCCCATGCTTTCTTCTTGAATTAATCATCATGATCTAACTAGGTCGAATATATTTGAGGTTTAGGATAAGGCCCCCAGAGGATCCTTTCCTCTTGACTACGTTTGAGTTGATATAAGTCCCCAGTGGCATTCACTCAGTAGTTGCCCTAGGTCGGATGGCATCTATCGAGCTGAAGATAGACTATCCTAGCAAACAGTTCAGTTTTAGAGAGATGTAAGCCTACATGCCTTCTTTTAGACTATTTTCGATGGCCATCGTAGGTTGGTTGATGTTCACTATGTTGACAGTGACTCACCCGGTGGGTACACCACTCTTGGCGATGTAAGTCCCTTTCTCCTTGAGTTGGCCACCAATACTATTTGATATATGATTAGCAATGCCATCCTTTCCAGTGTGTTGGATTAAGCCTTTAGCGGCTCCATCCCCTGTGGGCATTCTATTTGGATCACATCCTTTGCACCCCATTTAGACACTACCCGGGTTACTTTTGGATTGGATAGTCCCCCTTTCCTAGTAGCCACCCCCATGGTTGGAGAATTTATTTAGTGGATGCATAGATTCTCCCTTGATTAGAATCTAAATGGTTAAGTCGATATAAGCTCCTTCTTAGTTTCATCCCTCGCAACAAGGTCAATGTTAAAACAAACTAAACAAATAAATAAAATTAATTCACTTGTGGATTAGGAATTCAAGTCTCTAGTGGCTCATTTCACAAGCAGGCATCCTATCTTTAGGGTAGTGTCAGCAAAACTCCCTATAGAATTACCTGACTACTTTGAGTTGAGATAAGTCCCCGGGTCGGCGCTCACTCAGATTAGCCATTAGGTTGGGTTCAACTTGTTGTGCCACCAACTGAATTACCCTCATCTTTACTTTGAAAGATATAAGTCTATTACGCATTCTTTCCAGCATGACCATTGCAAACTGACGGGCAACCTTAGGTCGGGTCCAATTTGTTGCACAAGTAACCGATCACCCCAGTGGTTCCTTGTTTAGGAAGATGTGAGTCCCCATACTTTCTTCCTAACTTGACCATTGCAAACTAAAAGGCACCCCTTAGGTTTGTTAGCTCTACCTAATAGCTGGTAGATCCCTATGGATTTGTAAACCTAAGATAGGTCTAGGCTGATATTAGCTCCTTCTTAGTAGATCCATCGCAGACCCAACACCTAAAATTAAATTAATTCTGACTATTCTTGAGTCGATATGAGTCCACAGTGGCATTCGCTCAAATAGTCACCTCGGATTGATCATTTGCACCATCAACTATCACCTCAAGATCCTTTCTTTGGAAGATGTAAGTCTATGCTTTCTTCTAATGCACACCATTGAAAGGCAATCCTTAGGCCGATAGTACTACCTTGGGGTGGTAGACTACCCTTTGGACTTATAAATTTGAGATAGATCAATCAAGCGACATAGCTCCTTCTCTTGTCTATCGCACGCCAATAGGGTCCACAATATAACACACAAAATTAAATTAAATTAAATCAAATCAAATTAATCATCAAGACTACTCTTGAGTTGAGGTAAGACCCCCAGCGGTGCTCACTCAGTAGTCTCCCTTAGGTCGGGTTCAACTTGTTGTGCCACCAACGAGTTACCCCGACATCTCTTTGCTTTGAAAGATATAAGTCTATTACGCATTCTTTCCAACATGATCATTGCAAACCGACGGCCAGCCTTAGGTCGGGTCCAATTTATTGTGCAAGGGACCGATCACCCTAATGGTTCCTTGTTTAGGAAGATGTGAGCCCCTGCACTTTCTTTCTAACTTGACCATTGCAAACCGAAAGGCACCCCTTAGGTTAGTTAGCTCTACCTATCGACCGGTAGACTATCCCTTTGGATTTGTAAACCTAAGATAGGTTTAGGCTGATATTAGCTCTTTCTTAGTAGATCCATCACACACTGATAGGGTCCATCTAAAAAAATTAATTAATTCTATTCTTGAGTCAATATGAGTCCATAGTGGCATTTTTCAAATAGTCTCCCTAAATCGATTGATCTATTGTGCCATCGTGATCACCCCCGATCCCTACTTTAGAAGATGTAAGCCTTTTACACTTTCTTCCTAGTATAGTCATTGCACATTGAAAGGCAACTCTTAGGCTGGATAGTTCTACCTTGTGGATGGTAGACTACCCCTTTAGATTTGTATATCTGAGATAAGTCAAGGCCGACATAGCCCCTTCTCAATGGGTCCATCGCACGCCAACAGGGTTCATAACATACACCAAATTAAATTAAATCAAATCAAATCAAATTAATCATCAGGACTACTCTTGAGTTGAGGTAAGACCCCATGGCTCATTCAATAGTCACCTCGAGGATTGATCATTCGCCATCGATGGATCAATGGGATCCCTTTAGAAGATGTAAGTCTGCTACGCTTTCTTCCTAGAATAGTCATTGCACATCGAAAGGCAACCTTTAGGCCGAGTAATTCTACCTTGTGGCTGGTAGACTACCTCTTTGGATTTGTAAATCTAAGATAGGTTAAGGCCGACATATCCCCTTCTCAGTGGGTCCATCGCACACTAATAGGGTCCACAACATAACACACAAAATTAAACTAAATCAATTCAAATCAAATCAATATAAATCAAATTAATCATCAGGACTACTCTTGAGTTGAGGTAAGCCCGTGCTCACTCAATGTTGGTCCATTTGTTTGCCATCGACATATCATCCAAACTGATCCCTACTTTGAAGATGTAAGTCTATATGCCTTCTTCCTAGTACAGTCATTGCACACCGAAAGGCAACCCCTTAGGTCGAATAGTCCTACCTTATGGCAAGTAGACTACCCTTTTGGACTTATAAATCTAAGAACTCCTATGAGGTGCAATTAAACCAACCTCCCTAGTGAAGTCAAATTAAACATATCAAATGAACTAAATTTCTCCCTAGTGAGGCTCAAATCAAATTAGCCTCTCTAGTGGAGCTTAGATCTAAATCAAACAAATTCGATCGAGTGTACATCCCCAATAAATATACCTTCAATCTAGAACCCTTCTTCCTAGTGGAGCCATAACAAATTAAACCAACCTCCCTAGTGGAGTCTGATCAAACAAATCAAAGAAATCCAATCAAAATCTTATCCCCAATGAATACACACCTAAACAAGTCATACTCATAATCAAACTCAAATTCTTATCCCTCAGTGGATAACTTGAACATGCTTCCCAAGTGGAAGGTTCATCTGCGAACCCTTAGCAGATTCCTTTCTGCTCTCTTATCACCTTAGCATAAAAAGAGCTGCATCACACTAAGATTGTGATTTTATCTACCTTTCAACTATAGGTATAGATCACTTCCATTGTTTGTTGCAATCTTCTGGATGTTGTTGATTATTTCGGTCAACACCAATACATGCGGTGAGCCTTGTCAGTTATACCACACCTATTGGGGGGTCCTTTTGTTGACCTCACTTTTGGAGTGAGCTCTTAACCTCCTCTTCTTATACTTAGGACTCTTCTAGACACTAATAACTCCTTAGTCATAAGACACTTCTAGTGATTAGGTGAACACCTAACCTAAGCGTAGAGACTTAGAAGTGTTAATCATAAGATTAGGTTATGCCTTAGGGTTTAAGAAAATTACCTGTCCTATAGCCTAAACCCAATCTAGCTACACTTTCTCAAATCAAACCCAGACTCAATTCTCAAACCAAATCACAAATTTTCAAATTCCAAATCTAACTTCAAAATTTGACCCCAAATGATTGAAACCCAAAATCAAATTCAAATCCTAAAACCCTTAGCCATATGAACATTCATAAGCTTAGCCAAAACTCCCTTAGATCAAATCAAAACCAACTGATCTCTTTATAAATAAATTATTTCTTCATTTATATTCACAAATATAAATGAAATCTAAATTCAAATGACCAAAACTATATCGAAAATCAAATCCAAACTAAATTTGAACCCTTTAAGGAAAATCCTTGGACTTAGCTAAATTTTACCTAGATCAAGTCTAAACCAATGAATTTTCTCTTGAATCAATCATTCATTCAATTATCTACCCAAATATAAATGAAACCTACAATCATTCATTCAATTATCTACCCAAATATAAATGAAACCTACAATCATCAAATCAAATCAAAACTAACCCAAGTCAAACCCAACCTAGCCCTTTTGACTTGAAAATTTTAAATGAGCCAAAATCCTTAGACTGCAAATTGATTACTGTTGAATTTATATTCCAATCTAGGTCTCATATATAAGTTCAACTAAACTCAAATCAAACCAAAAACAAACCAATTGACTCTTAGGTCCACTTGAATAGTGACCTAAAGGACCCATTTGAGCCAACTTCTAATCCAACCCAAATTGGATTGAACCAAGCTCACCAAAATCTTCCACCATGATTTTTGATCACCCTAGGATGATCAATTGCAATCAATTGGGCCAAACCAAGCCCAATTGGCCATTTGATCTAAATTGACCCAAATTGGCCTAAAGGACCAAATCGGGTCAAATCATGATCTAACCCAAATTGATTGCAACCAATGGCTCAAGTTCATTCCAAATTGATTATTGAACTTGACCAAAGCCATAATTAAACCCAATTCAATCAATCTTGGTCAACTTGACCCAACCAAATTGGCCTAAAGGGTCAATTTGGCCTAAATCCAAATTAAATCAAAATTAATTCAAACCAAAGACCACATTCATCTTTAATTATCCAATTGAACATGAATCAACCCATAACCTAAGCTAATTTGACCAATTTTGGTCAAATGGGTCAATTTGACCCAAAATGACCCATATGACCCAAATTGGGCCAAATCCTTGAAACCAAGCCAAAACTCATTGGGGATCAAACTAACCCAAACCCATTTGGGATCAGTACCAAACCAACCCATTTTAATCCATCATGAATCCTCCCCACATAGGATTCCACCCAACCTTATTTAATTCCCCCCATCACATGCACTTAACTCCTCCCCAACATTTGTATTGAATAAATCTGATCATATGGCAGCAAGAGAGAAATTTGGAGCAAAAAATCAAAGTCCTCAATCAATCTATCATCCATCCCAACCACCCTAAGCAAGATGAGGCTTTAGGTGGAGCCAAAAAAATGAGGCATTGTATTTCTAATCCCTCAAGATGGAGCCAAGAAAATTCAAAAAAAAATTGTATTTTTGGCCATTATAAAAGGAGAGGGAGATGAGGCTTTAGATCTCTTCCTCCCACCACCATTCAGCCTCTAAAAGCTCCCTAAAGCAAAAAGGAACTCATCCCTCACTTCTTTGAGCCATTTTGAGCTCAAAACACAAATAATTTCTCTTATAGTGAGGGTGGTATCGAGAAGATATGTTTGAAGGGAGGCAAGGTCTAAAATCACTCTAAAAGCTCCTCACATACCTGGGAGTTTGCTTTGATCTTCACGCCATTGAAAATCATCCATGAGGTAAATTTTGTCCATTGCCTTAGAATTTCATGCATTTTGTGTTAATTTTCTCGTGATTTTAGGATTTTCCCTCGATAATCCTCCATTTTTACTTTAAACTATTCCAATTAGGAAATAAAATTTTTTTTGGTGCAAATCGGCACAAAAATGGGTCCATTTGGACAAGTTTTGGCTTAGAAACCCTCATTTTTCCAAAAAAAGCAAAAACATCGCCATCACAAAGCCATGTCCGAGGGTCGGATCTAATCTCAATCGCGGATTGGGATCCGGCCTTTGAATCATGATATGCACCGGCCCCGATCGTTATGCAAATGGCTCGTGACGCGATGGATCGTGCGATCCGCCATTGATCGCCTAATGAGATCGACATCGACACGCGAACTCGCGACGGATGGCTCGATGTCGATCGCGATCGCGATCATCTGACCGATATAATCATCCAATCTCGATTGAGGACCGAAGCGCGGTCGTTTTCCCTTCCCGCCCAAAGGTTGACGTCATCATCGCACGTATTTTCTTTTTATTAAAAAAAATTAATTTAAATCACCTGAAACTTCAAAAATTCATAAAAAATAAAATACTTAACCAAAATTAAAAAAAAAAACTCATTGGATTCTCAGAGGAATCTAACAAACCCAAAATCTCCAAAGTTTACTAAGTATTTTGAGCATAATTTAAGTTTTAGTATAAATCAAATTTCATTACTTAAACTAAAAATATAAATCAGATTAAGCTAAAATTTCTAGGAATTGAAAGTAAATTTAAAACACACTTACCATAAAAATTTCAAGTAAAAATAACTTCTATATTGGGAGAAATTAAAATTTGAAGTTCAGATTGTCCATTTTAATAAAATAAATCAAATAAAAATTCAAAAATTTACAAAATATTCAAAATTAAATCACTTCAATTGACATCTAGGACTCTTAAGAAAATAATGTGATCTTCTAATCTTAATGAACCCCAAACAAACACTTAAGATTAGAGTTTAATCAATTAAGGAGTTAATTAAAACATAATCTAAAAACAATTTAAATATCAAATAAAAAAAATGAAATAGTACTTAAGCAATCATTAATCAAACCTCAAATCAAAAAAACATCATCTTTAGAGAAAATTAAATTAAATATGATTAAATCTATTTAAGTTAATAAAACTCAATTAAATGATTAAATCTTAAATCAAACTCAAAATTCAACAAATTTGAAACTTTAATTATTTGATACTAATCAATTAAATCAAATAAAATTAAAGTAAACTTAATTAACATATGATTAAATCACATCCATTTGGAATAAGATAATTAATTAACCATTAAATATTTCAACCTAATAACTAAATCAAACATGTTAATGAAATCAAACAAACATAATAAATGAATCAAATCAAGTAAAACCCTAATCATGAATAATCAAACTTAATTAGTCAAACATCTAATTAATGCAAATTTAATAAATTAATCCATCATCTTAATTAATCAAATTAATTTAAATAAGTCACATTAAAGCTAACTCTAAAATTAAGCTTAAATAAACCCTTAATTAAATTTAATAATCACACCTCAAATAAACTACTTAAGTTAATCAAATTAATCATATTAAACCTAAACTTAATCAAACATAATTAAGATGCAAAAACACTAATCAAAACCTAAATTAAACCTAAATAATTAAGTCATTAATCTCTAATTAAACAAACCCTTAATTAATCCCCTTAAACAAACTTAACTAATCAAACATCTAATTAATGCAAACTTAATAAATTAATCCATCATCTTAATAAACTAAATTAATTTTATAAATCACATTTAAATTAATCCAAATTAAAAACTTAATTAATCTACTAATTAATTTAATCACACCTATTAAATAAACTAATTAAGTTAGTTAAATTGATCATATCAAACTTAAGCTTAGTCAAACATAAAATGCAATTAAATGCTAATCAAATCTGAATTTAAACTTAAATCATTAACTCACTAATTATATCATTAACCTAAATAAATATGAAATCAAATTTAAAAAAAAATTAAACAAATCTTTACTTAATTTAATAATTTGATCACACCTCTTAAACAAACTAATTAAGTTAATTAAATTAATCACATTAAACTTAAGTTTAATCAATCAAAATGCAATTAAATACTAATCAAAATCTAATTAAACCTAAACCATTAAGTCATTAATTACATTAGTCTAAACAAATATGAAACCAAATTGAAAATTAAGCAAACCTTTATAATTAACATAAATACACTTCTTAATTAAACTAATCATATAATCACATTGAACCTAAGCAAACCCATAGACCAATAAAGCTAATTAAATCAAATTAAATCAAATTAAGTTAAATTAAGAAAGACTCTCATCAATTTAATATACAATCAAATCAAATCTCATTCAACCTACTTAAATAAGATAAACTAATTAACTATCCATTGTATGAAATCAAAATGCAAACCAAACTTTGATAAACATGACAAATGGATAAGATTAAAAGATAAAATCCTAATTACAAGGAATCAAACTCAATTAAAAATCAAAATAAAATCTCAATTAATCTAACCTGATCAAACTACAAATGAATGAACCATAACCACAATCAAATAAGTATGAAATTAAGTCACATAACCATAATCAAAGAAAAGAATTATATATTAATTTAAAAGGATATTGAATTATCAAGATTTATTTAAACTAAAACATCTAATCTAAAATTATTCAATCAAAAATATATGAATTTAAACAAACTTAAACTTCATTAGAGATTAAGGATATTGAATTATCAAGATTTAATTAAACCAAGCATCTAATCTAAAATTAATCAATCAAAACACATGAATTTAAACAAACTTAAACTTCATTAAATATTAAGGATATTGAATTATCAAGATGTAATTAAACCAAAACATCTAATCCAAAATCAATCAATCAAATACTTAAACAAACTCAAATTCTAAATTCTAAATCAAATCAAATCAATTACATAAATTCAAAGGGCTAATTAAGATACTTAAGGATCTTAGTTATACTCTTTAGGAGTTAGGATGTTGAATAGGGTGAGTTTTGTCTATAAATAGAATTCATTCTACTCTTCATTCTTGAAAACTTAAACATCACTTTAACCAAATAAAAGTGAAATAAAAATGAAAAGTAAAATCATTTAAATTGAAATCACCCAAAGTTAAAATTTAAATTCAAACTCCAAATTGAAACTTAAACTAAAGAAGCCTAGTAAAGTCTTGCTACACAAGCCTTAAGCACTCACATTAGAATACTAAGTCACCACTTCTAGTTAGTTGTATGTAGTGTTGTATATTGTGTTTTGTTTGTGATGTAATATTTTAGGATGTTAGGTGTATGTTTCATAGACTGATGTTAGTTATTAGACTAATCATGTTTTTTGTAGGGGGTTTTAAGACTCCCTGTAATAAAAATATAAATGCTTTTGTTGTGCATTGCTTAGCCTAAGCATAACCCACATTAAAATAGTGGCTTGGTTACCCATGTGTGGGTGCTAAGTCAAATTATTCATATAACTGCTTTGTGTAACGGTGTTTAGCTAACATTTATTTTGGTGTAGCTAGATTTACTTTTTCTATTTTGATATAATTTTGCATTAGAATTAGGATTAATGTTTTGGGGATTAGGATGAGTAGTGCGAAGGCTTAGTCCACAGGGTGCCTGTGATGCCTTGAGCAAATCAAATCAAAAAAAAAAAAAGAGAAGGAAGAAATGAAGAAAAGAGAACCCCATAGCATGTATTATTTTTTTTGTAATCGATGTATAAAAGGCTACCCATCTCTTTTTTTTTCTCTTTAAGGTGTACGGGAACCCACCATCGGCCTTTTATTCTTTTATGGTAGTCAATAAAATTGTTTGATGTTATGCTTAGATTGCATTAGAACAACATGCTTTTTTATAGTTTCTTTATGATTGATGCTTTAATGTCTGATGTGGTAGGCTCTTAAGATAAAATTAATTTTTCTACCCTAATTAATAAGTCATAACTAAAATTTTAAAATAACTCATAACCTCACATAAAAGCCTAAGAATTAAATCAAGATAATAAAATATTTAGCAACCCCTTAGATGGATGAATGAATGTATAATATCATGCATGTCATATTCTTCCACTCTTATTAAGAGGGGGTTTCCATCCTTGCCAGAGAATCAAGGCTTAACCGAGAGCCTTTAGTGAAAGAATACCCCTTTCTCTTTTGATTTGGCCCATAATCAAATTCTCATGGATTTAGGCATACAGAATCCCATAGCCCATGTCAAAACAAAAAGTCCAAAAGAATCAAATAAATTTGATAAAATTTGTATTAGATTAAGTCATGGATTCATACCACTCATGCTCTAGTCTCTTAGAGTGATCTAAAGACCTAGTTTTCTTTCTAAATGAAAAATAACATACCCATCTTGCAAAAGCATAAGACTTGCCTACATGGATTTAAAGCGTAGAGGAGTTAGCATGCCACTCATATAAAATAGTGAGATTTATTCTCTCTTATGAGGTAAACCATATACCCATTTTCCTTACATTTAGGTGTGCCTTTGTTTTGTACCAAGGCTCCTTAGTTTAGGAATCTAAGGTAGCTATTTCCTTTGGGCTATAGGTATAAATCTTCACCTTAGGCATTTCCACAATCTTATGTTATGAATTATAAGCCCTAGCAATCTAATAAAATGTCAACTTAAATAATTAACTCTCTTCAAATTTTAAAAAAAAATATAAAGCCCAATTATAGGATAGAATGGAATGCTCACTAGGCTTCCAACTATCATGAGCATTTCCTATTTTCCTCCTTTGGATTCCAAAAATAAGTCTTCTCTTGATCTATCCCATTTGATTTTCTAAAATAGCCAATCCTTTAATAGTCTTAACCTTGAAATCTTTGAGAACTTAATTGTCTACTTTAATCGAGTATTCTTAAGAAATTTCATTCCTTAGGATGTAATTAACTATGGGGCTTCTCCATATAGAACTTGAACCCGACTTAAAATAAACCCTACTTTTACTTTTCCATGTAAAAGTAGGAAAATCTATGGTATATTAAGACCCATCATGCCTTAGGAGTCCTTATTAGGTGATTACCATTCCATTAGGTGGTGATTTCTATCTTTGAGATAGTACATCATTCTTAATATACATCACTTCAATAAGTACCACCTAAGATCTATGTGATATCTCACATCCTGAAAATAAACACCACAACATGAATATATAAAATCAAAGTAGAATTAACTAAGCTTTGTTGACATTCATATATGTTACATGAGTTGAATTGAGCATATACGATGAATTTGACTGACTTCATATGATTTAGAGTGCAAATCAGAGCTTAAATGCACTAAATCATTAAATTAGTCAAACAATCTTCAATCAATGAATGGACTTCATCGCATTCAAATGTCAAAAATTGAATATACACACTCTACAATTTAACGGTCAACCGAGCAAGAGATCGAGTCATCAATGTGCCAACACGTATCAGAGTTGGGAGACTGGGACGATGTCCTAACGACCTTCATTCATGAAAATGATTCTATAGTTAGCTTTGAAACATAAAAATCTATCAAATGAGGCCATTGATAACGAACACGAACGCGGTAATGTGATAATTGCATTTTGATAAAATTGAATCATCGACTCAAATCAAAACTCGATCAAAAACTGTCGTGTATCTAAAATATAAGTAACTTTGAATCAACATATATGTATTAACCATATAATGATGTCGATGTAAAATTCATATTAAGATTGATTAAACACTTAGAAAATTAATTAATAAAACCTATTTATACCTAATAACCCAAACCCACTCTAAATCCCTTATTCACGATCGACTTGAGCCGAATTGCACATGATTTCCCTTCCTCATCTCCCTTTCATTCATTCCGTCTCTCCCTACAGCAAGCAAAGGCCTCCATCCCTCAAAATCGAGCAACCGTTCATGCCCGATCCTCCCTCAAAATCGAACAAAACCGCTCCCATTCTTTCATCCTCCAAAAATGGAAACTCCTCTCAACTGAAGGTATCTCTCTTCTTGTTCATTTCTTCAGAACTGAACACTCAACTCTAGATCCCTCTCGATCTGAAACCCTTCCCCACTTGGTTCATCCTCAAGAAGTCGAAACCCTCATCTTTGTACTTCTTCCTTCTACTTCACTATTTCTCGAAAAAAGAAGGGAGATGTCGCAAAGGTAATCCTCATCTTCCTTCCCACTCCTTCGTGCACTAATGCTTCTCTAAATCCCATAAGTTCAACTACCAATAGGATTTAGTAAATTTGGATTTAACTTGTGAAAGAGGCTTTAATGGGATCACAAAAACATCAAATTTAACTTGTCCAAAAATATTGTTTGACTGGATTTAAGTTAAATCCGGCTTAAATCCTACTCAAATCCTGCAACCAAATAGCCATAAACTGTTAGCTCTTGTCCAGCCTCTTTCTCTTTAAGAAATTCTTGCCTTGTGGGTCTAGCTATTCTCTACTAGTCGCTCGTCATCATCATCGGGCATTCTCCTCTCTCACACTGCTAGACATCTCCATCTACATAATCCAGAGCAACTTGTTGATCCATGTATTTCACTTATGCCATTCTTTCATTTGTGGATTTGAAGATGACGGTGTTGTTGAAGAAGCTTCAACAAAAATATGTGCTTAACGAGAATAATAATTATGATGCTCTAGAAGTTTTACCTGGTATTAAAGAGACTCTTCTCACTAAAAAGATTGAAACATTGGAAATGATATTTATATCCATGACTAACATAGTGAAGGAGTTTCTTTGGATTGTTTTGTCATTCAATAAAATTGCAAGAGATGCTGACCAACTACTAAGGGGATCAACTCCATACCAATGCAACTTCATGTTGGCATACAACCAAATCTTCAACAATGTCTAGATGGCCTTAATACTTTCCATAAGATGTATAGATCATAATTACTTCTTAAATCATCAATTCTTTCTTTATTGATGTTGAAGTACTTCAAATACAGATGATCGAAGACCCACTAATGCTCAATAGAGTTTAGTAGGTATGAAGACTCAGTTTTGGTGTCGCTACACTCAAAATAAAAACACCGCTCCCTACGCTCAATAAGGCATACCAAGCCAAAACTGTTAGATGTGGCACCCCTATGCTGAAATGTTGAAATTTTGCCATATTTTACATTGACAAAAACTCAAATAAATTAGTTTAAATTAAAAATTCTAAGCTAATTTTAAAATTTAATTTGAGTTTGCTAAATTTTGAAGTAAACAAAATTATCAAAATTTAACTCCAACTGAAATCAAGGATTAGTCAATTGCTCTCAAATGAATAAACATTTCTCACTCAATATTTGAATTATCTTGGATTTCACATTGAGATAATCAAAAGAAAATTTCAATCATTTTTAAGATTGAAATATGCAATGTCTGGAAATATATTGAGATACTCGATCATGAAGTAATCGAAATGAGTTGAATATTTTGGTGATAAACATAAGCTTAACACTTCAATATCTCATTTCAATTGACATGAAAGATGATCTGATTGAATATCTAATCAAAGCACAAGAGATCCCTTTGGACTTAAGATATAGTCTTCAAATATAATTCACTCTAAGTAAATTAAAGAAAATCAAAGAATTCATAAGATTCCTAATGAAATTGAAGGATTGCTAATAAGTATAATCAAGGAATTCTTGGAAAGTATTTGAAACATATTATTCATCTTATTAAATGCTTAAATTGTACCAAACATAAATTGAATAGAGAGTAATGAGTTTGAAGATCGTCAATAGATATAAATGAGAGTCTGAAGATCAAAGATCCAAAGACTACAACTCAATAAAATAAAGCAATTAAATATTATTTTCAAGGGATCTAACAAGCTATTAAAATAGTTTAAAATGCCTTCATTGCAGGATCTACAATTCTTTGTACAAGTAGAGAAGGCGATGCTAAGTTAAATTCTCCATGAATTATGTAGCTTCTTTTAATCCAAAAAAAAATTTCATTCTAATTATGGTTTTCAAAGTCAATGACTTTATTTAATTAGATGAAATTATCTAATCTATAAATTCTTGCATGTGCTAATGAGATTTAAAGTATACATTTTAATATCTAAAAAGGTTGCAGCTAAGTTAGAGTTAAATGAAATATGAAATCAATCTCATAATTCATAAATAAAAATTACCTAAATTACTAAACACTCACATGGGCCTCGACACTTATACCAAGCATCTAAACTTTGTATTTTAGGATGCTGTGCCAGTTTAAAAAAAGGGGAAGAATAAAGAAATTGATTCATCCTTATGACTATATGCATGCAAGCTAATGAATCTCTCCATATGCTAATTCAAGCCAATGAAAGATATAAGTACTCCATAGAATATGATCACATTAAGCTTCTTCTATATTTGAAATAGAGTTGATAGCATATACTAAATAATCAACTTCTAAATGAATTTAAATTACATCATATCATAAGACCCAATCCTTTATATTTGTAATGGAGTTGATAAGGTTTATTATGATATCAATTTCTTAAATAATTTAAATTACACATAAGATATACTCTATATTTACTTATTTCTTTCCATCCTAAATATAACATTTGATAATAACTACGTTATGCTAGGTTGGCATAAGGTTAATAAAAGTTAGGAGGAAGATTATGTTAATTACTAAGTTGACTAGTGAGCTTGAATTGCTTTAATTCGATTCCTTAGAATAGGGACTAGGCCAAGCTATTTTAAGGGTCTAAAATTTATGAGGTTAGTTTGTGGACTAGATTAAAAATGTTAAGTTCATCTCAAAGGATGGTTTAGAATGTGGAATGATTAAAGTCTAGTCATACCAACTTAGGTCTCTCTAATGCGAATGTGGGCTGCTATAGCAATGAGCAAGCTTTTCATGCATGTGCTAAAGTGTAAAATATAGATTGGTTAGAATATGAGTTCGATCAGAAGATGGGTGTTGAGTGAGATCCTAAACCCTAAACCCTAAATTTAGAAGTGGCAAGTTATTATAAGTTGACAACATGAAGAGTGTGTTTATTGATTAAGATACCGACTTAATCAAATGTAATCAAATATATGTTACACCAAAAATAATATCAAATAATAGCTCTTCCAAAATAAGTGTTTGATCAAAACACCAATCATCACATACATTAAGTTTGGGAAATTGTGAAGCAATGTATCCTAAAATGCTCAAAAATATTATCCTAAATAATATTTCATCGATATAGTATGAACCAAAAGTATAATATTTGCCAATGTTGACCTTTCATATATACCACATGAGTCGAATCGAGCTTATGAAATGAATTAGATCAACTTCGGGTGCTTCATAGCATAAATTGGAGCTAAGATGCACCTAACATCACCAAAATTATCTCAAATGACCTTCGATCGATGAACGGCCTTTGTCATTGCATTCAAAATATTAAAATTGATAAGAACATAAATATTACATAATCTAGCAATCGATCGAGTAAGTGATCGAGCTATCAATGTGTTGACACGCATATCGGGGAAGGGAAATTATGATGATGACTAAATGATATTCGTTCATGAAATTGGTTATGTCGTTGGCTTTGAAATATTGAAAACTACCAAATGAGACTGTCCATGCTCAGTTCAGGCAAGTCTGTGTAAATGTCAAATGATCGGAAGTGACAATGAGAAAATTGAGGTTGAAATACACTGAACGTCACCAAAATCAATCGAAATAACCTCCGTTTGATGAGCGGATATTGCCATTGTGTTTAGAATGTCAAAATTAATCAGAATATATATATTCCACAATGTAATAGTGAACCGATCAAGAGATTGAGCTGTTAACATGCCAATGTATATATCGAGGTCAGGAGGCACCGACTTAAACCAAACAACCTTCGTCTGCGAAATTGATTGTGACGTTAGCTTCAAAATGTCAAAATCTATCAAGTGAGACAATTCATACTTAATTTGGACAAGTCTGTGCAAATATCGAGCGATTGGAAGTGGCGACGTGCAATTTTGAAATGAAATTGGCTCGACTCGATGCCAACTTGAATCGAATGGCCTCTGATCGTGAAATGGACTACTCCATTCGCTAAACATCGAATAACTTAAGATTGATATATATTAACTACATGATTTTTTTGGCATAAAATTCATTTTAAAATTGATTAAGTGTTTAAACAAGAAATTATTAATTAGCTAAACTCATTTATAACCAAAATCTCTCAAACTAACCTAAATCCCTAAATTCTCTCATTTTGCACTCGATCTCCTTCATTTACTGGCCTGCTCATCTCCCCTTCACGTGCAAGCTGTCATTTGATTCCCTGCGCTCCAAGCCCATTTGATGATCCCAACCAACCACTCTTCATCTCCTCCTTCAATGACACCACTGTTCCCCTTTTTCATGGTTATTTCTTCCCTCAACAAAAAAGAAGACTCAATTTTTTCTCTCCCTCTCTCATCCAAATTGCACACAAGCAAGGTTAGGTTCTCCCTCTCCTTCCTCTTCCTCTCCCCTTCCTCTTCCCTCTCCTTCCTCTTTCCTCATCCTTACTTTGAAATTTTCCACTTTTCCTCATTTTTTTTTTTGCTAGAAATGCCTTCCCCTTTCCCTCATCCTCATTTGGCCGAAATCTCCTTTCCCCCTCCTAATCCATTTCCTAAAACATCAAGCATATCCTTCTTCCAATTAAGCACACATCCACTAATTTTCATTCTTTCGATCCTTTCTTTGCCAGAACCGAAGAGGAACACCGTCATTAGATGAGTTCTTCTCTTGGTTTTGACATTTCCATCTTTCCCTACATCTCCTTCAAGACGAATGCATCCTCCTCCTTCAAACTGCAAGCAAGCATAAAGCCTTCTTCCATTTTCCTCTACCGATCCTTTCCTTATCGTGAAGAGGAACACCATCATCAAGCGGGTTCTTCTCTTGGTTTCCAGCATCTCCCTCAAACCAGAAAACCATTTATGAGTGTTATGGTTTAGAATAATGGGCTTTGGTGAATTTTCAATAGATTTGAGCTTGAATATGTAAAAGGAAAAATATTATGTTTATGGATTATATGTTATGTGTCTCTTTACAGGTTTGAAGGCCTCGTCATGCTCATCAGGGTATGGCGAGATGAAAATCGACAGAGGTGTTGTAAAATACCAACCGTCATGCTCATCAAGGTGTGACGAGAAGGCCTCCAAATCTATTAGATGTGACCCCCTATGTCGAAATGCTGCCAAAATTTTGATTGAAATTTTGTACTTAAGAAAATTAAAATGGAAATTATCTAAACTTAAAACCAAATAAGAAATGCATAGTAAGTACAACGATAAGCCTTAAATAAAAAAGAAATATATTGTGAACACTTAAAGAAAGTTTGAAAGAAATAAAACACTTACTCAAAATGGAATTAGATTTTCTTCCCTCTCTGACCCCAAGTAACACAACTCCTCAAATAAGTAGAATGAAATGCAAGGCCCTCTCTTAGCCTTATTTATAGAGGTGGGAAGAATTAATATGGGATCTCGCTTATTTAAAACTAATAACTAAATACAACAATGACATTTGTTGGCTAACATGAATCAGTTGAACCTCTTGACATATATTCTACAACACATTAAAAATAGTGGAAAGAGGATAGGTCAAGTCTAAACATGACTTTGAACTTTGTCATAGGGATATTGTGTGAAGCTCTAAAAGTAATTTTCAAATGAGATAGAGATCAAATCAAGCTTTAAAGTGGGATTCATAAAGAACATGCCTTCTTACATTGCAATGTCTATTTTAAAAAATGAATTAAAGAAGGCTCTAATTGAACACTTGAAGAATCATATCTGATGTCAAATAAAGTAGAAATCTTGATTGAACATCAAATCAAAACATAAAAGATCTCCTTTGAACTAAGATATATTCTTCAAATACATCCAAGTAAATTAAAGAAAATCAAAGAATACTTAAGGGATTCCTAGTAAATTGATAGATTGCAAATAGGCATGATCAAGGAATTCTTGGAAAATATTTGAAGCATGCTATTTGTCTTATTAAATACTTGAATTGAATCAAAAAGAAATTGAATAGAGTTCTTAATGAGTTCGAGGATTGCTAATAGATGTAAATGAGAGTCTATTGTAGGTTCAAAGATTATACAACTTTGAATAAAAAAGATGAGAGACGATCAAATATTATTCCCAAGGGGTCTAGTAAGCTACTATAACAATTTAATATGCATTCAATGCTACGGATCTGCAACTCTTCAAACTAGCAGACAGAAGGAGTTAACTTATGTTCTAGATGGATTCCAAATATATAATTTTGCATAAATTATGGAGCCAACTTTCACTCAATTCAAGTGCTTCAAAATTTGTGCGATCATTTCAAAGAAATGAATTCTTGCATGAAATATTAAATAATCTTCAATTCAATTTGAGCTTTCCAAAATTTGTACAAGTATGCTAAATTACTTGCATGAGCCCTGAAACTATGCTGAATGGTTAGATTCAAGTGTCAGAGGATGCTGCCTGGGTTGCTTCTTGGTTTGGTCTTATGACCAGGGCTAGGTTAACAAAACTTAAAAATTCAATTATTATAAGATTTTTAGCTTATTGAAATATTTGAGAAGCTAATTCTATCATGTGACAGTAGATCTGATCCTCTGTTATGAGCTAAACAAAGTTGATAAGATACAAAGCTAAATAGAGTTGACAGGATATAAAGCTCTTAAATATATTCAAATTAATCAAGTAACTACCCTGATTATGGTTGTGTTAAATGGTGATTTCAACCGGAGGAGATACTTCCATCAAAATGTGATTCTAATTTTCAAATCAAATTAACTCAAATTAAGTATTAATTTAAAAAATTGGTTAAATGAAATTCAATCATTAAAAGCTTAAAGCAAAACTCAATCTATCCACCCTCCACAATTATTTGCCAGAGGTGATAAATTAAAAAGACTCTAGCTCACAAAAGAGTTAAATTCAAATCAACTGTTCTACTATGTTCACTTCAATCAATCTCGTCAATAAGGATCTATATCCTCAGTTGCGTGGTTTGGCCGATAGTCCATATATGATCTGATTTTTTGAGAGTCCTTTGAATCATAGGGTACACTTGATATGGCAAAAAGCGCTCTGTTAGCTAAAGTAGACTTAATCAGGTATCCTATGACAAACACCACCCCAGGTCTATAAGGATTTCTTGGATGAAATAACCCATTTGTTGCTAATAAGGATCCTTTGATCAGGTTGAGTTGACTACCTCCTCCGAGTTAGTTGATTAGGGACCGCGATAACTAGGATGACGGAACCATGGGATCTAGATCGGGCACGTCATCATTCCCCAACCATCCACTTTAAGCTAATAGTGATTAATTTCATAAATTCTAAAACCCAAGATCTAAAACTCCACATACTGCTACTATACGTTATGCATTAAGCGATCTTATGACTAGCCTTAGTCAAAAGTTCTCTCTCACTTATTGGGAGGATAATTAACTATAGATGCTTGCGCCTATAGAAAACCTGGAACCAGATCTAAAGTCCTCACCAAATGAGCACAAAATCTCTGGGTAGTGTCTTATCTACTATCTCATCTGCTTTCTAAAAATTACACTGACACATTAATCAAACTCTCTTCAATATTATCGAGAGGATGGTGGCAAATTTTTGCAGCCCACAGCCTATAAAATGTTTTGTTCATGGAGAAATTTTATATTTTATCCGCTACCATATAACTATAGTATTTTAGGATAAATTTATTAATGTTATTGAAATTATTTGTTGTCATCTAAATATAAAAAAAAATTTAATATTTATAGTAGAATGAATCTAGATGTATTATCATAATATACCCATATTAATAAGT
>CM038219.1:148302859-148465970 GCA_021442155.1 Cymbidium sinense | reverse complement strand
TTTCAATTAAAATTTAATATATTTGCACAATTATACTTATGAATTTATTTATAGGTCAACAGATGAATATTACAAATTAGAAAAAAATGCTAATGATCAAATTTAAATGCTCATCTTCACAAAATAAAAAAGAATCAATATATTTTGACTAAATTTATTTTAAGATAAATCAAATAAATAATTAATTAATCAAAGTTCGAAAAGTTTTTTAAATTTAGCTCAAAATTTACATCTTATGCAACTGTGCAAAGTTGAGTAACGGAGCAAAGTATTTTTCACGAGTATATGGAGATAGATTGACATCGCTCCACTCAGCTTCACATGCAACATAGAGGTTACAGCTGCTACGAAAGAGCTTTGTCACATCCAGTTTCAAAGTTATCCACGCATGCCAAGAATAAGTGTTCCCAATAATCTTCAAATATGATCCGCCGCTCTCTTCCATGGAAGAACATTCGATAGATAGTCGTTCGTCGGTCGGATCATCCGGATGGGGATTTAAAATATGCTTCGGCAACATTAGTTTAATCCTTTTTAATCTGATCCTTGGAGGCCTTTCGTCGAGCATGTAGAGCTTGCAATCTTCGCCAATGGCATAAAACCGCCCGTCGCCAGCGAGAGCGATATCGCTTATGCCTTTACTTCTTTCCAACAAAAAACGCCACCTTTGGCCATTACCATGCCGGCAAAACGCAATCCTTCTGTCTGTGTACCATCCTATTCGGCTGGTTATTTCGACCATGCCGGCCACTGCAACGCGGCCGCCAGAGCTCGAAGAGACGACCACCTTCAAGAGCTGTAAGTCAGATGCTTCAGGAACAATAAGATTGGAGTTATTATAATGGCTGAGTAGCTCTGGGGACAGACGGGGAAATATGAGTTTATGATTTGATACGGGATCAAAAAGAAGAGTTTCATCGTCTGGGCTTACGAAGACGATCCATCTGTTGGAAAAGCATACCCAAGAGGAGAAAAAATCTTGGGACCATAATGGCAACGAGATAGAGTGGCTTCTATTATTGCTGACGCTTGTAAATTTGATGGCGTTGTCAATACTGTCGAGGTCTATGTCATAGCGTGGAAGAATGCTGGGGACAGGCATGGCAGCATGCCATTGGGAGATCTAAAGGAAATGCGATCAATGCGTTGATATAGCTTTAACTTATCTCTGATGATTATTAATAAGTCAAGAGGAGATCTGACCATGATGAAGACGTTGAGGAAGAAGACGACATGGAAGAAGAAAAAGAAGATAATCATTTAATGTTTCGAAAGAGTTCTGGACAACTCTCCGCAGGGTTCGGTTTCCACCTTGTACTTATAAATCTTTTTTTAGCAATGAGGACTGCCCGAGAATAGACGGGGAGACGGTCTCCATTAATTTTGTGGGTTAACAGTTGTAATCTTCTGGCGGGAAGAAATTGCAACCGTAAAACAGGACCAAAGTTTTATTAAGAATTTCTTGCAAGTGCTATTTATATCAACAATATAAATCTAAGGATATCTATATTTAGGGCATCTTTGCGCAAGTGCTAATGTGATCATAAAATAAAGGTTTTTGATCAATTTACATATAATTCTTACGCATTTACACGTATAATATCTAAAATTTGATATTTAAAAATATAATAATTTTTTTATGCATGAAAAAGTGCATTTCACTATAAAAAATTAATTATCATGCTATTTTTTATATAATACTAAAAATTTGAGTGATTTTTATATAAATATGAAAATTTAGATGTTAGATATATAAATATATAAGAATTATATATTATTTAAATAAATACCTTTAAAAATTAATAATCTAAGATATCACATCAAATGATGACACTCTCTTTATAATAAAAATTTATCACAGCAAAAAAAAAAATCTAGTGATAAATTCATAAATACTCTTGAATGAAAAACTCATAAATATTAATAGATGTTATAGAGCATTAATCATATTTCATAACTTAACAACATATATTGGCAATTCATCAAGATGACTTTTCAAATTTATGTTGCTGAGCTTTTGTGATTCCTTTTTTTCTCCTTATCTTTCCTTTTCTTCTAATTCTCATTCTCATTTCTCTTTATCTCAATAACATAATAATAACAGCAACAAAAAAAATTATCACAATATGTCTCTCAATTCTCCTAATCTCTTTAATAAAATTCAATATTAATGTATGCATCTATAAAAATTAAGCTTCCACACATTAAATTATTTATAACTCTTAATTTAAAGCAAAATTTGACATATGCATAATATCTTTTATAATTTCTCTTATATGATATCAAATTAGTCATTTTCTTTTTTAAAAAAAAATTATTGCCCTTCACTTTTATCATAACATATAAATTTATCTTTCCTAAGAGTAGAGACTAATTCCACCCTTGAGCAAATTTGATTTCTCCTTAATCCATGTATAAGCTTCTCTTCATGAGAGGAATTTTATTTATTTATGAAAGATATGACATAAAATTTTTTATATCTTATATCTAATATCTAAAATTTTATATTTATATAATAATCAAAACTTTAATATTATATCAAAAATAGCATCATCATTATTTTTTATTTATTTATTTATTTTTTGAGATGAAATGCACTTTTTCATGCATAAGAAAATATTATATTTGCAAATATCAAATTTAAGTATTAAATATATAAATGCATAAGATTTGTAGATGTATGTTTTGTTATGTTTTGATGAGAGAAGGTGATGATATATGATATATCAAGTATCAATATGACATCATATCATTTTGACATAGTTGAATACTCCTCTTCTAAATACAAAGGATTAAATTATATAAAAATTATGAGATATTATCAATTATATAATATGTGTATGCTTTGTTAAGATTATGGTACCTTAATTGTTGTTTGATATGCTCGTGAAGTAAAAGTTGTAGTGAGAAAATGCACAAATTATATGTGAAACAATAAATATGGTCATAAATGATCAACTAACACAAAATTTGCAAGAAAGTAAAATAAATTTGTAACAAATCAACAAAAAAAAGAGAATTGCCAAAATCACTCTGAACCTCTTAATTTCCCAATTAAACATGAAAAATATATACAAAATAAATAAATTGAAATTTCATCATAAAAAAGTTTGGATCAATCTATTTCCCACAAGTACTTAAAGCAAATGAAAGAAAGATCGATTATAGAGATTGTGATCTACTAGAAAGCTGAAGCTCGAAGTGTTCCTCTCTTCTAATGCAGTCCTATCTATCTTTTGAAGCAATGAAAGAAATAACTTGTTATGGAAATTTTTTTTACCAAATGGAAACAAAGAAGAGAGAGAGAGAGAGAGAGAGAGAGAGAGAGAGAGAGAGAGAGTGGATAGAGAGGGCATGGACTGTGGATAAGCTTGGATTGTTACTAGAAATAATGGGGAAAACCAAGAGATGTGTGGTTTAAGTGCGATTAATTGAATGAAATCGGAGATCACTCACTATTCATGTTAATTAAGCGATTATTTTTCATAGCAAGACTCTCCTATAAGATTTAGAGTCATTTCATGAAACATATTTGAATGTAATAATATACACTCACATAACATGCATGCACACATAAATATGTATACACAAACATAATGCATCATTAGAAAATTTCCATCATGCAAGAATCTTGATTTCATGACATTAAATTTGATTTTAATAATTTATTATATTTTGGATGCCTAACAACATCAAAAGTGGTTTAATTTGATTTCAAATAAGCTAAATCAAGCACTTGAAATACAATGTAAAATTTTATAGCATTTATCGAAGGACCAAACAATTCTTGGATGATTATGAAGAGAGTAGATTAAATGTCGGTCAAACTTTCAAAAGGCAGATTGAATAGTAGATAAGACACTACCTAGAGATTTCACCCTCATTTTGTGAGGAATTTAGATCTGGTTCCAAGTTCCTTATAGGCGCAAGCAACAATAGTTAATTACCCCTCCCAATGCTGAGAAAGAACTTTTGATTAGGGCTAGTCATTAGATAGCTAACTGCATAGCGTATAAAAGTAGCATATGAAGTTTAAAATTTAAGCTTATGAAATTCATCATATTAACTGAAGAGAGTAGATTAAATGTCGGTCAAACTTTCAGAAGGTAGATTGAATAGTAGATAAGACACTACCTAGAGATTTCACCCTCATTTTGTGAGGAATTTAGATATGGTTCCAAGTTCCATAGCATCAACAATTACCTCCCAATGTGAGAAGAACTTTGATTAGGGCTATCATTAGATATTCGTAAGCATAAAAGTAGCATATGAAGTTTAAAATTTAAGCTTATGAAATTCATCATATTAACTTAAAGTGGATGGTTGAGAATGATGGCCTTATTAAGATCCCATGGTTACGTCAGTCATGGTCTACACTTAGTAGGTAGTCAAACACTTGAAGGATCCTTATCAGTAGTTGTTGTCCAAGAAAACCTTTGTAGATGCATGGTGTTTGCCAAGTTTAAGTCTACCTTAGTTGATAGAGACTTTGTCCCGGTGCACCATATAGTTCACAACTCAAGGTGAGCCATTGGGAATATATTGATTCACTTTTGGGTGAGGATTCAATCTTCCCATCATAGGTCTAGGAATCTTCTAGATACTAAGAACTCCTTAGTCATAGGATACTTCTAGTGGCTAAGTAAACACTTAACCTAAACCTAGAGACTTTAGAAGAGTTTTCCATAGGATTAGGCTAAGCCTTAAGACTAAAGATACCTACCTTACAATATGGCTTCAATCACCTAAGTCCAAATAAAATCAAATTAAATTAAGATTAAACCAAATTAAATCAAACCAAGAGCACATAATCAATACATAAAAACAAATGAACTCAAAAATAAAATCAAATAAGATTCAAGGTGATAAATAGGTCACTTGACTTAGAGTTAACCTATATGGGCTCCATTAAGTCAAAAGTCAATAAGCCAAAACTGTCCAAATTAAATCACTCTGAAGGCTCAAAATCATCAAATGAACATATTTAAATATAAAATTAAACAAATCTAAATCAAATGAGTTAATTTGATCATTCAATATTAAGCTCAATTTGAATTAAAATGAATTTAAATAAAATTAACATCAAATCAAATAAAACTAATCATTAAATTACAATGATGACTTAATCAAACATGATTGGAGCTTAAACACATCTTGATTGAGTCAAACAAAATATTTAACTCAATTGAACTCGATTTGACCCATTTGAACTCAAAATGGGTCAAACCCAAATCAAGCGAATTGACCCAAATAATTTATTAAGAATATTTCAAATAATTCATAAAATATTATTAAAACATAATCTAAACATAAAATGACAAATTGAATCACATAAATCAACATAACCAATTAATTTTAGTCAAAGTTGATCAAACCTTGGTCAAACTTGGGTCAAAGTCAAAATTTATTCAAATTAAACAAAATTAATCAATCAAAACTATCATAAATGATCAATTAAACATAACTAAAATCCAAAAATGATCATCGGTTGCTTGAACCCAACTCATTTAGTCAACTTTGGTCAAATTCAAAATTAATCCAAATTAAATAAAATTAATCAATCAAAACCATCATGAATGATATATTAAATAATAATTAAAGTAAATCCAATGAGTGTTAGGTTGCTTACCCAACCCTCATTTGGGTCAACCAATCAAACTTTTCAAAATTAATCCAAATTAAACAAAATTAATCAATCAAAATCATCATAAATAATAAATTAAACATAATTGAATCAGCAAATCATTTGGTCAAAATGGGTCAACATGGTCATTGATCCCAAATTAGATAAAACACTCAAATCATCATGTAAAAAGTTGAATTTAAATCTCTATGACTCTATAAAATCAAGAGAGAGAGAGAGAGAGAGAGAGAGGGAAAACACACAATCTTGCAAAATCTCCTCATTCAATTCTCCCCACTCCTCTTGCACTTAATAGAAATGACCTCGCAACAGTAAGAAAGGACTTTGGAGTTAGAATCCAAAGTCCCCAATCAATGGCCAACCATCTCCCCATCACCATTAATGGTAATTTTTGGTCACCATTAAAGGAGGGAGAAAGAAAGAGAAGGGATCCAATTCTTGCATTAGAGAGCTAGAACTCCAACCACCAAGAGAAACTTCCCCACTTCAAATTGATAGAAAACCATTAAATCTAAGTGGATTACGGTGAAGTCTGTGAAGGTTGGCATTATGATTTGGCAAGACAAGAGTTTAGATTCATTCTAAAGCTTCATCACATCCAAGCGTGTTTGAATCATCTCATCCAAATAATCCCCAGAGGTAATTTTAAAATCTTATAGCCAACCGTAGGATCTCTTATTTGTGATGATTCTTGCTCGACTTTAGGAATTTTTCTTAGATATCCCTTGCATTCGTCATTTTATACAATCCTAATGTGAAAATAGAAGATTTCTGGTGAGAATAGAGCCCAATCGGACCCCATTTCATTAGTTTCACAATTTCTATCTTGTTCATTCGTTGTCGCTAGGAAGCGAAGCAACGACCATCGATCTTCGTTCAAGGAAATAGACGGCTAAGATTAGCGCCAAATTGCATGATTTTAGCCTGTTTAGATTACGAGTTTGATCTGAACCATCCAATCTATGATCAGACTGTCAGATCTAACCCCGCATCGTTCCACGTGATTTCACGCTCAAAGTCCATGCAGCACCTGCTAGCCAACCGCGGCACGCCATGCGGCGTGCCATAAGAAACTGCCAGGTCCAATCGCGCGACGATGCGTGGCACCGCGTGGCCTAGTCAATGCCATGTGGTGTTGACTGGGTTAAGTGAGAAAACCAGTGGTTTTTCGATTTTAAATTAATTAAGTTTCATGAAACTTCAAAACTTCATAAAAAAATAAAATACTAAAAATTGTAAATAAGGGCTTGTTGTATTATATTCGAGAGAATCCAATGAGACCAAAATCAATTTATATTGAGTATTTTGAGCTTAATTTAAGTTTTAGTGAAAATAAAATTTCATCAATTAAACCAAAAATGCACATTAGATTGATATGAAATTTTCAAGAATTGAAATTAAAGCTAAAATACACTTATCATAAAAAAGTTTGAGTCAAAAAGACTTCTGGATTGAGAGATATTAAATTTTGAAGTTCAGATTACCTATTTTAATAAAATAAATTAAATAAAATTCAAAATCATAAAATCTTTAAAATGGCTTAAATCACTTTAGTTAACATGTGAAATCCTTGGGAAAGTGATATGATCTTTTGAAGCTTAATAAACCTAAAATAAACATTTAAGATTAAACAAATTAAAATGAATCAAAATGAAACTTATAATAATTAAAACATTAAATCAAAGCGAAATGAAATAACACTTAAGCAATTGTTAATCAAATCAGAAAAATATCACATAATCTTTAAATGAAATTAAATTAAACATAAACTTAAAACTAATTAAATTAATGAAACTCAATTAAATGATTAAATTTTAAATTAAACTCATAATTAAACAAATAATGAAACTTTAATATAAATCAAATTAATTTAACTAAACCTATATCAAACATCAAATCTTAATCATATAAAATCACTTAATAAACTAAATTGAACATTGATTAATCACTAAACTCTAAAATAAAATTAATTATAAATCCAATTCATCCTAGCTAAGCACTTAATTTCAATCAACTTAAATCAAATAAAGCTAAACTTAATCAAATTAATATATAACTAAATCACATCCAATTCAATCCATTGAATAAGATAACTAATTAACCATTAAATGCATGAACCTAATAACTAAATTAAAGATAAATTCATAATTAAAGTATTAAATGAAATTTAATAGACATAATAAATAAATGAAATCAATTAAAACTCTAATTATAAATGATCATGCTTAATTGAAATAAAAATAAGCAATTAATTTACTTAATCTAATCAAACAACAACAACACAACAACAACAACAACAACAATACACTTAACAACAACACAACAATAACACAACAACAACAACAACAACAACAACAACAACAACAACAACAACAACAACAACAACAACAACAGCAATAAAATAATAACAACACAATAATAATAATAATACTAATAATAATCATTTAGTTAATCAATCCAAGTAAGACACTTAATTTAATATCTCACTCATATATAGATAATTAAACCATTAATTCCTAATTAAATAAATCTTTAATTAATCAATTTTAAAAAATGGAATTATCCTTAATCAAACATAATTAATTAAAAATTTAATTAATGCAAACTTAATGAATTAATCCATTATCTTAATGAACCAAACTGATTTAAATAAATCTTATTAAAATTAATTCTTAAATCAAACTCCAATCAAACACATAATTAATCCACAAATTAATTTGATCACACCTCTTAAATAAAATTAAGGTAATTAATCATATTAAACCTAGCTTAATCAAACATAAATTTGAACTTAATTAAATTGCAATTAAATGTCAATTAAATCCTAAATTAAACATAAAATATCAAATCATTAATTGCATCATTAATCTACAACATGAAATTAATTAAAAGTTTCAACAAACAAATGACCTAAATCAAATAATTAAATTAAATTAAGATGACTCTCATCAATTTAATGCATAATCAAATTAAATCTAGTTCAACCTTCTTAAATAAGATAAACAAATTAATGATTAAATGTATGAAATCAAAACACAAATCAAACTTTAATAAACACGATAAATGAATGAGATTAAAATAAAATTCTAATAAAAAATAATCAAACTCAATTAAAATCTAAATAAAATTTTAATTAATTTAATCCAATCAAACTATAAATAAATGAATCATAATCAAATCAAATAAATATAAAATTAAATCTAAACTCTAAAGTCATCAAATCATATCCAAATTCCAATAAATATCAAAATTAGTTAAACAAAGATGAAACCCAAACAAACAAACCTATTGAACTAAGATAAGAGGTTGATCATCAAACTAGAGAAATAAAATCAATATATATAAACTAAATAACTGAATTTAAGAAATCAAACCCTTAAATGGAATTCAAATAAATAAACTTCAAAAAATCATAAGTTAATTGGAATACATTCACTAATCTAAATTAAACTTAAATGAAATAACAAAATCAATGAGCCTAAACCACATCAAAATAATATTAATCATAATATAAATTTAAATCTTGAATTGAAATCTAAAAGAAAGAAAATTAAATATTAACTTAAAGGACATTGAATTATCAAAATTTAATTAAATCAAAATTTCTAATTCAAAATTAATCAATCAAAATACATATAATTAAACAAACTTAAATTTTATTAGATGTTAATTTAAAGGATATTGAGTTATCAAAATTTAATTAAATAAAAACATCTAATTTGAAATTAATCAATCAAAATACATGAAGATTGAACAAACTCAAAATTTTAAATCTAAATTAATCAATCAAAATACCCATCTTTTCTCTTTTTTGGTGTATGGAGGAACCCGATCGCATCGCCTTTTTATGCTTTTATGCAATATACATGTTTGATCAATGTTGTGTTTATATTATGCATTAGAACAACATGTTTTCATAATTTCTTTATGTTTGATGCTTTAATGTGTTGCATGGATGCGATAGACTCTTAGGGTAAAATGATTTTTTCTACCTCAATTAATCACTCATAATTAGAGTTTTTGACAACTCGTAACTTCACATAAAGCCTAGGACATAAATCAAGATAATTAGAAGATTTAGCAACCCCTTAGTAGAATATTGTATGTTTAACATCATGCATTCATATTATTTCACTCTTGCTAAGAGAGGGTTTTCATCCTTGCACGATAGGGGAAGGCTTGACCTTTGAGGGCCTCCTCTATGTTGGAAAATACCTCTTTTTCTCTGATTTAGCCTATAATCCAATTTCATCATGCACGTAGGCATCAATGTTCTAAAGCCTTTGTCCAAATGGAGTCAAATTAATATAAAATTTGAAAAGATTTTACATTAGACTAAGTCATTATGCTCATGCTCTAGTCTCTCTTAGGAGTGGGTTTAAGGACTTTAATTTCTTTATAAATAAATAAAACCCTATCTTACAAATTCATAAGACCAAATCACATAGTTTTAAAGCATAGGAGGAGTTAGCTGGCTGCCACTCCAGGTGGTTGTAAGTCCAGTAGTCGGGTGGCTTATCCTCTTTTATGGATTAGACTATATGCCCATTTTTGCTTAGATTTAGGTCATTCTTTGGCTTATGCCAAAGCTCTTTAGACTTAGGATCCGAGGTTAATATTTCCTTTGGGCTACAAGTATAAATCATCACCTCTTAAGCATTTCTACAATCTTATGTTGATTGGATTATAATCCCTAGCAATCTAATAAAATTTCAACTCAAATGAATAAATCTCTTCAATTTCAAACATATAGAGCCCAACCATATGATAGATTGGAATGCTCATTAGGTTTCCTAGAATCATGAGTATTTCTTACTCATTCCCTTTGGTTTTGATAATAAGTCTTCTCTTCAAGCAATCCCATTTGATTTTCCAAATATAACCAATTCATTATAGTCTAGCCTTGAAATCTTTTAGACTCTAATTGTCTACTTTACAGAGTATTCTAAAAGATTCCATCTCTGAGGTAATTAATATGTGGGCTTGCCCATAGGAAACTTAACAAATGCTTAATATAAATCTTACTTTACTTTTCATGTAAAGTAGAAAAATCTCTGTACATTAGATCCATCATGCTTTAGAGTCCTTATTAGGTGATTAGGTCCATTATAGGGTGATGATTTCTATCTTTAGATAGTGCATCATTCCTTAATGTCATACGATCATTTCAATAAGTACCCTCTAAAATCATGGTGTCCCACATCCAAAAAATAAACACCATAATAGGCTACACCATAATATAATGGAGTGTCATTTAGGTAAACCATCATTAGAGGACTCTGGTAATCTATTATATGTGGAGCATGCAAACCACCAGAGAGGACATGGGTCATGTCCTCGCATGAGATTGATTAAGAGGAACATAGTTGTGTACTTGACATTGGCTTCTTTATGAGCTAGAGTTTTCTTAATTTATCATCTTCAACAAACAATTATGGCAGGTGACTTGAATGGAGTTTGCTTAAAGTTTTTTGATTGAATTTCATTTAACCATTTAACACTTAGTAATTTATCGAGTTTATATTTGTATTTGTACTTGATTTTGATTAATTTGATATGAACTTGCAAGAACATTTTGATGATTAAATTCCATCATGTTGAAATCTCTATTCAACACGACCATCATCGAGGTAAATATATTATTTTGCTATTGAGATCTTGTCGATATTAATTTAATAATAGAAGATCGGATCTATTGTCATATAGCTTCTAAGATATTTTACTAAGTTAAAATTCTTATAATATAATTCTTGGACTTTTAGGTTTTGTTAACTCTAACCCGATCCAAGACCGGGAATCAACCCACGTAGCATCCTTATGAAAAACTAAAATAGGGAGTCCCAATCCATTGCCATTTTCTCAAACCTCCATCAAAGTGTAATTAACTTTGCACACACCATCCTTGGAGCTAGACGAGCGAGAACGAATCATACCCCAAGCTTCCTATGCCTTGGCCTTCCAGGCAATCCACCTTAAATCAAAGCTTGTGTCTCTCAACAGGGCTTCATTTTTACTAAATGAAGCTTCCTCAATCATTGGAACCACCGGTCCTTAGCTCCAGTGAGGCATGCCATTGAAACTGACCTCTAGCTTAAAATGGTTTGGAGCTTTTTGATGAAAAGTTGCATGTCATAAGATTTTCACTATTAGATCTCTTTGTTTTGCTTTCTTGATGGTGTGGGATTGATTTGATTTCCATTTGAGCTCGGGTGAGCTCGGATCGAGCGACGAACAAAGGATGGTCTTCATCTCTCATTGCTCAGGAGGTAATAGATCACGGACCTTCCGTTATTCGGTGGAGCGGACAATCGATCAAATCATGCTAGATCAACCGATTAATCCTACTCATGTTTGAACATGGTCATCGATCTTAGATGGACGGCTCACGAAAGCGCATCCCATCGTGACTCACCGCGCGATGTGACATAAATAACCAATCCCATAATACCACGTGGAAAGGACCTTGTGTCAACGCACCACGTGGTGCCAATGATATTATAGCTTTAATTAGGGTTAATTAATCCATTTTTAATGTTGATAGTTCCAAAATTCAAAACTTATTGTGAAAAAAATCCAAAAACTGCAAATGAGGGCTCATTTTAAAGGTAATTCAGAGAGGAATCTTTTAAAATTATCCTTAATTAATTTTGAACATTAATTTTAGCTTAATTAAGGTTTAATTAGAAACTTAATTAGTTTAATTACTTCTTAATTAATCATCTAATTGATTTCAAACTTTATGATGATGTTTAGGGGAATCACCTCTGCCTTCCTGATTTTTCTTGGATTTCATAAGTTGCTTAATTAGGGAAATTAATTTATTAAGCCCTAATTACTTTCTTAACATAATTAAATGATAATTAAGCATATGAACTATAATTAATTAATTATTTGGACTCCTTAATTACTATGCAATAGTAAGGAGGCTTAGGGAATTAGATTGGGGTTTCTCCCATAATTCTAACCCTAATTTTCCTTTCCTTTCAACCAAAATGCTAATTTTAATCAATTAATTGGCTAAATTAAAACTCAAATTATATGAATTCATGCTTAATTAAATAGATAGCTTATGGAATTAGGTTGGGACCTCTTTTCCAATCTTTTTCACTTAATCCCATCTCATTTTCAAAAGATAATCAAAATTTGATAATTAAAAAAGAAAAAAAATAAATTAATGGATTAATCCTTTGATCAATTAAATTAAAAAATTTAATTAAATTTAATTTTTCTAATTAATCCTTGGGTAGTTCTTTGGGTGTTTAATAACTTAAGGATAGCTAATGAAATTATGGTTAGCTCATATGTGTGAGAAAATCATAAAAGTAATTAAGTGAGTTATCTAAGCTTAATTAATTAATGATTGTGATCTAATTGCATTAGGCCCCCTATCATTTTATAAGAGGATTGCTATTTACTTTTCAATTTATTTGCATATCACATTAGCTCATAATTGTTTAATTAATTACCTTAAGGTAACATATGTAAGGGTTTAATTAATTGATTTAATATATGCTTAACTTAACCAATTCATAAAATCAACCTAATTTCTTTTCATTAAATCAAATTAATTTACATACGAGGAATCAGATTAAGATTAGCAAATCTTTCTCACATTTCTTAAATCAAATTAACCATAAAATCAAAATGACTTTAAGAAACTTTGGTTTATTTTAAATAAGCTTATTTAATGTGATTATCCATAGGAATTAGTTGCGTTGAATGAAATTACATGCTCATGTTTCTTTATTTCTCTCCAATCATATTAAAATGTTACATGCCACTTGATTCATACATTAATTTCTTTTAAAAGTTAATTAAAAATAAATAATTTTCTATATATCAAGTGTTGGCTTAAGTTAAAAATATGTGTGGCTATTATTACTATTAAATCTCAAATGTATTTTCACGAGCTTATTAATGAATAATAATACATGTTGTGACATTAGTTATACATACATAGGAGATGAATATAAGCTTCTTATATGATGTGAAGTTCCTTTCTTTCATTCATATGTTGATTTGCATAAGTACGAATGTTAGTGGATATATTAGTCTGGATATTTCAGGGATGCACGACTTTAGGTAGCCCCAAGGAGGTCTTTACCTCACTCCCCTAGTACAAAATAATGGGGGTGTACCCGTTTGATTGCATTCTTATGCATTTTTACACTAGAATTTGGATAGAGCTTTAATTCATTCACACAAATAAATAAATTAAATTAAATATAATTTTTGCATGATTCTTATACTTATAGTTATTTATACATCCACATGTATTTAAGAATAGCTGGTATATCTAGTTTGGACACCCAGGGACGCTCGGCTTTAAGTAGCCCCAAGTAGGTTCCTACCTCGTTCTCCTAATCAAATAATGGTGAAGTACTTTCTTAGAACTTTCATACATTTGAATGTGTATTTAGCTAATGAATGAGAATCCTTTTTTTTATGAAACTCATTTATGCATAGCATTTAAGTGTGCCAAAACATATTGCCTATATAAATATGTTTAGGACTTAATCATATGCATGTTATATATGATGGGAAAAATGAATAAACATGTGTTGTGTGATAGTAATTAACTCTAATTAATCTTAAGATGCCTTTCTTGTATGAGATCATTTTGAACCTAAACTTATGATTAATTAAAATATGTAATAAGCCATTCACGAGAATTCAATTCAATATTTAATATGCTTTAGATGTGGCTTAAGGTAGAGACGAAAGTGATCCTCTCTCTTCTTCTCTTTATAACACTTAGTTGATAAGTGTAAGACAAATGAAACAAAAGAAAACATTAAGTAAAACTCACAAAGCAATTAAGCCACTTAAGTGAAACCATCCTTTAAATTAAATTCTTTCTTACTTAAAATTATAACAAACTTGTTAAGGCATTCCACACAAACCTTAATGCACACACCTTAAGTCACCACTTTTTAGCCTTATGTTAGGGGCGTGTATGGCTTATGTTTTTATGATATATTGTAGACTAGATGTTAGGGTGTATGCTTTATAGATTGGATGTTAGGCCATAATTAGCTAATTATATTTTATCAAGAGATTATGCTTAAAGGGGTGCTTAAAATAAATATAAATAATTTCTTTTCGTTGCTTAACCTCTAAGCATAATCTAAATTAGGATAGGTGGACTTGGTTACTCATGTGCAAGGTGCTAAGCCTAAATCATACATATAACTGTTTGGGCTATATGATGTGTTAGGCTAACACTTGTTTTGCAAGTGTAGCTAGATTTACTTTTTCTATTATTTTATTGTAATTATGCATTAGGAATTAGGATTAGTGTTATAAGGGGAATTAGATGTGGAGGCAGAAGGTTGTCTGCCTCCTGATGCCTTTGGGAGCAAACCCAAATAAAGAAATGAAGGTGATATAAGAAGAAGAAAATGAGGCCCATAACATTTATTTATTTATAATTGTAATTATTCTTTCATAAACTAGGATGTATAAGGGTAGAGCTCCGCTACCCATTTCTCTTTTTAGGTTGTATGATGGTACCCGACCGCACAGGCCTGTTATTATTTCACATTAGGTTTATGAATTGGTGGATGTTTTATTTATGATTGTGCAATAGAAATGACATGTCTTTTTCTAGTTTCTTCATATATGATGATTTAATGTGTGGCTGGATTGATTAGGCTCTTAGGAAAAATAAATTTTCTACCCAACTATAACTCATAACTAAATTTTATTAATAGCTCATAACCTCACATAAAACCTAGGCATTAAATCAAGATAATTGAAAGATTTTAGCAACCTTCGGATGTTGTATGCTTAATATCATGCATATCATCTTGAATCACTCTTATAAAATGAGGGCCTTCGTTCTTGCATATATGAGAACCACTTGACCTATGAGAGCAACTCCTACTGATGGAGCTTCACCCTCTTCTCTTTTGATTCGACCCATAACTCATTTCAACATGCATTTAGGCATATAAAAATTTTATAGCCTTTGTCAAAATGAAGAGTCCAAAAATCAAATAAAAATTGAAAAGATTCGCATTAGACAAAGTCATTTTTATACCACTTATGCTCTAGTCTCTTAGGGAGTGGATTTAAGAACCTTAGTTTTCTTTCTACTAATAACAACCTAACCATTTTGCAAAACATATGACTTACCTAAATGGTTTTAAAGTGAAGGTGGAGTTAGCTAGCTACTACTCCAAGTGATTGTAAGTCTAGCAGTCGGGTGGTTTATCTCTCTTTTGTGGAGGTTAACCATATACCCATCTAGATTGAGGTCACGCTTTGGTTCTTGCCAAAGCTCCCTAGATTTAGGATCAGAGATAGCTATTTTCTTTAGGCTACGAGCATAAATTCTCACCTCTTAGGCATTTCCATAATTTTATATTGTGGGATTATAAGTCTTAGCTTTCGAATAAAATGTCAACTTTAATAAAACAAATATCTTCAATTTCAAGCATATAAAGTCCAACCATATGATAGATTGAAATGCTCACTAGGCTTCTTAGTATCCTGAGCATTTCCTACTCATTCCCTTTGGCTTCTCAAAATAAGTCTTCTCCATGAACAATCTCATTTAATTTTTCAAACATAACAAATTTATTGATAGTCTAGCCTTGAAATCTTTGGAGACCCTAATTATCTACTTTAATCAAGAGTATTCTTATGGGATCCCGTTCCTTATGATTTAATTAACTATAGGGGCTTGCCTCTATAGGAAACTTAACAGACCTGGTTTAAAATAAACCATGCTTTACTTTTCCATGTAAAGTAGGGAAATTTTTTTTGATACATTCAAAGTCTCATCATGCCTTGGGAGTCCTTATTAGGTGATTAGGTCCATTATAGGTAGGTGATTTTTACCTTTTGAGATAGTGCACCATTCTTTATTATCGTACCTGATCACTTCAATAAGTACCCCCTAACATCTACGTGGTATCCCACCATTTCCAAAAATAAACACCACACACATGCATGCGATTTTCTTAAAAAAATATTCATTTAATGTTGTTATGTACTTACAAAATGATATTTATTTTAATTAAAAAGAATTAATGATTTTGGTTTAATGTAACTTTTAGTTTATTCATTACTATCAGTCTTATGCTCTTTTTTTCCTAACATAACTTGGAAAAATTGCAGTTAGGGTTGGTTCTTATTATGCTCATATTTTTTATATATTTTGTGATTTCTAAAATATTATTGTTGGCATTGAAAATTCATATCTGACCTCTCAATGAAGAGAGTTTTGTTTAGTTAGATAAATTTTGAAAAGGGTAGATGAAACAATAGATAAAGCAATACATGGAGATTTTGCCCTCATTTTTGAGGACTTCAGATCTAATTTTAGGTTTCTATTGACACAAGCACTTATATCTAATTACCTCTCCCATTTACTTATCATATAGTAGTAGTAAGTGAAGTTTAAAATTAAGAAATTCATTATATTTGGACTTAATGTGAATGGTGGGAGAAATTGTGATGTGCTCAATCAAGATCTATCGTTCCATCATCTTAAATTGTCATGGTCCCTAGTCTTCTTTGTCAGAGGAGGTAGTCGAACCAACCTGGTTGAAACATCTAGTGTTGGCCATCCATCCCTCTCGAGTTCATGATTTAATCCCTTTTTCCTGTTCGTTCCAAGGAATTGAGCGCACGGGATCTCTAGTCTTCTTCCCTTCCAGTTCATTTAAAGCAGCCAACCGAGTCCCTCCTCTCATTTTCCATCCATCCCTTTCCTATGGCAACTGAGCAGCTCAAATCTTGAGCCCCTCTCTTCTTCCCCTCTTGGCCGAGTAACCCTAAGGCCTTCACTCCTCATTCTTCCTTAATGTTACCACAATTCCACTATTTCCTCAACTTCTACTTATTGTAGCTTAATAGTAAGCCAAACTCTCTCGCTTCTTCTTTTTTTCAACTCGTTCTAGCTCATTCTATCTTCCCTCTTATGTATAAAAGGTTGACCCACTATCCTACGTAGTAGGCCTCTCTCTCCCTACCAAATTACAAAAAGAGAGAGAGAGAGAGAAAAAAAAATTCAAAAGGGCGGCCTTTGCAAATTTCATCGTTGATCCTCATTGATTCTATGGTTGTGTCATTCCTATTGTATAAATGCGTGAATGTACAAATATATTGAGCTTGTTTTTTCTCAGGTACTCAAAGAGCCAATGCGCATCTTTTTAGATGAGTAGATTGGAAGATTTATAGCCGCAGTGTTGCAAAACACCACCCATGCACGTCTTATTAGATGGGTGGGTAGGCCTACTTTTAGTAGAACTCCCCTGACTAGGGGAAGTGTTACCAAAATTTTGTCAATATTGGATATACAGAGGACTTAAATAGAACAAAATTAAATGATTACAAAACATTAATTTAGAATTAAATCAAAATAAATTTAAAATGTGAAATTTTAAAGTCCTAATAAGAAAATTGATTTGCAAAAATTAAACTCAAATGACACTTATGGAGTATTCAGTAACTCATCAATATATTTGAAAATGACTTACTCAATGGAAATTGGGATTGTTGTATGATGTGATTTTAACTAAGCTCAATTGAATTTGAAGAGCTTACATAGAGCTTGATAGCTCACTTAAGAGCAAGACATGAATTGATCATTTTTGATGAGAGCTAGTCTCCCTAATGTGCAATTAGAAGTATCACTATTCACATTAAATAGTTGAATATAATCAAATGAATTGGTTGAGATTTGTGATGAAAGCTCTTTGATAAGTGTGACTAATCCAAAAGATCAAGACTTATATACATCTCGATGCAAATTCAAACTATAATATTGAAATGTACATACTTACGGATAACATGGTTTATATAGTGAGATATTTTTGCATTTAATTTCATCATATTAGAGTGCTCATAAATGTCTTAAAAGATTGTATTATGCACATATTTCAATGCAAATCCTATATTGAAAGCTTGTGTTCCAATGCATATGGAAAATCAACTATTTCAAAATGAAATCATTCATGCATGCATTTGGTAAACTTCTAATCACCAAGATTTGTACAAATGACCATATCAGAGATGAAATAAATTAAACATAGCATCTTGAGAGGTATGCAAGCACTCCCAAGCAATTTGCATGTTTCATAAGGAGAATCTTGGGCCTAAGCCTTAATTGTATAAAATGTGAAAAAATTCATAAATTGTATAGAAATTGAAAAATAAATTTAGCCTTTATCTATATGGTGAAGTCAAGTCTCACTTAATCAATCCAATTCTCCTTGCAAAATTGGAGATGACAAGATTGATTCTAAGTCAAATGCTCAATCACCAAAGAGAGTAATTTTATTTTATATTTGCATACGACCATTAAAAGTCTTAATAGAATAATTTCTTATTTAAGATATTAAACTCTCTAATTTGGTATGAAAAATACAATTGCAAAGTTTAGCCATAAACCCGATCCTATACTGGCAAATAAGTAGAGTTGACACGGTCTACCCTAGTGATGGCTAAGTTGATTGGAGATATCAACCGGAGGGGTCATTATTATAAGTATATTCAAAATATTTATATTCAATGTTCTCAAATTCAAAATTCTCAAAATATAAATTTAGAACTCCTCATCCTTAAATTAATGTGAGGATAAAATAATAAACTAAATGACTAAGAAGACATATATATCCCAATGATGGTAATGTTGAATGAATATGTCAACTGGAGGGGATACTTCTGTCAAAATGTAATCATAATCTTAAAACAAATTGCTTAAATCAAGTATCAATTCAAATGTAAAATTTAATATGTCGTTCCATCATTAATGCTTAAATGAAATCTATCATTCAAAATTTAAAGCAAAATCCAATCTATCCACCATCTGTAATTATTTATTGAGTGATAAATTAAGAGATTATAGATCACAAATGAGCCAATATCAAGTCAAGTACACAACTATGTTTACTCTCAAATAATCTAATGCGGTGGGCGTGTATCCTCTCCATGTGGTTTGGTTAGACTCCACATATAATGCACTACAGTCCTCGATCAGTGGTCGCCTCCAAATAACATCATTATATTACAATCACGACAGTAGCTCGTATGCTTCCTAATGACTCTGTACCTTGAGTTGTGAACTACATGTTGCACTTGATAAGAAAAAAAGCCTTATGTTAGCTAAGGTGGACTTAAGCATATCTCCGTAGATAAATACCACCCTAGATCTACAAGGGTTTCTTAGACGACGTAACCTATAGCTGCTAATAAGGATTTTTCAATTAGGATGGGTCGACTACCTTTTCTGACTAAGTAGACTAAAGACCACGATAGCCCGAGATGACGGCATCATGGGATCTTGATTGGGCACATCATCATTCCTCCAATAATCCGCTTTAAGTTAAAGGATGATAAATTTTATAAATCTAAATTCTAAAACACTACATCGCTACTATGCTACATATTTAACGATCTAATGAATAGCCTTAATCAAAGTTCTCTCTTTAGTGAGAGGTAATTAACTGATGCTTCTATAGAAAACACGAATCATCCAAAGTCCTCACAAAATAAGGTGAAATCTTTGGGTAATGTCTTATCTACTATTCCATCTGCCTTCTGAAAATTTCACTGACATCATTCCAAGCTCTCTTCATTGAGAGGTCGGTGGCAAATTTTTGGATCCCACAACCTTCTAGTCTCCTGTAAGTCTAGCATGAATTCTAGACTTGTATTTATCATGAGTTAACCAATTCTTAAACCTAAGTGAAATATGATTCATGGCTGTTTTCGAGCTTTCAAGCCTCTATAAATTCTTCATGTTCAATAACTATTTTAGCTCATAATGAGCTTACGATATCACTACAATTCTCATTCAAGCTTCTTTTGATTCACATCAATTTATATATTGTGAGTTATGAGGCAATCCAATCGTTCATTAAGAAGCAAGACATTATGCATTACCAAGATGTTTAGCATTATTATGGACCACTCATGAAGTTTATTTGAGGTTCCCTCTAGTTTGAAGCTAGCACTAGTACGATAGATCTTATGTGCTTGACTTTATGTCTTAAGCAGAAGACTTGATAGTCAAGTGTTCTTTAAAAGTCATCTATGCTCATAAACAACTTTAATTCATTATGAATTTTATGAAAGCTTTTAAAGCTTTATTATTATTTTTTTTAGAAGACAAGTCTTCAAATTTATTAGAAGTTTCATTTGTGCTCATTATCAAATCCATGTAAATTTAATTTTGGTAAGCCATTTTTTGAAGACTTTTGGAATTTTGAATGTGGATTTATCTTTAATTTTCATTTTCATGTGATCAATTTAAACTTATTAATACTTTTATTTGAACATATTTAAGTATCCTGTCATTGTGACCTCTAACTTCATTCTCTCATATAGGGGGTAACATCGAGAGTCTGCTTGACCTACCTATCACATTTTTCTAAGTGTAATGATAGGAGTTTTGTAATATCATGATCGTGGCCTTGAGATTCGTCAATTTTATTGTGCAAAATGTGACCTTAAAAACTGCATACTCTTCTAAGTATAACGAGGTCTCAAAATATCTGCATGTCATAAAATAGATTTTTTTCCCGCACACATTCGATGTCTTTTTGTTATTCCTTTTGGTGATCTTTACAGTTTAAACAGGCTTAAGCAATAATAATAATTTTCTCTTTGCTATTTTCTATTTCTTTTTTGTTTTGGAATGTGTGTGTGTGTGAGAGAGAGAGAGAGAGAGATGGGAACAGCTTCTGTAAGGTCGGCGGAAGGGAGATGTGAGATGAGAAGTTTGGTTGAAATGATGGAGACAAGAGTTAGGTTAAGGGTAAAAACCCTGTTGTTGAAGCAGTTGGGAAGAGGTTCGAGGAACTCGGTGGAAGAATATACGCTCAAGTACGGAAGGCAAAGAGAATAGGTACTGCTGGTGAGGGCAATCCCGGTTTAGGGTTTCGGCTAGGAGAGAGGAGTGCACGGGTTGCATGTGAAGATGGGAGAGAGTAACAGAAAATTGGGTAGGAGTTAAGGTAAAAAGGCCGAAACTCGAAAGAAGAGCTGTGGGTGCAGGGCTTTAGGTGTGGAAGAGCAGGCTGGAACTTTGCATGTGAACAATAACTGAGAGGGAGAGACTAGACAGGAGTTGCTTTCTCAGGTAGGCTGGACGAAGAGTTGGCGCTGTGCAATTTGCGGTTTTAGCATGCGAACATGGAGTGAGGGGTGGAAGGGAGAGCGGAGCTGAGAGGCTCGGGCTTGGCTGGCGAGGCTGGAGGCGAGAACAGGAGAAGGGAATGGTAGACTGGTTTAGGAGCTACGTGTGGCGGAATACGGCAGATGGGATTCGGGACGGGCTGCAATATGTGTGAGGCGAGAAAAAAAAAAGCAGGAGAGGGGCGTAGGCTTGTGTCGAGCAGCAGGTGAGCGAAGGGTAGATCGGCCTACAGAGAGACGGAATAGAGGAGCTTCTTCAGATAAACGGATGTGGCATGTACAGAGTAAGGAGACATAGAAGTCTCACTTTTTTTTCGCTGGAATTGTTATATTAAAATTTTTTTTTCTTTTATTTGTACTGCCCTTTTCTCGTGGAGAAATTGTTAGATATGAAGTTATAAGAAACAGAGCTACATCTGAATTTCTTATGCCGCTTATTATGTACATAATTTATGAATATAATACATCTTTTATGTATATTATATACTCATACTATATATAAGATTAAGTGATACATTATTATTGAAATTTAAATATATTTTTATATTTGAACTCCACACATAATAATTTTTACCCTTCACATGATACGTATGCATACTTAACTAAAGAATGGGATCACCTCTTTCTACAAAAATATATGCATTAACAATCATTCAAATTTGCAAAAAAATACATTGCATGTATATGTGTATTAAGTTCAATACCATATGTCTCCTAATAATGATGAAAAAAAGTGATGCAACTTCATCTATATAGTAGCAATTCAATTTTATTAATCTTAAGATGTCTTTCATGTTGAATAGGATTCTTAAGATTAACCCAAATATAAGATTAATAAAAATGTCTAATAATTCATTCACTAAAAGAAACCAAAATTATAATAATATGCAGTTTAGAAAATAGCTTAGTGTAGGGATGAATGAGGGTAAGCCTCATTTCTATCTTTAAAACAAGTAGATGCTAAGTAAATATCAAATGAAATAAAGCAAAATATAAATTAAAATCTACAAATCCTCTTAATAACTTGAAGTGAAATCACCCTCACGTATAACTTAAATATTTCAAATCTTTGATAATCATAATTTTAAAGCCTAGTTAAAGTCATATCACACCAAACCTTAGCACACACTTTAAAATACTAAGTCACCACTTCTAACTTTAAGTTAGGATAGTATATGTTGTGATGTTATATTTTATTTTGTGATGTAATATTTTAGACTGAATGTTAGGATTATTTATGTGTAGACTAGATGTTTGACCACTATTAGCCTAATGTTATTTTCTATAGGAGATTGTGCTAAAAAGGGCCGCTGAAATAAAATTGAATTCAAATGCTTTTGCTTTCAGGTTACTTATAACCCTAAGCATAATCCATATTAGAGAATGTGGGCTTGGTTACCCATGTGCAGGGTGCTAAGTCTAAATTAGTAAAATATAATTGTTTGGATTTGTATGGCTATTTAGCTAACATCAATTTTGCAAGTGTAGTTAGATTTCATTTTCTATAAATATATAATTTTTTAGGTGTAGTTTTTAACTAACACTACTGTGGTGTTTATTTTCAAAATGGTGGGACACCACACAGATCTTAAGGGGTACTTATTGAAGTGATCGGGTATGACATTGAAGAATGATGTACTATATCGAAAGATAGAAGTCATCATCCTATAATGAACTTAATCACCTAATAAGGACTCCTAAGGCATGATGAGTCTTAGAATATACCAGAGATCTTTCCCTTACTTTACTTGGAAAAGTAAAGTAGGGTTTATTTTAAGACGGGTCTAATAAGTTCCCTATGAAGACAAGCCTTCATAGTTAAGTATGTCATAAGGTATGAGAAATCTTGACGAACACTCTCGATTAAAGTAGACAATTAGGGTCTCCAAAGATTTCAAGGTTATACTATCAAAGGATTGTTTGTATTGAAAAATCAAATGGGATAGATAAAAAAGGAGATACTTATTTTTGGAAGCCAAAGAAAATGAGTTGGGAATGCTCATGATACTAGGAAACCTAGTGAGCAATCCAAACTGTCCTATGGTTGGGCTTTATATATTTGAAGGGAAAACTAATTTTTATAGTTAAGATTTCATTAGAAAGCTAGGACTTATATTTCCACAACACAAGATTATAGAAATGCCTAAAAGGTGAGGATTTATGATTGTAGTCCGAAGGAAATAGCTACCTCGGATCCTAAGCTAAGGTGCTTTTGGTATAAACCACAAGCACGTCCTAAATCTAAGGTGGACATAATGGTCTACCTCCACAAGAGGATAGACCATCATTGCGGAATTACAATCACTTGGGTGGTGACTAACTCCTCATATGCTTTAAATCTATGTGGCCTAGTCATATGATTTTGCATGATAGTTAGGTTGTTATTATTTAAAAAGAGATTAAAGTTCATAGACCCACTCCCTAAAGAGACTAGAGCATGAGTGGAATGCGTAATGACTTAGTCTAATGCAAATATTTTCAAATTTTATTTGTATTTGACACTTCATTTTGACAAAGGCTTTGGAATTTTCACATGTCTAAATGCATGATAAAAATAGATTATGAGCTAAATCAGTGAGAAGGGGTATTTTTCACCACAAGGGATGCCCTCACAGGTCAAGCATTCCCCTATCATGCAAAGATAAAAATCCCCTATTTTCAAGAGTGAAATAATATGATATGCATGTTGTGAAACATTCAACCATTCAGCTAAGGGGTTGTTAAATCTTTTAATTATCTTGATTTAATACTTAGGCTTTATGGCGAGGTTATGAATTATTTAAAATTTTAGTTATGAGTTGTAATTTGGTATAATATTTATTTTTTCCTAAGAGCCTAATCATATCCAAGCCATACAACAAACACCAATCATAAGAAACTATGAAAAGGCATGCCATTTCTAATGCACAAGCTAAACCTAACATCAAACATTTTATAGCTAGCGTAAAATAATAAAAAGCCGATGCGGTCAGGGACCATCGTACAACCCGAAAAGAAAAAATGTGTAGCCAAGCTCTACCCTTATACAACTCAGATTACAAAAGAATAATTACAATTAATGATGAATACATGCTATGGGGGTCTTCATCTTCTTCAAATTTTTATGTCTTCTTTCCTCCTCTCTGCTTCTTTGACTTGGCTCACTTCAAGGCATCACATGGCACATAAGACATAGTCTTCTAGTAAATGCTCATCCTAATTCCACCATATCACTAATCCTAAATCCTAATTAATAAAATTACTTATAAATGGAAAGAGTAAATCTAACTATACTTGCATAAATAGAGGTTAGCTAAACATACATTCCACCCCAATTATATTTATAATTTGGACTTAGCACCCTGCACATGGGTAACAAAGTCCACCTATCTTAACTTAGATTATGCTTAGGGGCTTAAGCAACCTGCAAAGAGAGCATTCATATTCATTTTTCAGCAACCCCTTAAGCACAATCCCCTGTAAAAGATATAATTAGACTAATAACGACCTAACATCCGGTCTATGAAACATACACCCTAACATCTAGTCTTAAATAATACATCACTAAATAAAATATACATCAAATCATGCACCATCCTAACATAAGGCTAGAAGTGGTGAGTTAATTCTAAAGTGTGTGTTAAGCTTGTGTGGTATGTTCTAACTAAGTATTAAGATTATGATTTTCTAAACATGGAAAGATTCAATTTAACACAAAGGGTTGGTTTCACTTTAAGTTGTTTAGATTTGCAAGTTTTAATTTGTTACTTGTTTTGTTTCATATGACCTAGATTTAATCAACTAAGTTTTATAAAGAGAAGAAAAGAGATTGTCATCTTTCATCCCTACCCTAAGCCACTTTCTAAAGCATGTTAATTTGGTTTAGTTCTCTTTAGTGAATGGCTTATTACAAATTTTAAATTGATCCTAAGTTTAGGTTCACCTTAAATGATTGCATTCAACATGAAAGGCTTCTTAAGATTAGTTGAGTGAACTACTAACACATGACATACATCAATTTATTCCTTTCCATCATGTAACATGCATATGATATAATCTTAAGTGTATCTATACATGCAACATATATTAACACACTTAAATGATGAATGTAAGAGTGCATATTTAAAGTTTATATTTCTTATTTAATTGAATTATTTAATCATGTTAATTTAGAGCTTTATCCAAATTCTTATATAAAAAGACATAAGAATGAAATTAAATAGGTACATGTCATTGTTAAACTAGGATGTGAGGTCAAATGACCTCCTTAGGCTAAAAAGCCTCATATTCCCAAGATGTCCAAAATATATACCCATTTGCATTGAAACACATGTAAATTTGTATGTAAGAACATAAGGAAAGAGACCCCAAATCATATGGCTAATTACTTCAATCATTTAGTCTATTATGAATGCATGTATTTTTTTTATTAGAAAAGAGGAATTTTCATCTTTTAACCACACATACATACACATGTAAAGAGAAATAAGCGAGTACGTACCTTTGTTAAACCAGGGAAGTAAGGTAATCAAATGATCTCCTTGGGGCTAGTTATAGTCTTGTGTTTCCGAGATGTCTAGACTATATACTTTGCTATCTCACTACACATGAATGTATATGTAAGTAAGAGAAAGAAAATCATGCAAAAATTACATTTTAATTTGATTAGAACATTTATGTATGTGAAATATAATTTCATCCCAATTCTAATGTAGGAACACATGTAAATGAAATCAAATAAAATTGTGTCATTATTAAACCAGGGAAGTGTGATAATCAAATGACCTCATTGGGGCTAACTAATACCTCGAATTCCCGGGATGCCCTGACTATATACTTATCAATATTCAAATACATGTGAAACTGCATATGGCTTAAAGAAAAGAAAGCTTTATTTCACATACTTAAGCTATAAGCACATGCAAATCATATGTAATCACACTTCATATGTTATTACACATTTATATTGGTTGAAAATGCATTTGGATTTAATAAAAGATATTAAGTTTATTTTTATAGATTAATTAGATTGTAATATGAGTTTAGTCCATTAATTACATTTACATATCACGAACATTAATAATGGTAAAATGATATTAATATATGCATTAGAAATTAAATCAACAATGATCCTTAGAAATGAAACTTATTGGCTCATTAATGGTTAATTAGAGAGGGGCTTAATCACTCTTATAATTCTTCACATATGGGCTATTATAATTTTGGTTTAAGATTTTCCTAGGTTATTGTAAGAGTCTACCCAGAAACTTAATTAGATGAGTTCTTAATGATTATGATTGTAATTTTGATTAATTAGGCCATTTTTAATAAATTAAATCATTATTTAATCACAAATTAATTAGTTTCAAGTCAAGTGAAATGAACTTAGGAAAAAGAATAGGAGATAGGTCCCAATCTCATTCCCCATGCCCATCTACTATTCCATAATGATTAGCAAGCTTAATTATAGTTTCTTATTTATATAGAATGTTAATTAATCACCTAATAAATTAAGAAAGTAATTAGGGCTAAGATAACCAATTTTTCTAATTAATCAAGCAATATATCTCAAGAAAATTATAGAAGGTAGGGGTAATCCCATTAATCACCCTAAATTTTTTTGAGATTAATTACTTGGGTAATTAGGCTAATTAAGTTTTAATTAAACCTAAATTAAGCTTTAATTACTACTCAAAATTAATTAGAAATAATTTTAAATTAATCTCCTCTAAAAAACCTTTAAAATGGGTATTTATTTGCATTTTTGGGATTTTCTATGATTTGTTATATGTTTTTAACCTGATTTAAATGATTTTCCATGATTTATATAATGCATTAATTTATTTTTTGTTATTTTAGTTTAGAATGCAATATCTTCCAATCTAGAAATTCTTTTGACTTGAAATTTTTTATGGTTAGTGTATTTTAACTTCATTTCAATCTCGAAAATTTCAAATCAACCTAAAGTGTATTTTGGTTTAATTACTATAAGTTAAGTATCACTAAAATCTAAATTAAGATCAAAATACTAGTAAAATTTGGGTATTTTTGATTTGTTGGATTTCTCTCGGCAACAATCCAAGAGCTTGTTTGTGATTTTAGTTAAGTATTTTATTTTCTATTTTGAAATTTTAGATAATTTAAATAATTTTAAAATAAAAAATCCCTAATTTCCTAGTTAACACAGTTAGTGCTTGGCGTGCGTTATGTACGCCATGTGGCATTGCATGATTGCGGCATGTGCATGGCGTGGTGCCGATCTACGACTAGTTGGCACAGTGTTACGTCAGCAAATGAGCAGGAAACGGGATGGTGATGCATGGTTTGATTCAAATCGTCATCGATGATCGACGGTCAGATCAATCCACGCGATCGGCTAAAATCTAGGCGATCTAGCACCAATCTAATCGATCGATCCATGAATGGGATCGGATGGTTGCGGTGTTGCCACCCAAGCTGGAAATTAGCAAGAAACAATAGAACATTCGAGAAAATCATGAAATTAGAGATTTTTTTACCCAATTGGCTCAATTTCATGTCAATTTTCACCGAGAAAACCTTCGTTTCATTTTGGGATCAAATAAAATGAAAATATGAGATTTATCTAAGAAAATTCTAAAATCACAAAAAATAATCACAAAATAAGAAATCTAAGGCTATGGGTTTTCTTGAAAATTATATGTCGGGATGGTTTTCGGCAGTGGTGTTGATCTAAGCACTCTCTTGAGTGGAGGAAGAAGCCTTGGAATGAACCTAGAACTTTGTCATCACTCTGAAATGATGTATGTACTGGTGGTCTCCGCTTCCTCATCAAAATCTACTTGATTTGGTGGTTTTTGCTCAAGAATCAAGTGGGATTCATTGTTGGTTAGTTTGGGAGCTCTAAGAGCATAAAATGAGGGGAAAAGGATCAGTTTTGGTGTCTCTAATCTTCTGGTTTCCAATGTGGTCGAAAAAATCCCCTTATTTTGTGACTTTTTGGCTCTTAATGGGTGTCCTTTGGCTTGGGATTGTTGGAAATGGAGGTGAATCATCCTAGATGGCTCATTTTGGTTGGCTATGGCATGGGAAGTGGCATGAAGGAAAAATGGTTGTCGAGGTGAATTAACCTCCCATGAGTCATGTCAACTCTCCTCTTGGGTTAGATGATAAGTGTTCTTAGTGCCTAGATGGACCAACGGATGAGTGCCAAGTGGCCAAGAAAAGAAATGACCACTTAGAGCATATCTTTTCTCATGGGATGCCTTTCACCCAAGGGCAAAAATGGTCATTTAGCATTGAATTTGATTTGGAAGATTTGAAATGAGTCAAAAGTGAGTTGAACCAAATTTCATGTCATTTGGGTCAATTTGACCCATTTGGGCCAAATTGGGTCAAGTCAAGTTACGTTGATCAATTGGTCATATTGGGTCAACCAAGGGTTGGGTCAAGTTCAAATGATCATTTGGAGTGTATTAGTTCAATTGGTTTAATTTGGATTTAATTTGGATTTTGGCCAATTTGATCCTTAAGATAAATTTGGGCTAAATTAGGTTAGGTTGATCAATTGATCAAATTGAGCTCAATTATGACTTTGGTCAAGTTCAATAATCAATTTGGAATGAAATTGAGCCATTGATTGTAATCAATTTTGTTTGGGTTGCAATTTGGCTAGTTTGGGTTCATATGAGTTAAAGGGTTGACTTGGTCAACGGACTAGGTTGGGTTTGACTTGAGTTGATTTTGATTTGGCTTGATGATTGTAGATTTTTTTATATTAGGATAGATGATTGAAGGAATAATTGATTCAAGAGAAAATTCATTAGTTTTGACTTGATTTGGATAGGATCTAGTTAAGTCCAAGAAATTGGCTTAGAGGGTAGAAATTAAATTTTAGTTTTATTTTGGATTTTGTTTTGGCTATTTTAATTTATATTTCATTTATATTTGGGAATATAAATGAAGATATAAATGATTCATGAGAAGATCACTTAAGTTTGGAGTGATTTGGAAGCAAATTTGATCAACCTTGTGGATGTAGGTCAAAAGGTAAGGAGGAAATTTGGTTGAGTTTAGATTTAGTTTTGGTCATTGGGATGGGTGTTTTATTTATATTTGTGAATACAGATGAAGGAATAATTTATTTATAAGGAAATCAATTGATTTTCGGTTGATTTAGGTGGAGATTTGGTAAAGCTTATGAAATTTAATCTTTTAAGGAGGATTTTGAGCTTGAATTTGATCATAGTGAATCATTTGAAGTTAGATTTGAATTGAATTTGATAGTTTGATTGAAAAGGTTGAATTGATATTTAAAATCAAATGAATTAAGATTATTTGAATTTGGTTCAGGCTAAGTCCATAAGATGAAATCAAAGGGCTTAGGAAAAATTTTGAATTTGAGTTTGATCATGGATTTAAACCAAATGATTTGGAATATAAATTAGAATTTAAGGTTTGGTTTGGATTGGATTTGAGAAGGTGCATAAGGATTGGGTTTAGGCTATAGGGTAGGTGAATTTTCTAAGTCCCTAAGGCATGGCCTAATCCTATGATTAACTCTTCTAAGTCTCAAGGCTTAAGTTAAGTTTTTACCTAATCCCTAAAAGTATCTAATGACTAGAGAATTCTTAGTATCTAGAAGACTCCTAAGTTTAAGAAACAACTACCTTTGCTGGTCCTAAGTCCGATGCGAAAAGTGTAGGGTTGCTATAGGTAGTCGATAGCCAGCATAAAATTTCTTAAAATAATCATGACATGAATCCTTTAAAACATTGTGTTAATGGTAGGTCATCCCTTAAAAGCAATGTGTTGTATGGCCTGAATATAGTGAAAAGTGTCCAAGGTCCGCTGCATCAGTTCTCGGGTATAGTATTAAATAAGCAAGGGTTCCCACATTATGGACGGATGCGGGCTAAGAAGTTAGTCCATGAAACTAAAATTAAGTTAGGAACTTAGAATATAGTGTTGACCTCTATGCATTAGGCTAGTCGAGCTCACAAGTCTAATTCGACGGACTCCGGATGCAATAGTGCCAAAATCAGAGTTGAAATGTACTAGGCATCACCAAAATTTGTCAAAATGATCTTCAATCAATGAATAGACTTCTCCATCATGTTCAAAATGTTGAAAATAATCAAAATATACATACTGCATAATTTGACGGTCGACCAATCAAGCAAAAAATTTGTTGACGCGCTTACCTACATATCAAGGTCGCGAAGTCACGATGATGCCCAAATAATCTTTGTTGGCAAATTGATCATGTGTTAGTGTCAAAATATGAAACCTATCAAATGAGACTATTTTCAATTGGATGAGTCTGCGAAAATCAGTGATCGAAAATGATGACACATAATTTTGATGAAATTGATCCAACCAATGAACCAAGCGCCGATCTTGAAATGGACTACGACATTGCATCTAAAACATTAAAATAACCTAAGATTAACATGTATATTCCCATGTAATAATGTCAGCATAAATATCCAAATTATGGCACATTAAATACTTAAATAAAAAATCCTATAAATACTCCCTTTTTAATGCGTAATAACTCTATTAAAGCCCTTTGATAGTTGCAAGCCCCACTCTCATGCGATTTCCCTCCCATCCTATCTCGACTTTCATGCAAGCTGCACAAGAGTGACTGAAGATGATCACGACCCTCGGTTCACGCAGAGTGACTGCGGTGAGCACCAAGCACTGGGTCTTCGCCTGCACAACACTGCGCCGACCTTCATGCATGGCCTCCATGTACACCATGCACACTCGCATGCACGTGTGTGTAATTTTGCACTCACGTGAACAACTGTGCCGCATACCCATCCGTGCGCCGGGGCCCCATGCTGCGGCGCATTCTCGAGTCTATATTGAAATATAAGTACTCATATGCATCTTTCTTGGCGCAATGAGGAAAGCTATGCTTGCATGAGTATATAAGTACCCGTATACACTTTTCTTGGTATGGCATGGAAATATGTGTTTCACGCATGTTAGAATACATGCCTTTCTTGGCGTGGACACATTCATGTTTATACCACCCAAACACACTTTTGGCATGGTGGGCGACATGAGGCGGCTCCCTTTCTTGGGACATCTGATGTAGCCAAAATCCTGCCAAATTTTCACACCGATAGGGGGGCCTAAACAGCTTGACATAAAGCTAAGCCATAATATAAAATTTTTGTTTAAATTGATATTGCAGGTGTATAAGTACCCGTACATGCCTTTCTTAGTGTGGCAGAGAAATATGTGTTTCATGCAGGTACTTTAGAGCCCCATACATGCCTTTCTTAGCATGGTGGGAAGGTGTATTCGGTTATGGTATTTATACTACCCATACATATCTTTCTTGGCATGGTGGGCAGACCCAGCATACCCGAGGCAACCCCCCTACACGGGATGATGTCAGGATGTTGCTGAAATGCTACCAAACTTCTACACCAATAGGAGGCTCAAACAACTCAATATAAAGTCAACCTCAAAGCTAAAATTAACTGTTTAAATTGACATTGCAAGTATATAATTACACATGCTTTTCTTGGAGTGGTGGGAAATCTATGCGGTGCTTGAGACCATACATGCCTTTCTTGGCATGGTGGGATTACACATTTGGTTGTGGTGTTTACACCATCCAAACATGTATTTCTTAGCATGGTGGGCAAAACCCCATTAGACTTATATTGGGATGCGCCAAAATCTATTAAAATTTCATCTAAAATTTTAAGCTGCTTGAAACTCAATCAAAATAAGTAATACTTTCAAATCTCATAAACTTAAATCAGTATTAAATTAAATAACCCACATGAGACTAAACACTATAATGAATACTTAAACTTAGTATTTGAGGATGTTGCATGGTTTGATTCTCGGTTGGGTCTTACGGCTAGGTCTGAATTAATAAAATCTTAAAATCTAATAATAATATTATAAGAATATCAACTCAATAAGATATTTGAGAAGCAAAATCTATCATATGACACTAGATTTGATCCTCTATAATTAAATTAATAGAGTTGATAATTATAATAATAAACCATTGATGATGGCGTGTTGAATGAAGATTTCAACCAAGGGGTACTTACTATCAAAATGTGCTTGCAAACTCAAATTAGATTAATCCAAATTAATTATCAATATAAGTTTAAAAATCAAATAAATCACTAAGTTCTATAGGTTAAATAAAATTAAATATTCAAAACTTAAAGCTAAAATTTAATCTATTCACCTTCTTCAATTATTTATTGAAGGTGACAAATTAAGAAAACTCTAGCTCAATTTCAAATCAAGCACAACTATGTTTATTCTTAATCAATCACATGTTAGAAGACATGGCTTGTTCTAAGTGGTTTGGCGGCCAGCTCCACATATGATGCGGTTATGACCAAAGTCCTCTGATCGGTGGTTGCCAAATGATACCATTATATCACTTATGATTGTAGCCCATATGTTCCCTAATGGTTCTATTCTTTGAGTTGTGAACCATTGGGTATACTTGATAGGGCAAAAAGCCCTCTATCAGCTAAGGTAGACTTAAGCCTATCTCCTTAGACTAAAAAATAAGTTTATAAGGATTTCTTGGGCGGCAACCCATAGGGATCCTTTCATGGTTGGGTCAACTACCTCCTCTAACTAAGTAGACTAAGGACCATGATTTTCTGGGATGACAGAACCATGGGATCTTGATCGAGCGTGTCATCGTTCCCACAACCATCCATTTTAAGTTAAATATAATGAATTTTATAAATCTAAATTCTAAAACTCCACATGCTGCTACTGTACGCTACACATTTAGTGATCTAACGAGTAGCCTTAATCAAAAGTTCTCTCTCAGCATTGAGAGGGGTAATTAACTATAGGTTCTTGCACCTATAGGAAACTTGGAACAAGATCTAAAGTCCTCATAACCGAGGTGAAATCTCAATGTCTTCTACTATTCTATCTACCTTCTAAAAATTTCGACACAATCAAACTCTCTTCATTGAGAGGTAGGTGGCAAATTTTTGGAGCCCAAATTTCTAGCGACTCCATTGGGGATAAGTTTCTCTTTCCATCTTTGGCTAGTCGAATTAAAGCATACTGATTTCATGTCAGGACTCCAAATCATTGAAATAAATGATGAATGAGATGATGATGAAGAATCTCTTTTTGAAGAAGTCTGTCGAAGTATTTTAGTGTCCTTAGATATTCCCCGATGGAGTTCACTTCTTCAAGATAATTTAAGAAGAGGAACAACCAATGATGTGGCATTTATGCCTTGCCTGATGGTGAAGCAAACAAATGATAGCTCGGAAGAAGACTTATGCTTTCTAGAGAAAGATGAGTTAGAATCTTCAAAATTTCTACTAATGAGGGGCATAAAATTGGGAAGTGATTCTAAAGTCTCCATCCAATCCTCTAGCATAAATGGTGATTCTAAAGGAGGGGCTTCTTCAGAATTTGAGCCAAATAGAGTAGCCCTAGTGCAGTTAAGAAGTGGTAAGATGTTGCCATCATCACAGAAGAAAGGAACACCAAATAAAGGCAATGACATGAATATATAAGTTAATGAAAATATCATTCCTAAAGATCCAAAGAATAAGTCTAACATGGATAAAGGATTCAATTACAATATCTTGTCGCACTTGAGGAAGATCCCAGCACAATTGAGTGTGTATGAGGCCCTATTGATGTCACAAGATCTCCGTGAAACCTTAATTCAGGTTTTTAAGAATCTGGAGAAATATGAAGCATACTTCACCGAGTGGTGTATGATTGAAGTATTATAATGTCAAGACCTTCCGACGATCACCTTCTCTGAGGAAGATCTTATGCTCAGAACATCAATCACCCACTATATATCTCTGTGGAGAGCGTTGGTGTCATAGTCAATCGAATCTTAATTGATCCAGGTTCATCTATCAATCTCATGAGTCTGCGAGCTTTGAAAGGATTGTCTCTTAACATTCAACATCTAGGAAGAGGCAAATTGATGAACCACAGCTTCAATAAAAAAAAGGGAAAAGACTTTCAGATCTTTTACCTTCCCACTAGGATTCAGGTAACTTTAAATAGAAGCCAAATTCCACATCATTGATATTGACACTTCATTCAGGGCCTTGTTGAGTCAACCTTGGCTACATGAGTATGGAATAGTCCTGTCTACTTTGCACCAATGCATGAAATACATAAGAGATGAGGAAGAACACATAATTCTGGCAATCTTCAGCCATTCATAGTCCATGAAGCTAAAATCTATGAAGATGTAAAATACTATTTATTGAAGGAGCCCAGGCCTCAATAATCCAAGGCTTCTATTTCAAAGGCTGCAAAACAATCCAAGGAAGTGAAGAAGGAAAAAGAAAGAAAGAAGGTGACATCGACTTTTCTTAAAGAAACTAGTGCATCACCTAAGTTGAAAAGGATAGTCCTTCATCTAAGCAGTGAGAAAGAAGAAGAAGAGGATGATCCTTCTGCTGGACCTAAGGGAATAAACAAGTCTTTGGTGAAAGGAAAGAAAAATATAGAATACTTATACCCCAATTATGATTTTGAACCTACTTACAAAAGTGAAGTTCAGTGTATCTCTTCAAGAAGGATGATAAACCGATTGATATCAAAAGATTCATTAATGGTCGTGCCAGTTCCTTTTCAACATTTCAAGAAAATCACTCCACATGAGGTCCACATTATTGAAGAGTTAAAGGCTTTCTATGTGCCTCCCTTGCCTGGAAGTGATGAACATGGAATTTCATTCTACAAGTCTGAGGAGTGCTACCACCAAGATTTTGATTAGCTCATGTAATTCTATGAATCTAATGATATGGGGCCAACCAGAATGCAAAGGTATTATCCTCCAAAGATACATAAGATGATTTACAAATTAGGGGTTGATGTTAGAATTGATAAGTGGTGAGCTTACCTTTTTGACACCCTCTAGAATTTGAAAAGTCAACAGTCCCTACAAAAGTGTGAAGGTCATACATTTAAAGGTCTTGGATACGTCCGACGTAGGCATCCTCGAAGGGCTTATTACACAATAATAGAAAATAAAGTTGAGACTAAAATTGAAAATGAAGATAACCTTTATGAGGTTCACCTATCAAATGATGAAGAAGTAGAAGCCAAGCTAGCACTTAAAGAGCTTGAATATGGTGGATAAATAGCTACCATGGATGAACTAAAAGAAATTAACTTAGGAACATAGGGTGATCCCTGCCCAACATTTGTTGTGCCTTCGATGAAAAGGTTGAAAAATGAAAGCTTTGTTATGTGAATTCAGGGACTGCTTTACTTGGACATACTTTGAAATACCAGGTTTATCTCCTAAAGTGTAAATTATAAACTCACCATCAAAGTAATGCACCATTAAGCAAGCTCCTAGGTGAATGAGATTGGAGATTGAAGAATAGGTAATTGAAACTATCCAAGGAGAAATATCATTGGATAGCCAACATCATCCCAATTAGGAAGAAGAATGGTCAAATCTGTATCTGCATTGACTTCCCAGATTTGAACAAAACATGCCCAAAAGATGATTTTCTACTTCCAATATCATAACTACTAGTAGACAATACTTCCAACTATGATATGTTCTCATTCATGGACAGATCATCGAGATACAATCAAATCAAGATGGCTCCTGAAGAGGAGAAGCACACATCATTTAGGATGCCAATTGGTATATATTACTACACAACCATGCCCTTCAGATTGAAGAATGCTGGAGCTACATATTAGTGAGCCATGACACACATCTTCGATGAGTTGATTCATCAAAAAGTAGAATGCTATGTGGATGACCACGTGATTAAGAGCATAGATCGAGAAGATCATTTTGATGACCTAAGGATGGTCTTCAAAAGAATTAGGCTATACGATCTCAAGATGAATCCTCTTAAATGTGCATTTGTGGTTTCATCTGGAATGTTCCTTGGATACATGGTGTGGCATAGAGGAATTGAGATCGACCATAACAAAATCAAAGTGATAGTGGATATGTCACCACCGAAGAATCTTCATCAGCTTCATTCCGTATAGGGACATTTAGCATTTGTTCAACACTTCATATTAAATATTTCGAGCAGGTGTCAACCATTTTAAAAATTGATGAAGAAAAATGCATCATTTAAATGTGACGATGAATGTTAAGAAGCATTTGATAGCATTAAAAGATACCTATTAAATCCACCAATTCTTGCAGCACCAATCCCAAGAAAGCATCTCATTTTATATATAGTGGCACTAGAAGAATCCCTCAAAGCATTGCTTGCATAGCATATTAAAGAAGTCAAAGAAAATGCATTGTACTATATCAATCGAAGATTGATAGGAGCTGAGGCAAAGTACTCTTCGATCGAGATTCACTGTCTTGCACTAATCTTCTTTGCCTAGAAGCTTCAACATTACATATTGTCACATAAGATAATACTCATTTCAAAGATCGATCTGCTGAAGTTCTTGATGACAAGACCATTGATAAGTCATTTGGCACGATGGGCAATATTCCTTTTACTGTTTGATATTACATATGTATCTTAAAAAGCTATAACAAGGTAAATACTAGCAGATTTTCTGGCTGTGCATCCTATCCCAATAGAATAAGCAATCAATGATGATTTACTTGATGAAAAAATTTTGCTTATCTGTGAAAGAGAAAATCAACAGATCTAGGAAATGTATTTTGACGGTGCATTTTTTATTAAGCTCATCCCTCAATCTACCAAAAGCAAGAGGCGTTGGCCTCATGTGGTGTTTATTTTTGGTTCCATTTCTATGAGGGAGAGGGGAGGACACCATGCAGATCTAAGGGTGTACTTATTGAGGTGAATGGGTATAACATTAAGAAATAATGTACTATCTTGAAAGATAGAAGTCACTACCCTACAATGGACTTAATCACCTAATTAGGACTCCTAAGACAAGATGGGTCTTCGAATATACCATGGATTTTCCCCTATTTTACATGGATAAATAAAGTAAGGTTTATTTAGATCAGGATCTAAAGTTCCCTATGGGGGCAAGCCCTCATAGTTAATTATATCTTAAGAAAAAAAATGAATCCCTTAAGAATACTCTCGATTAAAGTTAACGATTATTATCTCCAAAGAATTCAAAGATAGGACTATCAATAAATTGGTTGTGTTTTAGAAGATCAAGTGGGAGTGCTAATGATACTGGGAAACCTAGTGAGTAGTCCAATCTATCATATGGTTTGCCTTTATATATTTGAAATTAAGGAGATTTACTTATTTGATTTGAAATTTTATTAGAGATCTAGACTTATAATTATATATGTGAAAATGTTTGAGGTAAGATTTATGCTTGTAGCGCAAAAAGAGCAACCTTAGATCCCAAATTTAGGGAGCTTTGACAAAGGCCAAAGCATGACCTAAATCTAAGGTGAAAGTGGGTATATGGTTTACTTCCACAAGAGAGTAAATCACCATTTGGACTTAGTCGCACAGTGGCGAGCTAACTCCATCTACGCTTTAAATTCATGTAGGCAAGTCATATGCTTTTGCAAGATGGCTAGGCTATTATTATTTAGAAAAGAAACTAAGTCCTTAAACCCACTCTCTAAGAGACCAGAGCATGACGGGTATGAATAATGACTTAAATCTAATGCAAATTTTTATAAAATTTTATTTAATTTGGGACTCTTTATTTTGACATAGGCTATGGGATTTTGTATGCCTAAATGTATGAGAAGTTGATTATGGGTCAAATCAAAAGGGAAAGAGGTGTTCTTCCATCATAGGCTCTCAAAGTTAAGCTCTTACTCTAGCGGCAAGGTGGCAACCCTCTCTTAACAAGAGTGAAACAAGATGGTTATGCATGATATTGAACATACAACATCTAGCTAAGGGGTTGCTAAATATTTTATTATCTTAATTTAATGCCTAGGTTTTTATATGAGGTTGTGAGTTAATTTAAAAGTTTAGTTATGAGTTGTTAATGGGATAAAAATTTATTTTTATCTTAAGAGCCTAATCACATCCAGCCATATAACAATCACCAACCATAATGAAACTATAAAGAAGGCATGCCAATTCTAATGCATAAGATAAATAAAACATCAAACAATTTTATAAAACTATCATAAAAGAATAAAAGGTCGGTGGGGAATGTGTACAACCCAAAAAAAAGTGGGTATACTCTACCCTTATACAACTTAGATTACAAGAGAATAATTACAATTATAAATGATGAATGATATGGGGGTCTTTATTCTTCATTCTTCCTTCTTCATTTCTTCATCTACCATTTCTTCATTTGATTTGCTCCATTTTTTTTCCTTTTGGCTTGATTTGGATATGCTTGCTCCAAAGGCATCACATGGTACATAATACTTGGTCTTATAACCAATGCTCATCATAATCCCCCATAATACTCATTTTAATCCTAATGTAAAATTATATTAAAAGTAAGAAAATAAATCAAGCTACACCTGCAAAATAAATGTTAGCTAAACACTCCATACAACCCAAGTAGTTATATGAATAATTTAGACTTAGCACCCCACACATGGGTAACTAATCCCACCTGTCCTAACTTGGATTATGCTTAGGGGCATAAGTAACTTGCACAGTAAAAAATATTTATATTTTATAGCACCCTTAACCCTCTGAAAAAATATGATTAGGCTAATATCACATCCGGACTACATACACCCTAACATCGGTCTACAATAATATATCACAAAATAAGCATATATCAAACCATACACCGCTCTAACATAAAGCTAGAAATGGTGACTTAGTCTAATGTGTGTGAATTAAAGCCTATGTGATATATCTTAATTAGGCTTTAGAGCTGTAATTTGTTAACTGTGAGAAATTTAATTTATAAAGGGGTTGATTTTTTTCTTTAAGTGATTTAATTGATTTGAAGATTTTACTTAGTGTTTTCTATTATTTCATATGGTCTACACTTAAAAACTAAGTGTTATAAAGAGAAGAAAGAGATGGAGTCTCTCTTTCATCCTTACCTTAAATCACTTCTAAAGCAAGTTAATTAATCAATTTTTCTTAGTGAATGATTTATTATGTATTTTGATGAGTCCTAAGTTTAAGTTCACTCTAAATAACCTTATTTAATAAGAAATACATCTTAAGATTAATTAGAATGAAATACTATCACATAACACAAGTTTATTCATTTCTTTCCATCAAGTATATCATGCATATGATTAAATCCTAAGCATACCTATACATGTAATTTATATTTTAGCATACTTGAATGGCGAATGTAAGCAATTGCATTTGGATTTTAAATATTCCATTTATTTGAGTTATGAATGCATGCCTTTTTAATAGAAAAGAGAATTTTTCATCCATTAGTTAGATACACATCCACATGTGTAAAAGTTATAAGTGAGTCATTATGCCATTATTCTCAAGGGGTAAGGTACAAGACCTACTTAGGGCTACTTAAAGCTTTGCAGCCCCGGCATGTCCAAACTAATATACCACTTTTTTTAGATACATATAGATGTATAAGAAACTACAAGGATAGGGAAAACCTATGCACAAAATTGTATTTGATTTATTTGACTTATGATTCTTACTCATTGGCCACATCACACATACACATGTGTAAGAGTATTAAGTGAGTACGATGCCATTGTTCTGCACCAGGGATGTAAGGTATAAGACCTACTTAGGTCTACTTAAAGCCTCGTAGGCCGGGGTGTCCAGACTAATATACCACTTTTCTCAAATACAGGTAAATGTATAAAAAAATGATAAGAAGAAGAATTCATGCAAGAAGTCATATTTGATTTGATTATATGATTTACATATGTGATATGAAATTCTTCCTAAGTCTTAGCTTGAAAATGCATAGGAATAGATTTAGACAAATGTTGTGTTCTTTTCAAACGAACTATACATTTGTACTTCCTATGTGAATCCATGTAAGATAAGGAAAGAGAGCTTCATATTGCATATCTTATATTATCAACACATGCAAAGTTATAGATATTTGTAATTAACATCACTCATTTTATTACATTGATTTATGAGCTTTTAAAAATAACTTTTGATTTAATCGTAATAATAGCCACACCTATTTTTAATTTAAATCAACACAAGCAATTTGACATAAAAGGAACCATTTCATTTAGTTAATTTTAAAAGAAATAAATGCATGAATACATATGAAAATCAACATTTAACATGATTGGAAAGAAATAAAGGAACATAAGCACAAGATCTCATTCATTCCAATTAATTCCTAAGGACAATCATACCAAATAAGGCTATTTAAAACAAACCAATGTTCTCTAATGTTATTTCATCTTTATGTTTGATTTGAGTTAAGGAAAGTGAAAGAAGGTTTGCTGGTCCTAATCCCATTCTCCATGTGTGAGTTAATTTTGGTTCAATGAGGAAGTATTTAAGTTGATTTTATGATTTAATTAGTTAGGGTATGAATTAAGTTAATTAATAATATGATATGTAATCACATGGAAAGTAAATTTGTTAATTAACTAATTAATAATGAGCCAATATGATATGCAACCACATGAAAAGTAAATTTGTAATGCTCCTAAGAAGTAAAAGGGGTCTAATGCAATTGGCTCATGATTAATAGTTAATTAAGCTTAAGGAATGTCACTTAACTACTTTTATGGTTTCTCAAACATGTGAGCTAACCATAATTTCATTATCTCCTCCATTGGGTTATTGAACAGAGCTACCCAAGATTAAATTAGAGAAATAGATTCAACTGAATTAATTAAGTTCATTAATTAACTAATTAAGTCTTAATTAACCTTAACCAATGAAAGTGAGATGGCCTTAGAGAAAGTGACAAAGAAGGGAGCTGAAGTCTCAATTCCTAAATCCTCTCAATTAGTTAACTAAGGTTCAAGTATGATTTGGATTTTGATTAATCTTGTTAATTAATTAATTATGGGGTGTCAATTAATTATTATTTAAGAGGGATTGGAGAAGACTTGAAGAAAAGATTGGAAGGGGGAATCCCAATTCAATTCCCTAGACTTCATCACCATTAACATAGGTTAATAAGCTTAATTGATTGATTAATTTAATGTTCATTTGCTTAATTATCACTATTTATATTAAGAAAGTGATTAAGACCTAATCAATTAGTTTTCTAATTAAACAACCAATAAAATTATAAAAAAATTGGGAAGGCAAAGATCATCCCCTTAAACGTTTGGGATTCATGGATGGTTAATTAGAGTTAAGTTAATTACATTTCTAATTAAACTTTAATTAGGCCAAAACCACTATTCAAAATCAATTAATAATAATTTTCCTAGATTCTACTCTAAAATATCTTTAAAATGAGCCTAATTTTGTATTTTTTTGGATTTTCTAAAATTAGTTATGAATTTAAAGTTTATGATTTAAAAACCAATTAATTAGCCTAATTAAAGCCTTAATCGCCATGTGGTGCTGATGGCGCTTTCATGGCATGATGGACTATTTAAGTTGTCACATCCATGTGATGACTTGCATGCACGCTGATAACTCTGGACCGCCCAATCTAAGATGATCGACCGATTAAACCCATGGTTTTGATGATTAATCAAAGGCTCTAAGCATGATTAGATCAAGACCGGATGGATGGTCCATGATCTATCTTCTCCGAAACAATGGCTACCATCCATTGATCACCTCAACCGAAGCTCACCGAATGGAGATGAAAATGATCCCACACCTTGAGGAATCACAACAACAAAATCTAACGGTGGAAAATCACACATTGAAATTTCTCACAAAGACCAATATTTTCATTAAGGATCGAATGGCTGGAGCTTATGACCAAACTATTGAGGAAGCTTCATTTGGTAGAAACAAGCTCTATTGATCACAAGTTTTTGATTTGGTGTAGTTTTCTTAGAAGACTAATCCACTAGGCGTAGGTGATCGAGCTTGATCGAACTCCACCTTTCGACCATCGAAAAGCTTGGGAAATGATTCATTCTCACTTGTTTAGCTCCAAAGAAGATGTGTGCAAAGTTAATTGCACTTTGGTGGAGATTTGAGTAAATGGGAATCGAAGGTGGCCTCCCCTATTTCAATTTTGCATAAAATTGAGAATGAGGATTTTATAGAGCTTAGGAAGGCTTGGAAATCACTCTAGAAACTCTCTCTTTGGCTGCTAGGGTTGAATCGAGTGTGAGTGTATGAGTTTAAGTGAGAATGAAGGGGGGTATACCCCCACTTCTTGGAATAGATGGCCATGGCTTGTTTGGATTCTTCTTGATCAATTGGCCAAATTGAGGGTGGTGGAGGTCCTTGGGTGCATGATGTGGCTCGATTTTGTTGGGTGAGGGTGTGGAGGTGGCTACTAAGGGAGGAAGTGCTTATCTTTGGTGGTTTGAAAAGCTTCAATGGGGATGGGGAGGTGATTTCACCTCCCATGGATCATGGCGACCAACCAACTTTGTCCATGATCTTAGGTGCCTAAGTTGATCTATGAATGGGTGTTAAGTGGCTAGGGGAAAAATGACCCAATGGACATGTGTCTTATCTCATGGGATGCCCTAAACCCAAGAGCAAAATGGTCATTTGGCTATGGGTTTGGTTTGGGAAGATTTGGGATGGGTCAAAAGTGGGTTAGCCCAAATTTCATGTGGTTTGGAGTTTATTTGATTTGATTTGGCTTATTTTGACCTATTTAGGTCAAATTAGGTTAGGTTGGGTCAAGTTGACCAATTGGTCAAACTGGGTCAAACCAGTCAAGTTTATATGACCAATTGGAGTGTATTGGTGTCATTGGTTTGATTCAATTTGCTTTGGATTTGGTTATGCTCATTTGGATTCATATAGGTCAAATGGGTCAAGTTGACCAATTTGACTAGTTTGACCAAATTAGGTTAGGTTAGGTGTTGAGTCAAGTTCAATTGCTAATTGAAAAAATTGTAGCTTTAGTTTGGTTTAATTTAGAATTAATTTGGATTTTGGTAAATTTGACCCTTTTAGCTAAGTCAAGTTGACCAATTTGTCAACTTGGGCTCAATTATGGATTTGGTCAAGTTCAATAAGTGATTTAGAATGAACTTGAGGCATTGGTTTGAATCAATTTGGATCAAATCATGATTTGACCCATTATGGCTTTTAGGCCAATTTGTCAACTTCAAATGGCCAATTAGGCTTGGTTTGGCTCAGAGTTTGGTCATGTTCAATCAATCATTGATTATGGGTTTGAATCAATGGTTTTAATCAATTTGGCATATGTTGGATTTTAACTAGTTTGGGTTTCATTTGAGCTAAGTGTTGACTTGGTTTGACCCAATTTAAGACAATTGATTAACCTAGGATGATTGTTGATCATGTTGTGAGGTTTGGATGGGCTTAGTTCAATCCAATTTGGGTTGAATTAGAACTTGGCTCAAAAAAGTCCTTTAGGTCACTTTGAGTCATGTGAGCCTAAATGGGTCAATGGGCTTGATCATGACTTGATTCAAATTTAGTTGTACTCACACATGAGCTTAGGATTGAAATATAAATCCAATTGCTATTGGTCTGGAGCCAAATGGGTTTTTGTTAATATGAAAATTTCAAGTCAAAAGGGCTAACTTGGGTTTGATTTGGTGTGATAATGGTGGTTTATGTTTTTGTTTAGGACAATGACTGAAGGAATGATTGAATCATGAAGAAATATATGGGTTTTGAGTTGATTTGGGTATCATTTAGCCAAGTTCAAGAATTTGGCTAAAAGGGTTAAAATCAGGAATTTGATTTGATTTGGGTTTTTTTTTGGCCTTTTGAATTTATATTTCCTTTATATTTTTTAATATAAATGAATATATAAATGGGTTATGTGAAAATCACTTAAGTTTAAAGTGATTTGGAAGCAAATTTGACTAAATCTAGGGATGTAGTCAAAGGGCTTAACTTGAGAATTAATTTGATTTGGGTTTTAATCATTTGATTTGGAATTGATTTATGATTTGGATTTGGAATTTAAATTTGAATTTGAGGTTTGGTTTGAAAGAAGGAAGCAAGGATCGAGTTCAATGCTATAAGGTAGGCAAGTCTTCCTAAATCCCTAAGGCACAACCTATCCCTATAGCTAAGCCATCTAAGTCTCTAAGCTTAAGTTTAGTGTTCACCTAATCACTAAAAGTGTCTTAAGTCTAAGGAGCTTTTATTGTCTATGAGAGTCCTAGATCTATGATAAGGAAGTTGAGAGCTCACTCCAAAAGTGAGGTCAACAAAGGGTGCCCAATAGGTGTAGTGTGACTGACAAGGCACACCACATGGTGTTGACCGAGATGATCAACAACATCTGAAGGATCTCAAACACTAAAAAAATGATCTATTCCTAAACCTGAGGTGTAGACAAAATCAAGATCTTAGTGCAATGTAACTCAACTTATGCCAAGGGCATAAGGGGGGAAGAAATGATCTACTGAGGGATCAAGTATGTGAACCTTCCACTAGGAAAGTAGGTTCAGATTATCCACTAGGGATAAAGGATAAGAGTTTGAGTTGGTTCGATATGATTTGGGGAGAAAAGATTCACTTGGGATGAGTGCATGAACCTTCCACTAGGGAAGTGTTGGTTATCCACTGAGGATAGGTTTGATTTGATTTGTTGATTTATGATTTGGTGCTCCACTGGGGAAACAGATATGATTTGGTTATGAGGGTACATCTGATGGAGATATGAGCTCAGATCTTCCAGGGATAAAGTGGATGAACCTTCAACTAGGGAAGCAAGTTTAGATTATCCATGGGGAGGATAAGAATTTGGTTTTGAGCACGCACCTACTGAAGATGTGAGCTCCGCTGGGGATAAGATAGATTTAATTTGGACACCACTAGAGGGAGGATGGTGAATTTGATGAAATGGACCCTGTCGATGTGTGATGGATCCACTAATAAGGGGCTAATATTAGCCTAAACCTATCTCAGATTTATAAATCCAAAGGGATAGTCTACTGGCCGTAGGGTAGAGCTAACCAACCTAGGGGTTGCCATTCAGTGTGTAGTGGTTAAGTTAGGGAGAAAGTGAAGGAAATCACATCTGCCTAAACAAAGAACCACTGGGGTGATTGGTTGATAGCATCAAATCAACGACCTAAGACTCTGAGAGAGTGTTGGCCTACTTATCTCAACTAAACGCAATTTATAAAGAGTTTTACTGACATTGCCCTAAAGATAAGATGCCTACTTGGGAAAGGGGCCACTAGGCTTGAATTCTAATCCACAAGCAAGATATATTTGTTTATTTTATGCTATCATGGACCCTATTGGTTTAGAGGGACCAGGGGAGCTCATATGAACCTAACCTATCTCTGACTTACTTAAGGGAGAATCGCATATCGAAGAAATATTTTCCAACCACAGGGTGGCTAATAAGAAAGGGAAATTATCCAATCCAAGAGTAAATGGGGTAGTGTCTAAATGGGGTAGCTATGGATGTGATCCAAATAGAGTGCCCACAAGAGAGGTGCCGCTAGGGGAATTATCCAGAACCTTGTAAAAGAAATTTTGTAGGTATTTGGTGGCCAACTCAAGGATAAAGCGTCGGACTCACATCTGCCAAGAGTGGTGTACCACTAAGTGGGTTACCGTCAGCATGGCAAACACCAATGAACCTAAGGTGCCTGTCGATTTGTGATAATCAGCATAAAGAAAAAGTCATAGACTTATATGTCTCTAAAATAGAATTGATCACCAAGATAGTCTATCTTCAGCTCGACTTGGGCTATCCGACCTAGGGCGACCACTAAGCAAGGAGTCTTGTGTAAGGAATAAGCCCAAGCTTGAAGTAGTCTAGAGGAGAGGAGCCATTGGGAGACTTATCTTAAACCTCAAATATACTAGACCTAGTCAGTACATGAAAGCTAGTCCAAGAAGAAAGCATGTAGACTTGCATCCTCTTAAACAAAGTCAACATGGGGTAGCTTATTGGCTGCACAGTAAGGCCTACCAAGTTGACAAGGTGCTTGTTGAGTGTGGTGACTCGCATAAGAGTGACCACTAGGGTGACACTAGTAACATAGTAACAACCTAAAGCAGCTAATGAGCTAGTGCCACTGGGGGATTGCTCCCACATCTAAATAGCTCTCAAGATAAAAGATATGTGTTCATTTGTGTTATGAAAGAAGGAATAGGATGCTGCTTGGGTTCTCGTAGACCTACCCTAAACACATAGAAGAATGGATAAAATAGCGTTGTAGGGGTAGTTCTGACTCCACTGAGAAAGGATGTTGTTTGGGTTATCTTACACCTAACTTAGTTGTACTAGTCAAAATAGGATGCCTCTTGGGTTCTCTTACACCTACCCTAGTAGTACTAGAGAATCGTTTATAATTTGTGTTTGTATTATCGAGAGATAGGATGTCACTCGGGTTCTCTTAAACCTACCCTAAACACGTCGTTGCGGATTCACAAGTGAAAGATATTTCTAACACATAAGAGATGGAATTTGATATGAAAAGAAATATTTTTAATGATTATTTTTAAACAAGATTTATAAATAGTATTTCTTTAAATAGGGCCCATTGATTGAAGGTATGTGGTGCTCTCCCTTACCATTTATAAGCTAATAAGTTCCTCTTTCATAAGCCTTCTCTATGGCAAAAGGGCCTTCCCAAGTGGGTTCAAACTTGTCTCCCATCTTTTGACGGGCAACAATTGGTCTCCTTAGAACTGAAATAAGCTCTCATACTTGAAAGACTCTAGGATGGACCAACTTACGTCAGCTTGAATCATTTTAGCTTTGTACAACTCGAGGTTCTGGCATGCTCGGAGGCATCTCTCCTTCAAACCTTCAAGCTCTTCCAACTGCAACTTAGTGTTCTGCTCCATTTTGATCTTACTACCCATAGTTATCCTTAGTGATGGGAGTTGCACTTCTAATGGTAGAATGGCTTCGGACCCATACACTATGGAGAATGGGGTAGATTAAGTTGGAGTTTTGTATGTGGTATGGTAGGCCCACAAGGCTTCAACTAACTGTTCATGCCACTATATCTTATTGTCATCGAGTGTCTTCTTTAATATTTGAATGAGAGTTTTGCTAAAGTATTTTTCTAAGCCATTTTTCCTCTAGTAGTAGATGGTAGAGTACCTTCAATCTATGTTGTGTCTTTGGGCAAAACTGTTAATTTTAGTGCTCTTAAATGCAGTACCATTATCAGATACAATTCGTTGAGGCACCTTGAACTTATATACAATATGATTCCTAAAAACTGGATCACATGCTGAGCTGTAACCTCTCTAAGTGGGATTTCCTCTGCCCACTTGGAAAAGTAGTCCGTGGCAGCTAGAATGAATCGATTACCCTTGGAAAAAGGAGGATCAATCGGACCCACTATGTGAGTTCCCTAACACTCAAATGGCCATGAGGCCAATGTAGGATGTAGAATGTTGGGTGGTTGATGTAGGACCATACCGTACGACATTGGTGTCATCTCTAGCTCCATCCATCTGATCGATCATCGAAGGCCAGTAGTATCTAGTATTGATCTTAACTTTCATCTTTGGATTGATGCCGCTAACACAGTGTACTTAGATCACAATCCTACGAGCTTCATGTTTTTCCATTCAGCATAATCACATATGATCAAAGGACCGTTGGTATCAGGTGCTACCTACGAGAGCGTAGGAAAGGGCCCTCTACTTCACCTGATGTGTTAGTGACTTCTCTTGAGATAGTTTGCCTATATTTAAATAATCCATGAATGGTTGCCTCCAATCTGACTCTTCATCTTTTTTTTGCAATGATAACCTTCCCTTCAAGAGAGAATCTCTCGATGAGTTCAGCATCAACAAGGGATATGACTTGTCTATTTTAGAACCTTATTGAAATGGACTCATCTTCCGGACATGCCAACTCTTTGGCAAGCTTGGCTAATGCATCTGCTACTATGTTCTCTCATCGATGACTCTTGTAGATGGTAACCTCTAGGATTTGGGCCAACAACTCCATAGTATACTTGTGGTAATGATGAAGCTTAGGCTTTAAAACTTTATAGGACCCATCGATTTGGTTGATGATGAGCTGAAAATCCCCGAAGATGTTGATACTCTGGATGCATAGTATAATGACTAACTCTCGATTGACAATTAGAACCTCATATTTGGTTCATTTTTGGTATAAGGGTTGGATAGATAATATGAGAATCTCACACATTGCAGTCCAGAGTTAGGAGAACTATTCCTACCCCCGCCTTTCCTAGAAGAATAGATCGTGGTTCGTGTCCTTTTGAAGAAAGCCGCACCATCAAAATACATCTCCCAATGGTGAATCTAGTGTCCCCTAAGTTTATGATTTGTTCATCTAGGAGGTCATAACTAAGTGGAGAATCAACATGAAGTGGGTGTGCTACTAAGAAATTTGCTAGTGCTTGTCCTTTCACCGCATGGAGGGGTATGAATATGATGTCAAACTGTGATAAAATCATGGACCAATGTGCCAACCATCTGAATAGTGTCGGCTGTGTCATAAAATATTGTAGTGGATTGATTTTGCAGATCAGATTCACCTTATGAGAAATCATGTAGTGTCGTAGCTTTAGGGATGCAAAGATTAAAGCTAGGCAATTCTTTTAAATAGGTGGGTAGTTTGCCTTAGTACGAATTAGATGATGACTGAGGTAGAAGAAAGCATTTTCTTTCCTTTCATCATTGGTTTGAGCCAACTAAGCACCAATGTAGTAGTGTAGAGGATCAACGGCTTGCTCAGGAAAAGAGCAGTAGAACTGGTGGCGTCATCAAGTAGTGCTTGCTATCTTCAGAGGCATGTTGGCACTTATCATCCCACTTAAACTTGGCATCCTTTTTGATAAGTGTTGAGAATGGCTGGCATCTTCCTAATAAGCTAGATATAAAGCATCTTAGATATACCAACCCCCCTTGGAATGATCTAAGTTGAGTTAGACTTTTAGGGGGTGGCATTTCTAAGAAAACCTTGATCTTCTCTAGATCAATCTCTATTCCCTGATGTCGGACAATAAACCCTAAGAATTTCTCTGAAGCTACTCCGAATGCACACTTTAGGGGATTCATTTTGAGGTTAAATTATCTTAACTATTTGAGAACTACTCCCAAGTCAAAGAGATGGTCTTCCTTTTCTTTGCTTTTGACTACTAGATCATCAACATAGCATTCAACTTGATGATGAATGTGTTTGTTGAAGATCCGAGCCATGCCCCAAACAATATATAAAATCAAACTAACTTAAAATAATTGAACAGTCCAAATAATATATAAAATCAAACTAACTGAACCAAACTATGATTCAATTTTGTTTTTGGTTAAATCGAATAACTATAAAAAATAAGATTTTTCATTTTTTATGAACTAATTAATAAATTTATGATATTTTATAAAGGCATGACCTTATAATAATAGATTTCGATCAGGGTTCATAAAGCACCGTTTCTTTCATCCTTAGGGGCCATCTTGATTTGATTGTAGCTAAATAAACCATCCATAAAAGAGAATACTGCATGAGATGAGGTGATGTCCACCATTAATTCTAGTATATGAAGTGAAAATTCATCCTTACGACATGCCTTATTTAGATCCCTAAAATTGACACGTATGCGAATTTGGCCACTCTTTTTCGTAACTAGGATGACATTGACTAACTAAGTAGGATATTTTTATTCCCTGATAAGGCCATCATCGATCAATTTCTTAATTTTAGAAGTGAGTTGTTGTTCAATGTCTAATCGTATGCATCTAGGAGCTTGCTTGATAGGGTTAGCATTAGGTTCTATTGCTAGTTTGTGGACTACTACGTTTGGAGATAAACTGGGCATTTTTTTATAACTCCATACAAAGTAGTCCTTAAACTCAACTAATAGCCTAACTAAGTCATTGGTTTTTTCTTCATTCAATAAGGAGCTATTGTATGTCAGCCGTGGATTATCTTCAATTCATAAGTTGATCTCTTTAAGTTCATCGATGATTGATCTGATCTCTTCTTCAAACTCTAGCAGTGCCTCTTTGACTTCAAGCTCATTTGGGTCATTTGAAATTTCTAAACATACCTCCTTATAAAAGTTAGCATTATTTGAGAAGAACCTATCAGACCCCAAATGAGTGGTGATGACTAGGCAATGGTTATCATTGTTGACTGGAACCCCTATGTCGAATCCTAGTCCCAATCTTGATTTAGAATATCTACTTTGGTTATCCCATAACCTTTCAAAGTAATCTAACATATGTTTAGACCAAGTATGTGGGAATAATCCCTTCTTTGCTAAGTTAAGAACACAAAGTGAATACCAATCAAAAGGCAATTGTATTAAATCTTTATATGAATCATCCTTAAGTTCTACATCGGCTTCTTGACTTGAGGATGATGCTCCCAACAAAAATCTCTTTGGCTTGACATATGTGGATGACTTGGGGACCTCCTCAACTACTAAACCTTCAACTTTCTATGAAGAAAGTGAGGTTAGAGCTAAGGTTCCCAAATATTATCTAACTGTTCTACATGATAGTGAATCAGATACATTCATGCTTTGCTTGGAGGCCTCATTTTCATTGCTGTCTGGCTCGAATGTCACCTCCAAGTGGACCCACTAAGAGGGGTTGGTCATTGTGCTAACCACATGAGACTCATCCTCTGAAATAGACTCTAAGTTTATGTCAATAGCAAGGGTACTCCTGTGAGTCAGAACATAGCTCCTATTGGGTGGCCAATAGGGAGGAGGTCTTCTACCTCAAGAGCTGTCTCTATCTCTTCCACTGCTTCTACCTAGTGGGGGTCGAGTCAACTTACCCATGTGTTCATACGGAGGAAAGAACTGTGGATGAAATCTAATATCTAGCTCTACTTCTTTCTGGGCGTCTAATTCTCGCTCACTTGTATTTTTCTTTTCTATTTATTTTTTAGTTTCTTTTTATTTTTTTTCTTCATTTTCTTTTGTTTCTTTTTCTTTTATTTTTTTCCTTTTATTTTTGAACTTTCACCAAGTTCGTTTGAATAGACTTTTTGATTTGGAAGGAGATAGTAGGTTGCGCCATCATATATCTCAACCTCTCTAACTGAGAATGAATTTAAGTCTCCTTTGACACAATACTCAATTCCATCTCTTCAAAATTTGATGCACCAATGTAAAGAGAATCGAACTATGTTTTTCTATGTATCCAAGGCTTACCAAGCAAAGCAGTGAAAGATGCATATGAATTGATTATGTAGAACTTGGCTTCTATCTTCCAGTCATCTTTCTCCAATGGAAACACTATAGAGCCTAAAGCTCTCTCTCCTTGCTCATTGAATGCTCTCAACATCATCCGATCTCCTCGGAGTTCAAAGATGACAATCCTCAAGTAGGCAAGGGTCTTTAGACTCATAATGTTCACTGATGCACCTAGATGAACTAACACCCAGGAGAGTCTGAATCTGCCCATGTCCACTATGATGTAAAGGGGCCGGTTGTGCACTATTATCCCAAAAAGAAGGTCTTCATTGGTGAATGTAACTCTGCAGGCTTCTCTTGAGTAACATGCCTCCTCTCTGACAGCGATCGACTGAGCTAAGCATAATTCTGGATCAAGAAGGGCTTTGATCAATTAGTCTCTCATTTCATTGGATAAGACAAGGGCATCATATATGCTTTGTTTAGCTGGCAAGTTTCTCACGTGAGCAACGATATTATAGTTAACTCTAGGTTGGCCTCCACAAGTTTATCCATAGGTGGAGCATCCAGTGGAGAAGCTTCTTGATCACTAGAATCAATAACTTTTTACCCTCATGCTAAGGTGCTACCTTAGAAGGTAAAACTTTGCCACTATGGAGGTTGACTTCAGTGACTTCATGAGATGGTTTAGTGGAAAGTTATACCTGCTCATTAGGTTCACCTACAACATCTCCTATGGGATCATCAGAGTCAGACGACTCCAAATCAATCTCATTGGGTGAACCAGAATGATTTAGGAATGGAAAATCCATTTCTAAATTAGAAGAGGAATGATTAGAACTAGAGTTATATTGATTAGACTTGGAGAGCTATCTAAATGAATAAACTTAGGAAGATCACCAGAAGTGACAAAGATGTAACCAGAATCAGCTTTCTTTATTGATTTCTTAGATTTGGTTGAAGGTACAAAATAAAAATCAAGTAAAGTAAGCAGAGTGAGGGATTTGGCACCCCCCCTCCTCTCTACTAATACAATATGATTGCTAAAAGAAGCTAGCTAGAGGAACTATAGCTGCAACTGTGGAAGGAGTGATGGACTCAATTAGTGGTTATGTTACTGTGCTATCTTAGGCAAGTGGAGGCTGTCGCTACTACTGCTGGGCTTCTACCTCCTTCAAGTTGTCCTTAGTAACTTGCAAACCTTCCTTAAAGTTGAAGGTTTGAGCTACTTCAGGTACCTGCAAGGGTAACTTTATTATCTTAGAAATGATTTTCTTGGAGGTTCAAGATAAGAAGATATCCCAACCTTCCTCTATCTTAAGAAGATCAAGTGTATCCCCAAGGATTACCCTAATAGAACTAGAGGGTTGTTCTAGTAGGTATTTCTTAGGGATGACAATGACACCTAACTTGTAGCTACACTCAAGCCAATACTTAAAGGTAAAGCAATCTTCTAAGACATGTCCTAGCATGTGGTGGTATGGGCAATAGTTTGGATCATGACTCTTGCCCACTTCCTCCGGCCTCCTAGGCTCTGGTAACTAGAAATCAAGCTCTTTTAAGAAACTTTTAAAGATCTTCCTGACTACCTCCCTCTTGAATGAATATGATTTATTCAATTTATGGACAAGAGTAAGTAAATGATAGCTACTGAGTGATGGGTAATAATACTACTGCTGATGATACTTATGAGGAGCTGGCAGTGGAGGCCACTATGGCCAGTATGATGGCCGAGGTGGTAGTAAAGGAGGTGGTAAAGGAGATTGCTGAGCTCGAGGCCTATCTGACTGGACCCTAGTTAGCTACTTTGCCTTATCGACTACTCTGACTGCCCCCCGACTTCTTCTTAAATGCATTTTGAGGTTTGAGCTTGGTTGACTGATCATGGAAAGGCAATTGTCTAGCTTCCTCTTATAGACTAGTCGCCTTGTTAATTAGCTCTCAAAGGTTTTGATTATAAACCCCTTAAGCATGAAAGTAATCAAGCCATGGATATTCTTGAGTAGAATCTCAATCGCGTGTTGTTCAGAAAGCTATGCTTCACATTTCATACTCAAGTTTCTTCACCTAAAAATGTAATCAACAAGTGACTCATTTAAATTTTGCTTGGTCACAACGAGGTTGCCTACAATAACCCTTTGTTGAGCTCCAGCAAACCTTTTGATGAAGTGGTGCTCCAACTCAACAAATATCTTTATCGAACCATTGGATAGTTTGGCACACCAATCAAATGCAACACCTACTAAACTGCTAATGAACAATCTAAAAAGAAGAGCATCGCTACCTCCGGTGTTGCAACAGTCGACCCTAAAGTGTATGATGTGCTGGCGAGGGTTGTCACTACCATCAAATATTTTGAAGGAAAGAGATACAAAACCCTTAAGATATCGGACAACATCAAATTCCTCCAGGTAAGGACTACCCTTTAGAATGGATGAGCCACCTTGGGCTTGAACCAATGCATCCTTTACCTGTTACTCTACCAACTACTTGATATCCTTCTCTTGCAAGGATGTGTTGTCCACCACCTTCCTATTCAAGATACCATTATCCTGATCGACTGGAGAAGCTCTTGGGTTGATACAAGATATGTCCAAACTCAGAATGATCTATCTCTATCGGTATATGCTGTGGGACTAAGGCCTGATTCTGAATTGCATGGAGGGTTGCTAATAAGTCTTTTATCCTCTTCTTCATCTAGTTGATCTGATCATTCTTTTGTTTAAGATGCTAATGGAGGTGTTGAATTGAATGGATGGCATCATCTTTCTCAACGATAATACCTTCCTGACTATGATGATCTATCCGAAGGGAGCTCCTAGTGTTGATAATGTGGACTCCGACCAAATCCTCAAGAAGGTCATGCTCATCAGGATCAAATGCTACCCGCTCATCCTCAAAATCTACGCGATCATTGCCTAAGAGTTCCCTCTTCTCGGCAAGGTAAGAGGCTATGATTTCATTCAAGGAACTATCTAATCGTGCTAGCACAAATACTCAGGGCTGACTAGTGGAGGGACTGTGGTCACTGACCGAAATACATCTAACACTACCTGGCATTGAAGTGTTAGCTCTAGGAGGGTCATGCTCACTAGATGAGATATGTTCATGACTGCTCATCAGTGGAGTGGTGTCCCTAGGGCGATCTATTGCCATGGGAATTGTAAACTTGTCCCCTTCGCCCTCTACAACTACCACTATCATTGGCTCTGATGGTGGTGGTGTGTTCACGATGATGCAGGGTTGCCACTCCTTCTTCACCAAGACTGAAGTAGGAGGTCGAGTAGAGGAACTCATCCTCACCTCAGTCGGTGGAGTAGATAGAGTGGGAACCTTTGGCTGTAGCTGGATCACCAAGAAGCTGGTCTCTCCCCGGATGGGCTTCTGGATCTTGGCAGAAGTGGTGGATGCTGGGAGTTGTACGGGTGATGGTGGATGATGAGGGGAGTAGTGTGAAACTATCACCAACTGCTCCTCAATGGGAGATCTCAGCCTACGTCGGGTAGTTCCGGTAAGAACAATCCTATCTAAATGACGGCTCGGCCCCGATCAAGAAAATCCATTAGAGCAGAGGCTGCCAACTACCTGACATACCTCCGTTGCTCCCTCCTGCCTTCCTGAGTAGATGCTTGAGCCTCCACGACCCTTTCTCTATGAATCCGACCCCTAACACTCCTAAGGATCAATAATCACAGATCAAACAAGGTACCAAATTCTGAGCGTCTGTATGCTTTGCCAACCTGGCATAGGAAGTCTAGCATAGGGCCTTTTGTGCTCCCTATCCGGTGTCTCATAGTATACAGATGGTGGAGGAGAAGCAACAATCCTCTAGTAATCTTCTTCTCCATCCGATGTTGAGAGGGGTTGGAACTTGTTGCTGGTTGGAAGTGGAGAGATCTCTCGAGGAGGGCCCTCCTTGGCTATAAGTGATGCAGCCTCAAGCTCTATGGCTGCTCGCTCATGCTCCCTCTTAATCTTTTGATTTTTATTGTGGCATTTAGTACAAGTAAACAAGGCAGAGCAAGAACTCATACCTACCTCAAAAGTGGAGGAGACTATCTTAGAAGCTAAGATAGTCTCCCTCTTTGGGGGAACCAAAGAGGAGGTAGTAGCTCTTGCTGGAGTAATGGTAGGGATAGCTGAACGGATAGATGCTGAAACTATCACAGAATGGGATGTAGGAACCAGTACAACCTTCCTCTTCAACAGAGGATACTTACAATTACAGGGCATGTCAATGCAGATTATTGGCTCCTACCCAACAACCTCATCCCAACTGACGGTAGTGAGGATCACCCCCTCACAGGTAACACATGCTCCTTTGAATCCTCAGTTTAAGAAAACCAGGTGGGTGGAGTCAATCTTGAGGAGGCTGGCCTGATCCAAGGCCAAATCCATCCTAAAGGGGAAAGTAAAAATGAACTTCTGTGAAGCCATGTGTACTAACTGTAAAAATTGCATTGACTGATCTGCATTGTATCTCTACATGTGTTGAAATGTAATTTGAGTTAGCTTTCTGCTTTAATATTGGTCCCAAGAGAATCATAAGAATTTGGAGTCCTAAATCCACACTCAACATTTCAAATATGTTAAGTGGGGTTCAGTGGGGAGATTTTGATGTGATGAGGAGAGTCTTTGCCATTTGATTTTGATTTTAAAACTCATACTCAACCAATTTTAAGTAGGTTGGGTGGGGTTCATAAATTTGAGGAAAGCTTTTCTTGGAGATATTTGTATTTTGTGTATCTTGTTTGAAAATAATGATGATTTGAAAGAACCTCTACTTAGCAAATTTGAGTATGCTAAGAAGAGGTTGTGATTGTGTGCTTGGAAATATTTTTGTGAAATACCTTTTGCTTGTGATGAGTGGAATGTTGATTTGAAAATAAAGCTTCTTACTTAACAAATTTGATATGTCAAGTAGAAGTCACATGTGTTTGATTTATGTTTGAAAATGGGATTCACTTAATAAATTTGGTATATTAAATGAAAGTCAAATGTGATTGCTTTTTTTTTTAAAATGGGACTCTCGCTTAAAAAATTTGGTATGTTAAGTGAAAGCCAAAATGTGATGTGTTTTATGTTTTGCTCTTTTTTTTTTTTTTGAAAATGGGACTCTCACTTAACAAATTTGGTATGTTAAGTGAAAGCCCAAATGTGATGTGTTTTATGTTTTACTTTCCTTTGAAAAAGGGACTCACTTTTAACAAATTTGGTATGCTAAGTGAAGGTCAAATGTGACATGAAAAAGAGATCCTCACTTAACAAATTTGGCGTGTTAAGTGGAGAGCAAATATGTCATGAAAAATGAGATTCTCACTTAATAGATTTGATATGTTAAGTGGAATCAAAGATGATTTATGAAAATAAGACTCTCACTTAACAAGTTTGACATGTTAAGTGAAAGTCAAATTTGTCATCGAAATGAGATTCTTAACAATTTTAATATGTTAACAAGGAATCAAATGTATATGAAAGTGAGATTTTTGCTTAACAACTTTGATATATTAAGTATAATCGAATATGACATGAAAAATAAGATTCTCGTTTAACAACTCTGATATGTTAAGTGGGAATCCAATGTGAGTTGAAAATTAAGATTCTCACGTAACAGCCTTGACATGTTAAGTGTAATCAAATGCATATGAAAATGAGATTCTCAGTTCACAACTTTGATATGTTTAAGTGGGAATTAAATGAATTTGATGTGCTCTCTTTCCTTTTGGAAAGAGAGGGAAATTCTTTGTTTGCTAAATGTGGCATGTCAAATTAGATTCTAAAATAAAGCTGAAATTTGTTTAACAAATCTTAAGTATGTTAAATAGATTTCAATGATATATTTTGATGCCATGTATGTGTTTTCATGATTTTGAGAAGAGAGAAACTTCAATTCTAGCATTTATAAAATATGTTGAGTGGAGTTTCAATTTTATGTTATGATTTGAAAATATAATCTTCATTCAACAAATTTGAGTATCTTGAATGAAGGTGGCTATTTTCAAAAGAGTGCTTTTGGAAAGGGCCATTTTATGAAATAATTTATTTTCTTAAATTTTATGATGAGCCTCCCCTCACCAAGCTAATGGTAAGGAGGTTCTAGATTTTTATTATCTCTCCCTTCATTGATAAATTTTATTTTTCACCTATTGGGGAGCCCAATAGGGGTTTCAAGACCTACACAGAGTGAGGTCCTAAAACCTAGAGGATGTTGGCTAACTTTTCTTAAGAATGAAATAAGTTAAGTGGCAATGGAAGGAAAGATAATCTTGGACTCACACAAAATGTAAGTTCACTATTGATGCTTTGAGAAAACAATCTTCTACTAAAGATGGAGAGAGGAACACTCCACAGCAAAGTCACCAGAAAAATCTATGGTGTTTATTTTTGATTCCATTTGTATGAGCGGGGGGGGCACCATGTAGGTTTGCAGATGTACTCATTAGAGTGATTGGGTGTAATATTGAGGAATGATGCACCATCTCAAGAGACAGAAGTCACCATCCTACAACACACCTAATCACCTAATAAGGACTCTTAAAGATAATGGGTCTTCAAATGTACCAGAGATCTTTCTCCTACTTTACATGAAAAAGAGTTTGATTTTAATGTCAATGAAATTTTTAGAAGTTAGATGGAATTGTAGATAAGATTCTACCAAAAGATTTCACTCTCATTTTGTGAGGACTTTAGATTTGGTTATAGGTTTCCTATAGGTGCAAGCACCTATAGTTAATTACCCCTCTCAATATTGAGAAAAAACTTTCGATTAAGGCTAACCATAAGATCATTGAATGTGTAGCATATAGTAACAGTGTATTGTGTTTAAAATTTAAGATTATGAAATTCATCATTTTAACTTAAATAAGATGTTTGGTGGAATGATGAAGTGCCCGATCCCATGGTTCTATCATTTGGGGCTATCTTGGTCTCTAGTCTACTTAGTTAGAGGAAGTAGTTGACCCAACCTGGCCGAAGGATCCCTATCAACAGCCATGGGTTGCGTCATCCAAGTAATCCTTATAGACCTAGGGTGGTGTTTGTCTAAGAAGACAAGCTTAAGTCTACCTTAGTTGACAGAGGGCTTTTTTCCTTATCAAGTGTACCCTATCATTCACATCTCAAAGGGTAAAGCCATTGGGGAGCATACGGGCTACAGTCGTGATCGTAATATAATAGCATCATTTGGTGGCAACCACCTGATCAAAGGACTCCGATCATAACTGCATCATATGTGGAGCCTACTGGCCAAGCCATGTAGTTAGAGGACATGAGTCATGTCCTTGTTAGCATGAAATTGATTGAGAGTGAACATAGTAGAACACTAGATTTGACATTAGCTTCTTTGTGAGCTAGATTTTTTTTAATTTGTCACCTTCAACAAACTATTATAGAAAGTGGATTGGGTTAGATTTTACTTTTATGTTTTTAAAGATTGAATTTCATTTAACCAATAATAGCTTATTGATATATTAAGTTTTGTATTTGAGTTGATACTTGATTTTGATTAATTCAATTTGAGCTTGAAAGCATATTTTGATGATAGGTATCCCCTCCGATTGAAATCTTCATTCAACATAATCATCATCGGGGTTTATGAGTCTACTTGATCATTTAATTTAGTATTTCAGATCCTGTCAACTCTATTAGTTTAACAATAGAGGATCAAATCTACTATCATATAAAATAATTAGCTTCTCAGATATTTTTAATAAGTTGAAATTCTTATGATAATTAGATTTTAGATTTTGTTAACCCAGACCTAGTCCTAAGACCAAACCGGGAAGCAACCTGCACAGCATCCTCAGACTCTAAGTTTAAGCATTCAGTGTAGTGTTAGGGCCCATGCATGTGCTTAAAAATTTAGGTAATTTTATTTCTAAATTATGAGATTAGTTTTATATTTATTTAATCTCAACTTAGCCTATGCAACCTTTTTAGACATTAAAATTTGCACTTTAAATTTCTATATCTGAGCACATGTAGGCATTTATAGCTTAGATAATTTTATCTAATTTATAGAATCATTGATTTTGAAAATCATAATTACAATGAAATTGCATAATTTTTGAATTGAAAGAAGCTCCACAATTTAAAGAGAATTTAATTTAGCATCATCTTCTATCTGCTTGTACAAAGAATTACGGATTTGGTAGTATTTGTGGAGCAAAATTAGATTTATATTTGCATTCAAAATATTTTATCCTTGCTTACATTAAACTTGTTTGTTGAATCTCTAAATTTGGATATTTGATTCATGCCCATTAATGACCAATCAAAATTTATGAGATTTACTTAAGGCGCTTCACCTATTTTCACTTGTTCGATACAAGTCAAGGCACAACACATTCATTCATTGAAAAACCTTTCTTATATTGGTTAACAAGCTATTTGGGTTTATCAAAAAAAAAAAAACTTTGTTCGCACTTCTTAATTAAAATGTGCTATGAGTTTCACTTTAAATCTCTTTTTTTATGACTATTACCCATTAGATGTATTATATATAAATATCACCATTAATTGAATTAGGTACAGTGAAAGTCCTCAGTGTAAGTCCTCTTATGAATTTCATTTGGATCCTATTAGTTTTGAAGATAAAACACTTAGATATATCACAACTCTCATTGTGTTTCAAATTTAATTTTAAATACAAGATCCAAATGGTTTTTTTAAAGCCTACATTCATGAGTGACCATGAGTTGCCTAATTGACTTCATACTTATAAGGAACCCACCAAATTTTATATTCTTCAATTTATAAATGCACCATTATATTTGTCATCAATCGTTTGTTATTACATATTTAATTGATATTCTTACTTCATTTGACATCAAATATGATTTGTTCACTTAAAAAGGCTTCAAATCTAATATGAGTTTATCCTTAACTCCAGATCAAGTTTCATATTTATTTAGTAACTAGACTTCAAATTTATCACGAGTCTCTTGTGAATTTAGTATTAGCCTCCCCAAGTTTCAATTAAATCTTATTTAATTTTAAGGTGTTTGAAGAAAAGAGAACTCACTTTATCGCTTCAATTTAAGCCATAGAGAATTGTGATTAAAGCTTGTGAGTTTAGTATTATCCATCAAACCACATCATTGCACTTAATTATTAAGTTTAAATAATGATGGGACCCACATTGACTCTTTCCATCACTATAAATAAAGCTAAGGGGAGGATCCTTGCATTTCATATCATTTTCTTGGGTTTAGAGGACTTGAAAAAAGGGAAAAGGATTCTGGCTTGAAGTTTGAGTGGACTTTCAACTTGCTTAAACTTTTATTGTAAGCATTCTTCTTTTATTCTCTGTGTTTTTTTTGTCTTAATGTTTATTTCCATATTTAGCCTAAATATTTTTTTATTTACTTTGAGTTTAGATGATTTCTATTTAAATTTGTTTTAGTCCCAAAATTTTGGCAGCTTTTCGGTAGTATTCTGGCATCATCCCGCATAGGAAGCTACATTGAAACTATTTTGGCATATCCGGTTCACTCTATTGAGCATAGCAGACAGTGTCTTGTGACACCACAACTGAGTCTTCATGACCACTAAGCCCTATTGAGCATTAGTGGAGTCTTCAAACCTACTATGCCCTATTGAGCTTAGTAGGATCTTTGATCACCTCTAAATGGCAGTTCAATTGCTGCATAAGATAACATTACATCATTCCAATTACGGGAATTGGTCTTTATGCTTCAAAGAATATCTCTAAACTGGAAAGTTAAAGTCACAATACAAATTGCCAAGCTATTGTTTTACCTAATAATGCAAAGTCATTCAAAATCTCTCTCATAAGAAGATATCTTTAAACTATAGCATCCATTAAATTATTATTACTATCTTCATCTCCAGATAGCCCAGCAATCAAGCTGGTCTAAAACTTCTTCATTAACTTCAGGGATAGCCCTTTTGACTGCATTTCCTGGTAATATTTCCTTGCCATCTCTACCATCCCTTTCTATAAAAATGCATCAATGAAGGCATTATATGCAAAAGCATCAGGACTACATCCATGCTTCCATCACTGAACCTTAAATCGCCTCAAGAAACCCCCCCTTCTAAACTTCTTTATCAACATCACATCGGTATCCATCCGGCCACCATCCTCTCAAAGAGCCACAAAATTTCTTGTGGTCTGCTTGAATGTTGGAAAAATAAAGGTATGTGATCACATCTGCTTCACAATCCATTTTCTTCATGTCATCCAGAAACCTATAGGATTCCTTCAGACTCCCTTAACTGCATAACAAATTCACTATAGTATTGAACGCATTAGCGGTTGGTTTTGCGTCAAAGTCCAAACATTTCTCTATACATCCTAATAGCTCTTTCACCATCACAATGGCTCGCACTGATTACGATATTATAAGCAATAACATCTGGTGAAATGCCTTTGTTCTTCATCACTTTATAGAGATTAATGGTCTTCCACGGCTTCACTGACTTGGAGACTATGTCCATGTAGATGGAATAGGAATGAAGATCCTTGTCAATACCCTCAGAATTCTCCTCCTCCCAATAGCACCGGCATCAGTCGTAGCAACCCATCTTGAGCCATCCGAAAAGAAGGACGTTGTGAGCCTTCGTTGACAGAAAAGGGGGGATTTTTGAAGCAGAGGTCGTAAGCCTCAGGGGTAAGGCAGGGCTAAATATTTAAACTAAGCATGTTTTATAATATAATTAGTGAAATAAGCATTTAAAAAAATTAAAACCACACTGTTAACAAGCAGACGGCCTAAAACCTTTTTTTAAAAATTTGAATCAAGATGGGGACGGGATCTTTTTCTTCCCAAGCCCCTCCTAGCCTCATTATGTGGGCACCAACATTTTTGTCACTTGCCTCGTCATCTATGTCTTGAAGATCTAAAATGATAGTAGTTATTTTTGAAAATGCGAAATGAAAATGCTTACTATGCTTATAAATCAAATAGCCCCGTGATTTCATATTATAATTCCATAAAGTCGTAGACTTCAAATATGCTACTCTTGAAATTTGGACTTCAAAATTCTAGGCAAAAATTTTAAAATAAGTATGGTTAAAATCTTAATTAGCAGATTAAGCACATTTAAAAAAAATTAAAATAGACACGATCTGGTTAATCAATTTTTTTAAAAAAATGGTTCAGCGGAGATGGGATCCCGATCTCTCACCCTCTTTTTGTCCCTAGGGTAGTATCCCTCCGCTCCTACACACCCCCGACCATCGGTCCGCCAAGTTCATAAGTCGGCATTCCCACCACGATCTCGCCGTCGGCCTCCGATCCATTTGTCACCCGGATCTAAGCCTTTTGGTCAGAAAAAGGTATTTTGGCTTTTTTTTTCAAAATAAATGGGTAATATGCATTTTTGACATGTATTTTAGTATTTTTAGGTATACATATTATAGATCTAACTTATTTTGTGTGTCTCATTAAATTATGAAATGTATTTTTTCATTCCAACAAAGTTTGAAAGTTTAACTACATCCAATAAAATAACTAATATGATTTTAATGTCATATTTTTATTTTGATATTTGTGAGTTTAGAAGATGCTTCAAAAAAAGTAGATCTAATGGAGTTTGAGATTATGTTTGGATATGAACATCACTTTTTTTTGTTTAAGGGCTATTTGAGATTAGGTTTAGTATATGAATTTGTTCATTATTAAATAGGACTCTATTTAGAATTTGTAATTGAAACTCATTGAATTTTTTTAGTGAAAGGTTATCAATTTTCATTAGTCCTTTAATATGATATTACAGAAAAGAATGATGAAATAACTTTAGGTTATCAATTTTTAGTAAACTCATTTGTATATGATTTGATTAATTGTTATTTTGTGTGCATATTATTGGATCTTAATATATCTATAGTTGATATGTAAGGAGAGAGAAAGAAAGAGAGAGCATACACATAGAATCAAAAGTAAGTGATCCATAATTTAAAAGCAAGAAAATGATTCCAATTCAAATGGTTTCATTAATCAAATCATAAGAGAATGAAAGATTAAAAGAAAAAAAAATTGAAGAATAACATTGTTACTATGAATTCATAACGGCCACAAAACTGCATAAGTAGACCTTAAGTATTTTGTATTACGCTCATTTTGAAATAAATTTAATGAGTGAAACAATCAAACTGTAAAGAACTGGTAGATACTCTTTGGTTTAAACCACATGTGTTTTGAAATGAGATAACAATATTGTCAACAAGTTTTAGATATCCTTCCGTCAGTTTGTAAGGCAGATCATAAATTATTTGTCATTTGTGTTCTATAAGATAATGATTAATTTAGTTAACTTAAACAGGTCTACTCTTTAGAATTTCTACTTCTGGTACACATATTTGATTTGAAAATGAGTTCAAGCACAATATGTCTGCTGCTGTATTATGGTGGCGAACTTAGTGTCAGTGATGATTTCTTCGCTACGTATACTAGCGGAAAAAATCATCCTATATTAATTTTTCATCGGGCTAATTTTAACAGTGTTCAAGATCGAATCATGCGGTCACTAAACGTTGATTCGACACGGTTCAGGATTAATCTCATATGTAGGTTCCCTGTTGGTGCCGTTCATTGCTACTAGATGATGGAGTCTGAGTCGGTCATCATCGTCAATGCAACCTCAGTCATATATGTTTAAATTGAAATGAAACAAACTGTCGATTCGAAAGCGCATGATTATACTGCAGATGAATTCCAGGAAATTGAAACTTCTCAACACCACTTACCGTCACAAGGACCACATCATAGGTAATTTGTTTGAACTGCTTATTTGTTTCCAAATTTTCACATTAACCTAAAACACTACATTCATATGTGCAGCAGTGAAGATGTTGACATAATTGCATCTCCTATTCGTGCTACTCATATAGCTTCAACTTCCATAAATATGGATGGGTACCATTCTGATACGGTGGCTCCTCCAAAAATCAGGGATGAGGGTTACTAAACAATGCCAAATGTGACGAGTTCAGACACAGATGATAGCGAGGGTGAGATAGGAGAAGAAAAATATCCAAATGCTACAACCAGTCAGATATTAAGCAATTACTCTAAAAAAACATCGACCTTTAAGGAGAACATGTTTAGTAATAATGAATACATTCAAGCTTGTCAGTCAACCCAACAATGGGATGAAGAACTAAACTTTGATGGTCTCCCATCAAATTTTGTTTTCCTACAAGATAATTTTATTCTAACAGACCTAACTAAGGGAATGTATTTCCATGACAAGAGACACCTAACGTTTACAGTGGAGGGTTGGTCAATCACAAATAATGTGGAATATGTCACATGTGATTCTAATAAAATGAGGTTCACGATACGTTGCATTCATAGCATTAATCCTAACAAGCCATGTTTGTGGCGTCTACATGCTCGGGAAAGCAAGAGGCTTGGTGGTGCTTGGGTGATTTCAAGTATGTTAGGGCCACACACATGTTCACATTCAATGCTGAGCACCGAAAATAGGCAATGCACATCACAATTTATTAGTTACTACATCCACTTGCTCGGATGTCTTGGACTTGAAACCTAGGGAAATCATTGGTCGAATGGACTCAAAGTTTGATATTAGAGTTTCATATATGAAAGCATGGGATGCACGCAAGAAGGCTATACAAAGTATATTTGGCAGTTGGGAAGAGTCGATGTCTTTGGATGGGTCATAGTTATTTTATGTTGATTATTCACAGCCGTGTATCAAATTCAGTCAAGCATCAATGGTCAATTTGAACGCATTTTCTGGGCTTTGGTCCATCCATATTTGGTTGGCAGTTTTGTAGACTAGTGCTGAGTCTTGATGGTTCTTTTCTATTGGGAAAGTATAGAGGTACATTGTTAATTGTTGTTGGTATCGATGCTAACAATGGTTTGTTCCCTTTAGCATTTGCTATCGTTGAAGCAGAATGCAATGAGTCTTGGAACTGGTTTATTAGGACTTTATAAGACTTGGTTCCAATTATATGCACACGACCTAATTTATGCATTATTTCTAATCGACATTCCGGATTGGTGTGTGGATGCCATGAGATTCTACAATGGGCAAAACATCGTCACTATTTATGCCACCTCATGAAAAATTTCAAGAAGGCATGCAGAATTATGGGAATTCCTGATACAGAGTTCATGTGCCAGAAAATGTATGTTGCAGGAAATACAATGGACATCCACATTTACACATGTCATATGACAGATTTCAAGAATATTAAACCAGAAGTTGCAGAGTGGCTACTAGCAAGAGATGTGGCAAAGTGGACATTGTGCCATGATGATTAGTTAGCACCATGACATGACAATGCATCAGAGTGTTTCAATAGTGTGTTAAAGAGGGCACGTGGGTTACCAATCCAGGCTTCGATCACTTCTATTTTCTACAATCTGGTGGCAGTCTTCAACAAAAGACTCGACACTGCTTCTGACTTGATCTAGGCAAATGATTTACTATTTGCTCCATGTGTGAAGGCTCAGCTGCAGCAAAATGAGCATGAAGCAAGAAGATGCTCAGATCCCACACGAATAAACGTGACCGAATACCAAGTTTTCATAATATCCTCCATGTCATTCAAGGTCAAAGTGCAAGATCAAGCAGTCTGTACTTGTACATGCAGACAGCCACAACTACTGCATATTCCATGTCCTCATGTTATTGCTGTGATGGGACAGCATCACATAAACCACACAGACTATGTTTCTCCTTACCATTTGTACAGATATGCCAAACATACTGGCTCAATTTCATGTTATCCCCGATCTTCATGATATTAATGTATTTAGTGAATTAACAAGATCTTATAGAAGCGGTGAAGGCTAGGACGGTGATATACAAATACAATGGACGAGAACATACAGTGATCAAATAGAATATGTGGTCTATGCAAAATTCGGGCATAAGATTCACAAAGGCTTAGTTTTTTTGTTAGGCATATGTGTTTGCCCGTCACTGTCTCCTTTCTGTACTTAGAACTTTGCATTATACATTTTTTCTTTCAAATCTTTGTACTGTATTAATATGTGGTAATTTTTTTTTCTTAGTTTGATCCTGTAAGCGGGATTGTTTCTTTAAATGCTAATGTGTTCTGAGGCCTATGTGTGTTTCCTAGTTTGATCATGTACATTTCCTAGTTTTAGTATGTCTGTTATACACTGCATTTCTTGTTTAGCTCCTGTACATCCTTTTTTCTAGGGCTAGTTTAGTATTGTGCATTTTATGAAAGGCTGACAAATTGTAATACCTTACATGTTTCGCTACATATGTACAGATGAAATTGAATGCATTTAACTGAACAATAAATTTTCAAATAATATGGGGATGGAGGAAGGATGAGTTAGGCATCAGTAGGCGCCGAATGAGATGTCGATTATGGCCGGAGGTGCATTCGAGCATTAGCTCTTCGTAGAGTACACCCCCGATATGGTATGTTGTTGTACTATTTGTGACATAGCAGATATTAATTTTTGATGATACATACACTTTGTCTTACGTAGAGTACGATTCTCGAGGCTGCTTCACATTTACTTATGATCAGTGAATGGCCAATAAATTGCCCCCGGTTCATGGATGGACTACGAGATATTGGATTACATTGTGTTTCATAGTTGCAGTACCTCATACTAGATCACCACTTACTCACAGCTTTGGTTGAGCACTGGTCACCACAGACGAACACATTTCATCTAGCGGTTGGTGAGATGACAGTCACACTGCAGGACGTAGCCATGATCCTTGGCATTCAGATTGACGGACATCCTGTTATAGGGTCGATAGCTGTTGGAGAGGGTAGACGATGGCTTTCATGGCCGGATTGTTGTGACGAGCTGATTGGGAGACATCCCGAGCCCGATGTCCTGTACCACGATCCCATTTAGCCACATTTGACATCTACATTTCGTATGGGGCAAGCATACTCTAGGACATGCATGACATTACAGTGGTTGCGTTGGACATTATTCAGGGATATTTGGATATGTCAGATGTTGAGTTCTGGATGCATATCAGAGCATATATACTGTTCACCATAGGATGCTTCCTCATGCCAGATACGTCTGGGTCAGAGGTATATCTCCAATACTTACCACTATTAGAGGATCTAACATTATTTAGCAAGTTCAGCATTAGATCAGCCGTGTTGGCACACTTATATAGAGAGCTGAATGAGGCAACAAGACCAAAGCGAACATGGCGGGATGTCCGCACTTGCAGTATGGTGGAGCATTTACATGTTGGTCGACCCTTATAGAAGACATAAAATTTACTATATGACTACTGTAGGTGATATGGGAACCTTATGGCCAGCAGATCCACACCAGAGTGACAGATGTCTGTTTGGCTGATTGTGAGATATGGCTGGCTCGGGTTCCATTGATCAGTTGGAAGCGCATTGAGTGGTACCTCCTTGATTGCGTTCTCAGGCAGTTTGGACTATCACCTAGAGTCGACGTAGATCCTATAGATCCTTCATTTCAGTGAGTCGATGGATGGGGAAAGGCTAATGTTGACTAATTTGAGTACCGCCAACTTACAAATTGTGGGGCCTCACGATGCCATTGTTCTTTGTGGTGCGGTTCCACCTACATTGACTGGCGGTAAGATATATGAGGTGGTATCGACGGGCCTCCTTATACATGCTTAGGGCTCCGACCATACCGCCGACCACCTACTATCCTCGTGCTCCTGGAGTGAGATTGATGGTAAGTTTTAAAAAAAATTTATGCTATTCATAAATTTATATGTTTTACAGACAACATAATTTCTGTCTTCGCAGAGGGAACATATCTTGGACATGCAGGATATATTCTCAGCTTATTTTGGGAAAGATATGGATACTGATTTTTAGCATTCGATCAATACTTATGAGGAACTATGCAGGAAACTTAATAAGGACTTGCACATATCATATAGCAGGTATAGAGATGCAGACGAAGCCAGTAGTTCCTATGCAGCGTCATAGTCTTCTCAGCTACATGCTTCTGATTGATCTGCAGTCCATCGTCCATGCTAGATGTCGGTCCATACCATTTAGTACATCGACTCCGTACTCTGAAGGCATGTTGATCCATTTCGATCTGGCGGTGCTCTTCCATGTATCCTCACCCATCCAGTATCATACGGATGCATGCTGTATGTCAAAGCCCGGGACCATCACAGGACCGATATTACACCTCTCGATGACACAGACACCAGGCGGAGATGATGCGGCATCGGGATCACTTACGTCTCGTGACTTTACATTACACTCCAGAAGTGACTTTCACCCGCCCACCTGATGTATTTAGATGTATTCTAGCATAGTCTGTAGTTGTAGATCATATGATAGCTTGATGTACGTTGTTCTAGTACTGTTTTATATTTTCTATGTACTCAAGCCAAATTTCTGTTTTATTTTTTTTTTACATTTCTATATTTTTAAAAAAATAGTCTAAATAATAAAATATCACTAAGATAAAGAACAAACACATCAAAATTCTCCAATATTCAAACTACTAAGCATTCAAAATTCAATAATTCACTCTATATTTCATGAGAGTTAATCTCATATATTTATAAAGTGAACAAATTAAAAAAATGCAAAAAAAACATGAAAATAGAAAATAGGCATTCACTACATTTATTTTTCTATTTTTTAATATGGCCAAAGTCTACTAATCAAACAAGGCAATTCATAGGTTGACATCAAAAAGAAAGAAATACTCCTTATTTAAAAAATTAATGTAGTCATTATCTTTATATAAAATATATATAATACAAAACTATGTGAAACTTGGGCGAGAGAATCATAAATTGTCCTTTAGGTTGAGTTTTCCTTTATTTTAAAAATAGAGCTTATATATAGGGTTCCTTTTGTGCATGCCACACACACACATATATATATATATATATATATATATATATATATATATATATATATATATATATATATATATATATATATATATATATATATATATATATATATATATATATATATATATATATATATATATTATTTAATATTTTCTTGTCGCTTTTTAATGATCTTGTATTGCCGATCGATTAAGCACTATTTAAATTTTTTTTAAAACGTGCTTAATCCGCTAATTAAGATTTTAACTATACTTATTTTAAAAATTTTACCAAAATTCTATGTGCTTTGTTGTGGGCTGAGGTTTTCGCTACGTTATTATATTATATTATATTTGTTGCGTGCTAGAGAACCACTTTTGTGGTGAAATTTTTTAGCCTTACTTGTGAAATCCAGCACACAGTATAAAGTGTGAGCGATAAAACTCCAATATTTTTTCGTGGAAAACCTCGAAAAGGGAAAAAATAAGCTAGATAAAAGTTTCCACTATATATCTATTTAAGAATACAAAATCTTCCCGATCCCGGGATTACAGAATCATATCTGAGGAAGAAACAATAGTTCTTGTAGACAATGTTGAAGTTAGTTGAAGGGATGAAAGTTAATGAAGTTGGCAAAGTTAATGACGAAGTTGATAAAGTTGACAAAGTTGAAAGTTAAGCACGAAAGTTGACAGTTAATGATAAGTTGACGAAGTTGATAAGTTAATGACGAAGTTGAATGTTGAATGAGTTGATGCAAAGTTGAATAAGTTAGCGGGCGAAATCGGCGATGGCGGTGATCGATGGCGTGGCGGCTGGTTAAGGCGGCCGCAGCGGCAGCGGTTGATTGCAAATTATGCTTGGAGGATCTTTAGAGCTCTCTCTCTCTTGGGCCCCCCTCATATGAGGAATGAGGCTATTTTAGATGGAGGAGTGGCGTCTCCATACATGCAAAATCTGAACCACTCCCCATCGAACGGCTCATGATGATTCCCTTGATTATATGATGTATTTCGTGTATTTGAATGGTCAAATGAAGTCAGAATTTTCAAATCTTGGGCTTGTTAGATTTGGCTCGAGACGCTTCGATTTATATAAACATTCCACATTTTGAGAACTTTTAGGGGTTTAAGATGTCCCAAAGTTTCCAATGATATTTTAAGTTCTTGATCTTGACGGTTTCATTTTGGATCGCTTGCTTTTAACATCAAGATTGTGCTTAGTAATGTTTTAAATGCCATATATTCTTTTTTTTTTGGATGACATTATATCAATCATCCAAAAATATATGTCAAATACTTAAAAATAGCAAATTCTTTAGTGATATTTGAGGGTCCATTAACATTTCAGAGAATAGATCTTCATAGAAGATTATGACTACGTGATGTAGAACAAATATGTGGTATCTGAGTGCAAGGTTTCAAGGTTACGGACCCATCGTGCGAAACAGAGCTTCCTTGAGCGTGTGGGCTGCGCCACTTGATCTTTCTACACGTGGCCATGGCCGAAGTCGCCCATAGCTGACTTTAGCGACTGGCATGATTCGCGCTCCGAAGAGTATCAGTTCTTATGATGGGGACTGCCGGCGTATCAGCGCTGGGTCTCGGAACGGAGAGGATCAATTATGATGCAAGCGAGTTCGCAGGATGGTATCTCGAACTGAGGTCTGGGCGAGGATCGGTTATGATCTGGAGTGGGTGGGTCAAGCCTTGAGTTGCGGCGAAGCTGGTGGTCATGGCGGGCAGAACGGCAGTTATGCCGCCATGTTCAGGCGATTCCGCCCGTGGGCGGAGGTTGCCCATGGCCACGTCGAGCCTTGGCGGCGATGCGACCGTGGACGGCGGTTCGGCGTGGCCGGATTCGGCTGGCCGGATTCGCGGCCGTGCCGGCAGTTGCGACCATGGACAGCGGATGGACGTAGGCGCGGTTCACGACATAGCCGGCGATTCTGACGGCCGGTTGCGACGTATCTTGCGGTCGTGGTAGCGGTTTGGCGTGGAGGCCGGCGGTTCGACAATGACCGATGCGCCCGCTAGCAGCCGAGGCAGTCGCGTGAAGTCTTGTGCGCAACCGCGGCGCGTGTCGCGGGCGTCCATTGGCCCGAATGACGATTTTTTACTATTTTGGACGGTTTTAGGTAGTTTTTTACCCTTTTGCCCCTAGAAGGGGTCTATAAAAATCCCCCTAGGGCCAAGGGAGAAGGCACACTTCTTCAACACTCTTGTGCTTCTCTTCTTCTTGAGTGAGGTTAGTTCGGAGGCGATCAAGGCGTAGTTCATACAAGGCTCCAGGTTTTCCCTCGAAAAGGTGTGTGACCTGTTGGGTGGGTTTGTAGCGATCAAGACCCGTAGTTCATGCACAGGCTCCGATTTTCCCTCGAAGAGGTGTTCGTCGGACCGATCGGGTTTGGAAGCGATCAAGACCCGTAGTTCTATGGAGCTCCGTTTTCCCTCGAAAGAGGTGTTAACTGACCTTGTCGGACCGACCGGGTTTGGAGGCGATCAAGACCCGTAGTTCCTATGGAAAGGCTCCAGTTTTCCCTCGAAAGAGGTGTTAACTGACCTCGTCGGACCAATCGAGTTTGGAGGCAATCAAGACCCGTAGTGAGAAGTTGGATTTACTCAAACTTTGATGGAAGGTTTAATGGCTGATAATTGCCAAGATGGCGGGGAAGCGGTAATTAGGAGCCGTCATTTGAATGACTCAGAAAATTTGGCAGGTAATTTCAGGGCATCATTGGGGAGGAATAGTTTCTCTGTATCTTTCCCCCTTTTATTTTTGATCTCATATGTATGCATGTCATGTTTTAGTTATCGTGGTGAAAAATCCTAGAAGCTCCATGGGAGCGAGTCGAAGAGGGTATGCCCAGTATAGGTGAGTGAGTAGCTTCACAATATTTCTAGATTTTTTCGATTTTGTTATTTCTCCCTCTTTATTTATTCATTATGTATTTTCACGGGTAATGGTGGGAGGATAACCCATAGTGACAGGGCGATATGCCATCCCTTCACATCGGATAGTTTAATGGTGTTGTAAGAATTTTCATTTCCCTAATGAGATGGTGGTTATTGTTGCCAAGAGGTCTGATCGAGCTCGTTCACCTCCGTCGGGATACTTCACTGTTTCTAAGATGATTCTTCGTGCTGGACTGCGATTCCCTTTAGCTCCCGAGCTGATTGAGATTTTCAAAGCATGTGGTGTAGCTTTGTCACAATTTTCATTTTGGGCTTTAGTGGTCATCGTCAGTTTGGCTGTCTTCTTTAGAGAGCGTGGTGTTACTTTGAATATCACATACTTGTGCCGAATGTGTAGATTGACATGTGATGCTCAAGGAAGTGTTTCTTATCAGGCTATAAAGAATTGGATAGAATTTTTGGGGATCCGTAAAATTGGTCTAATGGATTCTTCTTTATGAAAAATGAGTGGGGCCTTCACGAGAGATGGGGAAGATTGAATGACCTTCCGGATCCATTCGATGAGAATGAGATCCTGACAACTCTTAATATCCCTGATGTAGGAAGCTTGCAGCATGAGTTACGTCACATTGGCAAATATATACATAGGGTTCTTTCAAGAAGCCCGTCACGAAATCAGGGTGGTGGCAATGTTTCTTCCTTAAAGAAAAAGAAGACATGCACTGAAGTGACTACGTCGATATCGTGAGGAAGATGTTCATTTGACCTCGAGAGTTTCTTCAACTCATGATGGGGAGTTCGTTTTCGCGCATATTCAAGAGGTGTTGAATCACATATGTACTGGGTGTCAACATTCAGATGAATTGGTACGTTGTCTTTCGTTCTTTCTTCTTTTATTCTTCTTTTCTTTTGTGTAATATTTGTGATAATTTCTTTATTATTTTTTATAGGTAACTCAAACATTAGGGTAGATGGCTCATTTGGGTGTCGCTTTAGATGGGTGGAATACTGAATTTGTGAAGATAAAATATCTGCAAGGCGAGTATGAGCGAAAGATGAGTATTAAAGCTAAAGAAGTGGCAACTTTAGAGGATCAGCTAACCGGGTGCAGAACTGAGCTAGCAAACATGTTAACTTCTTTTTCTCTTCGGTGTCAGAAGGTGGAGCGCACTCGTGATGAGCTGATTGAGGTGAGGTGAAGAGACTTCGTCGAAGAGAAAAGACTTAAGGCACTTGTAGCGGAGAAGAAAGCTCTCGGCGAGAAGAAAGCATTGCGGATCATCTTTCGAGAAGGAGCATGTAATGAAGCGAGGCATAAAATATCCTTGAAGGTGGTGGAAGACTTTAAGAACTCCTTATCTCTACTCAAGACCATGTTCAAGAGGCTCATAATCATATACTTGATGTTGAAGTGAAGGACTTGGAGCACCAATGTTTAGAGGAGGGCTTCATCCGAGGGTTCCTAAAGGGAATCCGTTTAGTACATCGCAAGACTGGAGCTAGTATTGAGGATTTGTCTCTCTGCCAAGTATCCGAAGACACTTCGTCCAATTCAGGAGATGAAGGAGCTGAGAGTGAGTCCAAGGGAGTATCTCCTAGTGGTGAAGAGGACGTTGATATCACCAACTGATATGATGTAGCATCACTTGAGGATGCATTTCTTTTTATGTATTATTATTAGCGTGTATCAGAATCTTGATTCTTTCTTATATCATCGTGTTAATGCCATCATTTTTTTTAATGATACACTCTTATTTTGTTTTTACTTATCCGGGGTAATTGGTCGGAATATTATTCGACGACGCTAACTTGTACGGATGAGGTTGAATTGAATCCATTCAGGATTTTTGACCTATCCAAGGTTGTTTGTCAGAGGCTTTGCTCGATGACTTTAACCTCTATGGAAGAGGTCGTAGGAAGTCCACCAAGGACCTTTTGACCTATCCAAGGTTGTTTGTTAGAGTCTTCGCTCGATGACATTAACCTGTATGGAAGAGGTCGTAGGAAGTCCACCAAGGACCTTTTGACCTATCCAAGGTTGTTTGTCAGAGTCTTCGCTCGATGACATTAACCTGTATGGAAGAGGTTGTAGGAAGTCCACCAAGGACCTTTTGACCTATCCACGGTTGTTTGTCGAGTCTTCTGATGGCGTTAACCCGTATGGAAGAGGAGAAGTCCAAGGACCTTTTGACCTATCCAAGGTTGTTTGTCAGAGTCTTCGCTCGATGACGTTAACCTGTGTGGAAGAGGTCATAGGAAGTCCCCATGAGATTGATCATGCTTCGATTGAGATATAACATGAGTTGTATATTTCTCAAGTGAGAGGATTAAATGAAGAAGAAATAAGTTTGTAAGAAGAAAGCTATAAATTCATTACTCTGATAAGTTTAGTGATACAGTCATAAGATGATTTTAACAAATATATGAGTTCTAAGAGGAAATGATGACAATAACAACAAGTCTTTATCCTATTAAGTGGGGTTAGCTACATGAAGAGGAAATGACAAACGAGACAAAATAAAAGTTACAACAGTTATGCAGTAGGAATTACTGATAATATTTTCGGAGATTCTCAGTGTTCCAAGTTTGAGGTAAAGTTTTTCCCTCTGAATCCTTGAGCTTGAAAGTTCCTGGCTTCACCATAGATATAACCACATATGGGCCATCCCAAAGAGGTGAGAGTTTATTGCATTGAGGGCCTTTGCCTGCAGCTTCGAGACTTCATAGGACCAAGTCCCCGACAGATATGGGGCGAGATTTTACTCTTCTGTTGAAGTGACGAACTACCCTTTGGTGATAGGAAGCGGTCAAGTAGGGCCATGTCGAGTTTGGGAGTAAGTCCAGTCTATCGGAGTTTTTCTTCATTCTTGTGATCGAATAATTGAACTCTTGGACTTGGAACCCCGATATCTATTGGTATAATAGCTTCTGTGCCGAAACACAAGTTATCGGTGTCTCTCACGTCGAGTGCGATAGTACGGTAAGCCCAAAGAACATTAGGAAGCTCATCAACCCATTGCCCTCTGGCCTTCTCAAGATGTGTTTTTAATCCTTTAAGTATAGTCCTGTTGGTAGCTTCAGTCTGCCCGTTAGTTTGAGGATGTGATACAGCCGTATGTAGTAACTGAATATGAAGATTTCTACAAAAGGATGTAAAAACTTTTCTAGTAAATTGGGTTTCATTGTCAGTGATGATCTTTGCAGGAAGACCGAATTGACATACTATATTTTTCCAAACAAATTCTTTAGCGTTTGCCTCCATAATTTTAGCGAGCGGTTCGGCTTCCATCCATTTAGTGAAGTAGTCGATGGCTAAAATGATGAACTTTCGTTGCCCTGATGCTATCGAAAAGGTCCCATGATATCAATCCCCCACTGAGCAAAAGGCCACAGGCTTTGAATGGATGAGAGCTCTGTATGCGGCATGTGAGAGAGATTAACATGCAACTGACAACTTGCACATTTTTTTGTGAACTCCAAGGCGTCTTGTTTCATTGTAGGCCAATAGAACCCTTGCCTTATAATTTTAAGGGCTAGTGCCCTTCCTCCTAAGTGTTCTCCACATATCCACAGTGGACCTCTCTTAATGCAGTCATGAAGGTGAGAGACATTTGAGTGCGGTCAGAGAAAGCTTCGTTTGTATAGTTCACCTCGATAATAGTAAAGTTTGAAGCTTTTTCTTGAGGCATTGCGAAGTTGGGTCTACTGGAAGAGTTCCTTCTTGTAGAAAAGACTGGATGGGGTCCATCCACGAGTGTTCCTTTATTTCATCAATTGCTTGAATTACCCAAGACCCTTGGATACTCAAAAAATGTATTTCTTCAACATGCCTTCTCTTAAACAGATCCCCGGTGGAAGCAAGCTTAATAGGCGTCATCAGTATTCTTCTCTCGCAGTATGTGAATGATTTGATGTGTCTTGAAATGGGCAAGAAGAGACTTCACTAAGTGGAGGTATTGTGCTAGCTGAGGATTATGAGCATTAAAGTTTCCCTCAACTTGGGAGGCGATAAGTTGAGAGTCAGTGTGTATCACTAAGTCTTGAGCTTCACAGTCAATGGCGAGTCTCAACCCTACTATAAAAGCCTCATATTCAGCCATATTATTAGTTGTAGGAAATTTTAGGCGAAGTCCATACTAGGTATTGGGGGAAATAAGTAAGATTCCGCACCGACACCGATTACTTCACGAAGCTCCATCAACATAGAGGGTCCATTGAGGGGGGCGAAAGGCACGTAGCTCCTCGGGTTGGGCGGTGCATTCCACTATAAAGTCTGCTACTTGAGACTTTATAGCGGAGTAGAAAATTTATATCAAACTCTCTCAATTCTGAGACCACTTGATTAACCTCCCGGATGCTTACGGTTTTACGTAGGATGGCCCTTAATGATAAATGAGTGTAAACGTTGATAGTATGAGCTTGAAAGTATGGACGCAATTTTTGCGCTGAGAAAACTAAAACCAGAGCCATTTTATCTGCAAGTGGATAACAACTTTCTATATCAGAAAGAATTTTTTGACGTAAAATTGGTTGTATCGCATTTTCTTCTCTAAAGGAGCTTATCGCATGGGAAGAGACTGTGAGATATAAGTATACTATCTCACCTTGGATAGGCTTGGATAGTAAGGGTGGAGATGCTAGATACTCCTTTAGTTGCTCAAAAGCAAACTAACATTCAACAGTCCACTGAATATTATTATTATTTTTTGCTCCCTTTAATATTTTAAAGAATGGCAAGTATCTGTCCCCAGAACGGGCTAGAAAGCGTGATAACGCAGCAATTCATCCATTCAAACATTGAACTTCCTTAATATTCTTCGGAGGAGTCATATTTTTGAGAGCTTTGATTTTTTTCAGGGTTGGCTTCTATCCCACGGTGGGTTACCATAAATCCAAGAAATTTTCCCGACATAACCTCAAAAGCACATTTGGTTGGGTTGAGTCGCATGTTATAACGTTGAAGAAGGTTAAAACATATTTCTAAGTCAGTAATATGTTGTGATTCTTCCAAACTTTTTACTAACATGTCATCCACATATACCTCCATTGTGCGGCCTAATAGGTCTTTAAAAACCTTATTCATAAGTCGTTGATAAGTAGCATTTTTAACCCAAATGGCATGACTTGGTAACGGATAAACCTTTATATGTTTGAAATGTAGCTTCTTCATCCATTGGGTTCATTTTATTTGGTTGTAACCAGAGTAAGCATCCAAAAAACTGAGCATTTGATGTCCAGATGTAGCATCAACCAATTGATCAATTCGAGGAAGAGGAAAACTATCTTTTGGGCAAGCCTTGTTAAGGTCAGTGTAATCAATACACATTCTCCATGTTCCGTTTGTTTTCTTAACCATGACAACATTTGCTAGCCATATAGGGTAATGTACCTCTCGTATGAATCCCGCTTCTAGAAGCTTATTAACTTCTTGCTAAATAGCCTGGAGGCAATCAGGTGCAAAACTTTGCTTCTTCTAGATGATCGGTTTGAATGTTGGATCAACCTTGAGAGAGTGCATGATCACATTGGGGTTGACCCCCAGCATATCCGTCAGACTCCAAGCAAAGATGTCTTGATTTCTGCGCAAGAAGTCTATGTATTTTTCCCTATGTTCTTCTAAGAGCATGGATCCCACTTGCACTGTTCATGGTGGTTGGTCATCTGATAATACAACAGAGAACAAGTCTTCTACAGGCGAAGCTTTTTGGGGTACTTCTTCATCTCAAAAATTAAAATCTTTGATGCTGAAGGTCATAGAAGGGCGTGGTTGAGCTTGTCTGAGATAACATGATTGTGCTATCTGTTGATTTTCACAGACCACTCCAACCACAATGGGGGTTGGAAATTTCATCTTAAGATGAGATCAAGTGATTGCACCAAAAATTGATTGGAGGGGCCTTCCAAAGATGGCATTATATGCTGAATCTGACTTGACCACCATGAATTGGATTAAATGAGTCACTTGTCGAGGAAATTCACCAAGGACAACGGGAAGGGTGATTGTCCCCTCTACTCGCACAGGGCGATTATCAAACCCGTATAATGGTCCTGCAGCGGGTTGGAGTTTTTCCCTAACCAGGCCCATGCTAAGGAATGTGGAGTAAAATAAGACATCAACAGAACTACCATTGTCAATCAAAATTCTCTTAACATTATAGCATGGGTCACCAATCCCTGCGTTGATGACAAGTGGATCTTGATGAGGAACATGTACTCCTTCTAAGTCTGAGTCATTAAAAGTGATGGAATGATCGGTACGAGACTTCTTTAACTCTGGCTCTTCAGAGATGGTAATGAGAACTTGATTAGATAGTATTGGTCCTCCTGCAATTGTTTCAATTTCTCCAACTGTTTGATGATTGTTTTGTTGTTTCTATGATTGTCCGTTGCCCCAGTTGGAGGTAAGTTTGTTTGAGTCGATTGATTCTTCACAAATCGACGTAGATATCCTTGCTGAATGAGCCTCTCAATTTCTTCTTTGAGTTGTTTGCATGCCTCAGTAGTATGTCCACGACTTCGATGGAAGTGACAATATTGCTCCTGATTTCCTGAATTTGGTTTCAGTGGATGCGGCCACTTGATATTTTCTTCATCTTGAATAGCCATTAGGAGGTTAACACGAGATGTGTTGGCGTGTATTCCTTTTAAGTGGTTCACGCGTCGTTGATATGGGGTCATGGAGGAGATCCGCACTTGTTGCTTCTTTTGATAAGACCATTGGTCCGCATTCCCTGGGGTGCTTTTACGTTTTCCTGTAGATTGCTCAAATTTTTTATGATGGGCAGTAATAACCTCATCAGCAGAGATTTGTGCTTCCACACGATGAACCAAGTCGGCATATGAGCGGACCGTGTCTTGCATTAGTGACGAGTAAAAAGGCCCTGGACGGAGTCCTCCAAGGAAAACTCCTCTTAATAGTTCAGGGTCTACTCCAAGTATTTGGCGAGCTTCTAAAGAGAACCTCTAGAAGTATTCCTTAAGGGATTCACCCTCATTTTGATGAATGCCGGAGAGATGAGAGGAATCTTTAATGATCCTTCGATTTGCAATGAACTGTTGTACAAACATCTTGGCGAGTTCGTCAAAGGTATGGATGGATTCCCTTGGAAGGGAGTAGAACCAAGTGCGAGCTTGTCCCTTGAGGGTAACTGGAAAGACCTGACAAAGCAGTGTGTCAGGAGCTCATTGGATATGCATGATAGTCCTGTAATGGTCGATGTGTTCATGTGGGTCAGTCGCCCCATCATAGGAATCAATGTTCGGAAGCTTGAAACCCACGTGAATAGGATGTTGAAGAATAGCTTCAGCTAAAGGTGAGGATTCCTCATAGCCACGATGAGGGGGAAGGTGATTTCTATCTTGGAGGTGAAATTCATCTTGCATTAAGCATCGCAATTCTGCACGTATAACATGACGAGCGGGGTCAGCAGGACGAGAATGTGTCAAGCTACCAGTAATGATTGGTGGATTAGCAGTCGGTTGAGCTGTGTGTGATGGATGGGTGGAACTAACGGTGTCAAGGAGATCAGCATCATGGTTTCTACGCAGAGGAACTTCAGTGTCAAGAAAATTAGCATTTTGACCTCCCCCGGCTAATGATCGATCTTGGGGGAGATGTGTTTTCCTCAATAGTGGCTGTTGTGTTCCTCGCAAAAGTCGGATCATCTCATTTTGAGACTCTTCCATTCGGCGCACACGATCTTCTAAAGAGATTTCTACCGCGCCTTCACCGACAGGGTCACGCCTATCAGGGGGAAGTGAGGCAGAAGGTTGGCGTCCTTGGTTCAAGGATTGGTTTGAGTGACGGAGTTGGAGCGGGAGGCTCAGTTATTGAGTGTTGCTTTGTTAGCCCAGGCGTTCCACAGGGATTGTGATTGAAGGGTTCTCTTCCCAGACGGCATGGCTATGCGTCTAGAGAACCGTTTGGTAGAGTGAAAGTTTTTCGCCTTAGCTTCATTGTGAAATCCAGCACACACATAGGTATAAAAGTGTGAACGATAAAACTCCAATATTTTTACGTGGAAAACCTCGAAAAGAGGGAAAAACCTCGGGGCCTAGCTCAGTAAAAAGTTTCCACTATGTATCTGTTTAAGAATACAAAATCTTCCCGATACTGGGATTACAGAATCGTATCTGAGGAAGGAACAATAGTTGCTAGTAATAGACAATGTTGATGACCAAGTTGACGCCAAAGTTGCCGACGAAGTTGATGACGAAGTTGACGCCAAAGTTGACGATGAAGTTGACGACGAAGTTGACGATGAAGTTGGAAAAGTTGACAAAGTTGACGACGTTGACGAAAGTTCGACGGCGAATCGGCAGTGGCGGTGATGGCGGCGGCGGTGGTTACGGCGGCGTTAACGACAGTCAGTGGCACCAATGCTTGGAGGATCTTTAGAGCTCTCTCCTCTCTCTTGCCAGGCTCATATGAGGAATGAGGCTATTTATAGATGGAGGAGTGGCATCTCTGTAAATACATGCAAAATCCGAACCACTCCTCCCCATCGGACGGCTCATGATGTTTCCCTTGATCATATGATGTATTTCGTGTATTTGAATGGTCAAATGAAGTCGGAATTTTGAAATCTTGGGCTTGTTAGATTCGGCTCATCGAGACGCTCGATTTGACTATAAACATTCTACATTTTGAGAACTTTTTAGGGGTTTAACTGATGTCCCAAAGTTTTCAATGATATTTTAAGTTCTTGATCTTGACCGGTTTCATTTTCGGATCAGCTTGCTTTTAACATCAAGATTCGTGCTTCGACTAGTAATATTTTAAGTGCCATATCAATATTTATATGATATTAAATTTATAATGTTCTGAAAAGTAAGAATCATTTGCATGTAGTTTATGATTCAAAATAAATGATTTGAAAATATTTGGTGGATGTATCATTTGTTTTAATTAGTTAATTGGTATCATTATTAAAATAATAAGAGGCATTTACTTATATATATATAGCACACTATCTTATATATTTATATATCAAATATCTAAACTTTTATATTTATATAAATAGCACTCAAATTTTTATTATTACATAAAAACGGCATCCTTATAAAGTGTTATATTTGTAATATCAAATTTTAGGTGTTTGATATATAAATGCATAATAATTATGTGTTGACCTCACTTTTATTCCACAACTCAAATTGAGTGAATACAATTGAATCCATGTGTTATAAATATAAAATTATGTGAACCGAGTTAACAATAATTTGTGAACTATTAAAATCGCTCTAACATTGTTTGCTCCCAAAACAAACATCACAAATTTGATTGAAATCTTAAATTCAACAAAAAAAAAAGCGAATAATGATAATATTGCTTGGGTCATCGCATAAAATAATATGCATAAAATATTTACTTGCACGCGAGGTAATGGCATAAATTTGAAGTTTGTGATTGAGTAAAGCTGAAATTGAGTGTCATTCTCATAACGATGTTGAGTAAAGCGTGCGAAGTAAAATTTTAGTTAATACTAATCCTTCTAAGTTTAATTTTTATCCAACCTATTTAAAAAGTTGAAACTAAACATAGACTTAATTTGTAAAAAACAAAAAATTGAAATTTTAGAAATTTTGTAGATTATGCTAGTGTTTTTTTTTGTTTTTGTTTTTATTTTTAGAGTAGTGTCCTGAATTTATAAAATTATGATTGATATCTTATTTTTCAAAATTAATATTAGAATTTATTTGAAACTTTATAGTGTTAGTCGGGAGCATAAATATTATATGGTCTATGCTAAGATCAATATAATCAAATCACTTTCTTTAATTAGTTAATCCTTCTAGTCCAATTAAATTTTAATTGGTTGAATTATTTGATTTTTTTTCATTAATGATTGTCGATCCGAAATAGCATATGCATATATCTATTTAGTAAATTTGTTTGTTTTTCCTACTATTCTTCTAGTTCTCTTTCAATATCTCTATATCACATTCTATTTTTAACATAATAGTTTGTTAGATTACAAGTAAATTAAGTATAAGGAAAAACAAAATAATATTTCTTAAAAAGTACGAACAATTTTTTTATAAAAACTTCAAATGTCCAACATGATACAAAAACATTAAAACAAAATTACAAAAATTCACACGATGAATTCAGTGCTCCATTTTAGAGGGAAAGATGAACATATTTAAAATCATAAAACAAAGTGTAGGATTTTAAAAAGGAAGAATAAACTGAGTAAATTCTTCTAGGTCTGCTCTTTACGTCTTTCCTTTGTTTTCTTGTGAAAATGCATTGCAACCCTGTGACAAATTTTAGATTTGGATCTTCTTCTTCAAGCCTCCAACGAGAATAACACACCAACAGACAACCCTCATAATGAACGAAATAAACACACACTCATATTTTTAGAGGGAAAGATGAACATATTTGAAATCATAAAACAAAGTGTAGGATTTAAAAAAAGGAAGAGTAAACCGAGTAAATTCTTCAAGGTCTACTCTTTACGTCTTCCCTTTGTTTTCTCGTGAAAATGCATAGCAACCCCACGACAATTTTTTTATTTGGATCTTCTTCTTCAAGCCTCCAACGAGAATAACACACCAACACACAACCCTCACAATGAACAAAATAAGCACCACTCACATAGCATTTGGAGTGTCACTCTCTAAATCCTCTTACACTCACACTTACACTTACATCAAGACTTCACCACTTGCCAAAAATAATTTCATCCACCAAAACATTACCTATTTATAGCCTTTAGATTCTCCTTTTAGTCCCTCCTCCACTCTCAGAAAACTTGCCTTAGAAACTAGCCAAATTAATTGCTAAAATTGCTTGAAACAGTCATGTTGGGTCATCACACTAATGCGTTGTGAAAGTAGTGCTTAGGCGCTCGTTCCTTGGTCTTTTACTTGATTCTTAGGCTTCATAGCACTCTGAAATCGGAATTGTGATGCTTAGGTGCTTTGTGTACATATGTGAAAAATTTTCTAATTCTTTAGCATTGCGGTGCTGAGATTCCAAACTTTCTATCTTTTTGTTCAAATCTTGATTCCGTTCTAATGCGCAATGGTGTGTATATAATACCTAGACACTAGATTCTTTATTCTTTGCTATAAAATAGGTCATGTGCTGCCTATAAGCACTACCTAGGCTTTTTATCATTTTCTCTATTTTTAGAAAATTTCAAAAACAACAAAACTGTAGATAATGTGTGTAAACACAAAATAAGCATAAAATATATAATTTAAATATAAAAATATTACAGCACAAATACCGTTATCAAGTGTGCTTTGAAATTTCAATTCTATGACCGAGTGATTGATGAAAAAAATATCATAGCCTCATTCAAATCCTCATATGCTCTTACAATGGCCCGAATCAAACAATTTCAAGAAGAAAAACAAAATAAGGGTGAGAATAATACAATTCAATTTGTCTTAATGGTAAACGCAATAAAATAATATATTATAAAGATAAATTTACATATGTAGCCATAAGTTTTATATATTTGTATATCTTACACCTAAAATGGGACTTTTCCTAAAAACATCTATTTTCATATGCTTGAGAATATGCATTTTACTTTAAAAAGATAATGATGATGTTATTTATATATAATATTAAATATTTAAATATTATTTATATAAATAATTAAATATAAGAATTGTGTGCCATATATATAAATGCCCCTATTATAAAATATATTATCAATTTTGCTATCAAAATTATGTCATTTTGTTATAAATTTCACATCAAATAACATCAAGATTTTTTTTTTTTTTTTGTAAAATTACTCTTGTTGACCTTCATGCATATCAGGTAAGCAAATATAAGTCAAGCTAAGAATGTGAAATGGAAAAGTGATAATAATAATATCATTTCGATCAAATATGGAGATGAATTCGATCATAATTAAAGCCACTCAAATATTATTCATTCATGAGATAAATTATACCAATATAGTAAACATAATAGAGTCAATTAAAGGTGGAATCTTTTGTGACCAACTTATTGGCCAAAAGATAAAATGAAGAATGTCTCATGTGAAAAATGGCGCAAAATAGTTTCAATCGCCGACGGAATTACCCAAATGTTGATTGTTCATGAAAAGGAATATATTTATTTATTTATTTATTTGTGTGTGTGTGTGTTGTGGGCTCCGAAAATTTGTCACCGACCTCTCAATTAAGAGGGTTTGATTTAAATGTCAGTGAAATTTTCAGAAGGTATATGGAATAGTTGAAAAGACACTACCCAGAGATTTTACCCTCATTTTGTGAGGACTTTAGATCTGGTTCTAGGTTTCCTATAGACGCAAGCACCTATAGTTAATTACCCCTCTCAATGCTGAGAGAGAACTTTCGATTAAGGCCAGTCGTTAGATCGCTTAATGCATTGTGTATAATAACAACATGTGGAGTTTTAGAATTTGAATTTGTGAAATTCATCATCATTAACTTAAAGCAGGTGGTTGGAGGAACGATGACACACTCGATCAAGATCACATAGTTCTCATCCCATCGTCGTGGTTCTTAGTCTCTTAGTAGTAGAGGTAACACAACCGATCAAGGATCCTTGTAGGCCAAGGCCATCCAAGGAGACTTTGTAGACCTAGGGTGGTGTTTGTCTAAGGAGACAGGCTTAAGTCTACCTTAGCTGACGGAGAGTTTTTTTTTCCTGTTAGGTGCACCCTATAGATCACATCTCAAAAGGCAGAGCTGTTAGTGAACATATGGGCTTCAGTCATGATCGTAATATAATAGAGTTATTTGGCAGAAACTATCCGATAAGATGACTCCAGAATCGTGATCATGAGCCTACAAGCCACACCAAGAAGCGCCGACATGATTGATTGAGAGTGAACATAGTAGAGCACTTGATTTGACTTTAGCTCCTTTGTTAGTATGAGTTTTCTTAATTTGTCACCTTCAACAAACTATTACGAAAGGTGGGTTGGATTTTTAGCTTTAAGCTTTTTTTTAAGGGAAAAATTTTTAAATTAGGCTTAATCCTAATCTTAATTAGCAGTTTCGGCATGAATTTTTTTTAACAAAATAGGCTAAGTCTCCCGTTGAATGGATGACTTGAGCTAACGTGGCAACCACGTCAGCGCCAGTCGTCCGTTCAATGGACGACTGGCTCTTTTTAATTTTTTATTTAAAAAAAAATTAGGGCAGCTTTTGTATTTTGCTTGTATCAAAGTCATACTTTATCAGAATTGAGAAAATTTGATATCGTTGGAATTATAATGAAATTTTTTACAACTTTCATGTTGGTCAAAATTTAAGATTGTGGCCTATACAAATAAATTTTTTGCGCACAAAGTCGCCTAATTGAAATTTTGAGTAGAATGATATTATTTAATCATACTATGTCAGAATTGAGCAAACTTGATATATTTTGAATTGTAACAAAATTTTATACAACTTTCATGCTGGTTGAAATTTACGATGGTGGCCCGAATACGAGAAAATATATCTGCACCGAATCAAAACTTTGGAGCACAAACTTTGGAGCGAACTTGGTATCGGGCCACAATCGTAAATTTCAATCAACATAAAAGTTGTAGAAAATTTTGTTACAATTCCATCAATACCAAGTTTGCTCTATTTTGACTTTGTATGACTCTGATACACGCAAAATACGATAGGTATTCCTAAATTTCAGCTCGGAGCCGTAGTTTTTGCGCGCATTCGCAAAAATTGTTGTGTATTGGGACAAAATATTAAATTTTAACCAACATGAAAGTTCTAGAAAATTTTGTTATGATTCCAACGATATAAAATTTGCTCAATTCCGATACCATATGACTCCGATACGCGCAAAATACCAAAACTACCCTAATTTTAAAAAAAATAAAAATGTGCCAGTCGTCTGTTGAACGGACGACTGGCGCTGACATTGATGCCACATTGATGCAAGACATCCATTCAATGGGAGACTTGGCCTATTTTGTTAAAAAAAAATAGTGCCTAAATTGCTAATTAAGATTAGGATTAAGCCTAATTTAAAACTTTTTCCTTTTTAAAGTTGATGATTTTCATTTAATCATTTTAAGCTTAAAAATGTATCTGAATTCTTATTTGGATTGATATTTAACTTATATTAATTTGAAATGAAAATTTTAACTTATTTTGATGGAAGTATCCTCTTAGGTAGAAATCTTCATTCAATACAGCCATCCTCGGAATGGTTGTATTATTTTATTGTTCTAGATCCTATCGACTCTATTAATTTAGTAATAAAGGATCAAATCTACTATCATGTGACAGAATTAGCTTCTTAGATATTTTATTAAGTTGAAATAATATAATATTATTATTGAACTTTTAAGTTTTGTTAACCCGGACCCCGTCCTAAGACTCAATCGAGAATCAACCGGCTTAGCATTCTCAGACACTAAATTTAGGCATTTAACATAGTATTAGGGCCCATGCGGGTATTTAGTAAATTAGGCAATTTTATTTCTAAATTATGAGATTAATTTTATATTTATTTAATTTTAACTTAGCACTTTTCGCATATTAAAATTTGCACTTTAAATCTCTATGTCCTAAATACGTGTATTTATAACTTAGATAATTTCATCTAATTAATAAAATCATTGATTTTAAAAATTATAATTCGAATGAAATTACTCTTATAATAATTAGAATTTTAGGTTTAGTTAACCCGGTCTTAAGACCAAACAGGGAAGCAACCGACACAACATCCTCACACACTTGAATCTAAATATTCAGCATTATGTCGGGGCCCATGCAGGTATTTAGTAATTCAGATAATTTTATGTTTAAATTATGATATTAATTTTATATTTTCATTTAATTCTAACTTAGCTTGCGCAACCTTTTCAGATATTAAAATTTCCACTTTAAATTTTTATGTCCTAGCACATGCAGAAGTTTTTAGTGGAAATAATTTCATCTAATTAATGAAATCATCGATTTGAACATAATAATTAGAATGAAATTTTTTCATTTTGGGATTGAAAGAAGCTCCATAATTCATAGAGAATTTAATTTAGCATCACCTTTTGTCTACTTGTACGAAGAATTTCAAATCCAGTGGAATTGAAGGGGCTTTAAATTGTTCTAATATCTTATTAGATCCCTTGGAATTTTAATTAATTTCTTTTATTCAAAGTTGTTTAGTTGGATCTGATCTCACATTGATGATCTTCAGACTCACTACTATCTGTGCTTAATTTCTCTTTGATCCAATTTGAGCATTTAATAAGATGAATAATATATTTCAAATATTTTTCAAGAATTCATTGATTATGCTTATTAGCAATCCTTCAATTTCTTTAGGAATCTCTTATGAATCCTTTGATTTTCTTTAGTTTTCTTGGAGTGAATTATACTTGAAGACTATATCTTAATTCCAAAGGGATTTCTTGTGCTTTGATTAGATATTCAATTAGATCATCTTTCACATCGATTGAAATGAGGTATTGAAGTGCTAAGCTTATGTTTATCACCAAAATATCCAACTCATTTCAATCACTTCATGATCGAGTATCTGAATATAGTTTTAGATATTGCATATTTCAATCTTAAAAATGATTGAAATTTTCTTTTGAACTTTTGATTATCTCAACGTGAAATCCAAGATAATTCAAATATTGAGTGAGAGATGTTTGTTTATTTAAGAGCATTTGACTAATTCTTGATTTTAGTTGGAGTCAAATTTTGATAATTTTATTTACTTCAAAATTTAGCAAACTCAAATTATAATTTAAAATTAGCTTAGAATTTTTTTAATTTAAACTAATTTATTTGAGTTTTTGTCATTGTAAAATTTGGAAAAATTTTGGCGATTTCTACAGATTCGGCCATCCCCGTAGGCTACATCTAACTATTTTTATCCATGCCTATGATGATATGAGAAGCCTAATTTTAATCTCATTACATTTTGATGAGTATAACGAGACCTTCAATTAGCTGGAGAAACTCAAATATATATGCAATTTTTACACATTCAAATCTCCTCCCTTTTTTTTTGAGTCGATTTAGTCAAAATTGACAAAGATTTCAAATAAGGCATCTAATAATTTTGCTTACAGACGCCTAATGAAGATAAGCGCTGCTACACCACAGCCGAGTCTTCATGCCCACTAAGCTCTATTAAGCATTAGTGGGGTCTTCAAATGCCTTGTCCTTAAGTGTTGCAACTGCCAATAATAGTCTATCCTCAAGAGCACCTATCTGTCCCCGAACATCAAACTGAAGTAGTAAGCCTAAAGCATTTAGAAACACATGTGCTTGATTAGAATCATTTCTTTGCACCTCTTTCCAGATTTATTGATCATATCCTTCTACAACTTTGCCCAGGGGAGCATTACCTTCCAAATAACAAACAGCAACATGCCACCAGTTATGAGTGTACATTAATGATGAATAAGAACTCCATGTAGAAGAACAAGATTCCATTAATTCCACTGCTTCATTGAAGCGACAATCATACTGTAAGACATTGCATAGATAATGATATGACCATATGTCAAATATGTTAATTTCCCATCCTCTCTTTGCAGCAGACTTAGCTTCAGCCTATTTTACCAACTCAAAGTGCCGACTCAGCACTGCCTCCTCATCCTGGCTGTCTCCAACGAGCAGAACGATTGATCCATAAACCTCCTTCTCAAGGCCTGAGGCGGCTACGGCAAGTAGGGCTGAGGCCTTCAGCAGATCCTTGGAGCAAAGGAATTGAGCAGAGAGGGCATTGCCAATTACATAGCCGGAATCGTTGACAGGGGACTCGAGGATGATTGTGCTGTTCCTGCTATAGGACAACACTTTCTCATATGAGTTTTTGCTAATTCTATTGTATATTCACATTCCTCTTTTGAAAGAAAATTATGATAGATAAAAGCCTTGGGCTCCCAAGAGAGTAGCTCCGTCCACTGATTTCCTCTCTTTGTCGTCCCAACAGGATTGGAAATTTCTCTTTCGACACAGCGGATGCCTTTGGGGGAGATATTAGAGTCGACGAGGATGGAAAATATACCCAAACTGAGCAGCATGAGTAGGACCACCGAAAATAGCAGGAGCACCAAAAGCACCAGTGTGTACGATGCCAATTTCCTGCTTGATAAAAACCTGAGAGTGCCGCAAAACCCTCGCCATGGAAACGACTGAGAATTTAAGGTGGTCAGATTCTAGTTTTCTCGATGAAAGAGTGGTAAAGGGATCAGATAGAGAAAAGAGAAAGTGATGGACGAGGGGAAGAGCTGAGCGTGTATGAGGTTTTTTTTTTCCTGCCATCTGCGGTTTATAGCGATTTTTTTTAAGGGCAGATCAAACGAGAGCGGGAACAGTTGAGGAAGAGCCGAGCGTGCATGAGCCAAAAATCGATTGGTGTGCTTTCAGTTTTTTTTTTTTTTGGAAAACTAACCGAGCAAAGGAGTGGAATCAGGAGTGGGATGAAACAATTGAACCTAGTGTGGATCGTGCGGTTGAGGAAAAGATACAAGGGAAATTTAAGGTTAATTTAAACATCATCATACTCCGAGGCTCATCATTTGCTTTACATTTAGTCAATCGAATGAGTCTTGTTTAATAGTGATATTTCAAAGAACACACAACCGTTTCACGAAAGGAGCTCATTCGGATATCGTCGAAGCCTCTTGACTTCAATATGCATGAAATTGCATATTCTATTTATTTTTCTTCATTAGATAATAATTAGTTGATTTGAAATATCAATTCTAATTAATTTTGATATTTTGAATTAACATGGTACCATTTCATGATCAATGCCGGCCCCTAGGGCATCGAATTGGATCAATTTCAGTTCAAAAATGCGCATTGTTGGTTCCAACTGCTCAACATTCACATAGACTTGTCTGAATTAAGCACATATAGTCTTATTTGAAAGGTTTCGATATTTCGAAGCTACCGATGCAATCAATTTTACGAACAGGGGTTGTTTGGATATTATCGCAGCTTCCATACTCCGATATGCCCGTTGACATATTGGCAGCTAGATCGCTTGCTCGGTTGATTGTTGCATTGTGTAATATTTATATTTTGATCATTTTGATGTTTGGAATGTTATGGTGAAGTCCGTTCATCGATCGGAGGTCATTTGGGCATCATCGTAGCCTCTCGACTCTGATATGCACTTCGACACATTGATAGCTTGATCGCTTGATTAGTTGATCGTTATGTTGTGCAATATTTATATTACGATCAATTTCAACATTTTGAATGCAAAGGTGAAGTCTGTTCATCGATCAAAGGCCGTTTCGACTGATTTTGGCTATGTTTGGAGCATCTCAGCTCTGATTTGCAAGCTGTTACATCAAAAATTCATCGAATTTGGATTTTGAGCTCGACTTGACTGATGTATCACATTTGGAGGTCAACATATGTGTGTGTGTGTGTGTGTGTGTGTGCGCCTGCGCACGTGTGTTATCAAACTAGACTTCTCACAAATGATTGGATCACATTAGGGTTGTGCATAATTTGGTTTAAACCAAAAATTCGATTAAAACCGAACCAAAATTTTAATTTTGGATTGATTTTTTAATTTTATTTTGGATTTTGGATTTAATTTTAGCTAAATTCGGTTTTTGGATTATGGATCGGATTTAAAAATTTGTAATCCAAAAAACTAAAAATCCAAAATTAAGACATTTAGCGTCGTCAGCGCCAGTCCCATTCATGACTCGGCGACTCGATCCTGATCCCCATCAATGAGTCGACATTGGAAAAAAATTAAAAGCGATTAGATATTTAGATTTACTAGGGAGGCAATTCGGTGAAAAGGAGGCGAAAGGGCAAAGCCTCAAAGCGGCAAAGCCGCAAAGGCAATCCCATATTCCCATTGCCCGCAGGCTTGTTCAGTTGTTCTGATGTTCTCTACTTCTCTAGTTTTCTTCGAGAGTTCGACACTTCGACTTCTATAATTCTATTCGACTTTACGTTGTAGACTTGTAGTTGTCGACTTTTTCGTTCTGTACTTCTATTCATGATTCATCTGTTCTTACTTTACTTCTCTTCTCGGCTCTCATCATCTCACATAACTGCGCAAGGGCGTTGCTTATCCCTTCTTCTAAGTTTTTCTCTCAAGCACTTCGCTCTCGGGTCTCGCAATCTTGATTCTCAGTTCTCACGGATTCCAACGGCCTGTGGCCCTGTTCTGTCAGCAATAGCATTCGTTATTCAGCAATGCAGCAGGTTTTGTCTTGATTCTCATGGATTCTTTTTATGCTGGACTACTAGTTAGTATTTTGTTTTCTTCTTTGGTACTTTGGAGACTTGGAGTTATAGTTGTTTAATGTTTATTATTCCAATATATGCAACTCTTCCAGTATATTCTTTGTCATGTTTCTAGAGCTCTTAAGAAAGTAACCCTTCATGGCTTATCTTTCCTTTGAATTGAGTGGCCGAATGGGATTATCTTTGTATGAACTTTTATTTTTTTTCATAAGATCTCTAAGATCTCTGAAAATGAGAGCAAAGCCTCAACCAATAAATAGGCTACAACAAGGAATACTAATAAGTTTATTTATACAATAAATAGGCTAGGCTGCTAGGCATTATGGTTTAGTTGCAATAATAATATCTCTTATATGATACATAATATTTTTGTTCAATTAGATTTCTCTGATTCGATTTCTTATTCTAATGGATCTTCTGCTATATTTAGATTATATATTCAAGGTTTTTTTTGTTCATTTACCTAATGTTGACTGCCATTCATTTAGTTGGCTTAAACTTTATGTGTTAATATATATGTATATATATATTGTTTATACTTGTCTCTATTTTTTTTTACGGTTCTATAATGGTGGATCTACTTCTTTCTCAGCATATTAACACTCATTTATTATTTCATCTTTCTTGAAATAAAGACCAGGAATCACTTTTACTTTGAATATTCTTACATTTTTCTCTTCTCACTATTTTGCTTTCATGGGCATATTAACACTCATTATCTTTTGTATGAACTCTTGCATAACTACAATGGTTTTGTTCTTTTCATAAGAGGTTTAACGTTGGTATAACCAAGATCAGGTGTATCATATATAATTTTTAGTTTTTTCTACTCTCATTTTCATTTGGCTTATTCTTTGTTAATCTCTTTACACTTTGATTATATGTCTCATTGTGGAGAGAATTCTAACATGATTGGTTCTTCCCAAAATCAAACACTTATCAACCAAGATAATATCCATTGTGTTGTAAGTGCTTCAAGTAGCAAGTCATCTTTTGAAAAGAGAACAAAAAAGACAGTCCGACCAAGATCTGATGTAGGGGATCATTTTACTAAATTTAATAGTACCGATGGAGAAAAGATGAGAAAATATAACTATTGTAGGAAGACTTTTCATAGCGATACAAAGCTTAATGATACTACAACTTTACGGACACATCTTTCTGTATGTCAGAAGAATTCTCATAACATGGAGAAAAGTCAAACTCTACTAGTATTGCAACCTAGTAGCAAAGGTGAACAAAATACTGGAGGTCTCAAAGTTTGGAGGTTTGATCAAGAAGCTGTTAGAAAAGCTTTAGCAGCCATGACAATTATGGATGAACGACCATTCAAACATGTTGAAGGATATGGGTTCAAATATTTTATGTCTCAATGTTGCCCAATATTTAAAATACTTTCCCATTGGACAAATCACTCGTGACTGCTTTCAATTTTACTTCGATGAGAAGAATGCTTTGAAAAAAATATTACGAGATTCAACTACAAGGGTTTGCTTGACAACTGACACATGGATATCAATTCAGATAATTAATTACATGTGTCTAACCGTGCACTATAGTGATGAAAATTGGAAGCTAAATAAGAGAGTCATTAATTTTCATCTCATATATAGTCATAGAGGGGAGATTGTTGGGCAAGAGGTAGAATGATGTTTGATTGATTAGGATATTAATGCAGTATTTACAATCACAGTTGATAATGCTAGCTCCAATAATGGTATTATCAATCATTTGCAGAAGAAATTTTCTAAACACGAGGGAAGTATTCTTGACTGTAAGTTCTTACATATGAGATGTGTTGCACATATTTTAAATCTTATTGTTCAAGTTGAAATTAAGGAGATTGGTAAATCTGTACAATGTGTAAGAGCAACAGTGAGGTACATTAGGCAGTCACCATCAAGACTTAAGAAATTCAAAGAATGCATTGGAATTGAAAAAATACAAAGCAAAAGCTTATTTTGTTTGGATGTACCTACAAGGTGGAATTTTACATATCTGATGTTAAATTCAACGCTTCAGTTTCAAAAAGCTTTTGAGAGATATGAAGAGGTTGATCCTCAATTTAAAATAGAGTTGGAGAAAGAAGAGGATGCAAATCATGGTGGAGGTGGAGTTCCATGTGATGGTGATTGAGAGAATGTAAGAAGGTTTGTTACATTCTTAGAAAGATTTTATGAACTGACTCTACACATTTCTGGTTCTTTATATGTCACTTCAAATATATTTTTTGATGAGATTGTGGAGGTCCAATGTGTGCTTCAAAGTTGGGAATCCCATAATATTGTTGAAGTCAGTAGCATGGCAAAGAAAATGAAATTAAAGTTTGATAAGTATTGGGGTTGTGTTGATAAAATGAATATAAATTTTAATCGCTTGTACTGATCCTGTGTTCAAACTTAGATATATTGAATTTGCTATAGTGGATATGTATCCTAGGTTGGAGAGGGCTAATTTGGCACGAGTAATAAGGTCTAGCTGCTAAGATATGTTTTATGCTTATAAGTTGAAGTTAGTTAATAGGAATAGAGATGAAATTGCTCCTGAGATAAGACAAAACATTGTTGAAAGCTAACATGATCCAAGGAATGGGGGGAGAAAGTATATGATGGTTGAGAAGTTCAAGAGACATAATCATGGGAGAGATGATCTTGAGAGTAAAACTGACTTAGATAAATACTTGGTTGAAGACTCTGAAGTTATGCAAGATGACTTTAACATTTTAACATGGTGGAAGGTTAATGCTCTAAGGTTTCCCATCTTATCTCAAATGGACAGAGATATTTTGGCAGTTCTTATATCAATCGTAGCTTCTGAGTCTACTTTTAGTACCGGTGGTCGTGCTCTAGATGCTTTTAGGAGCTCTTTATCTCTTAAAATAGTACAAGCTCTTATTTGTGCCCAAGATTGGATGAGAGCAAAATGGACAAATGAGACTGTCAATGTTGAAGAGAATATTCGTGATATTGATAAATTTGATGAAGGTATTGTTATATCTTTTAGACTTTTCCAATTACTTACAACACTTTTTTTCAGCCGTACATCACTACCAAACTATATTATGCATTAATACTTTTTCTTTCAGATCTATCGAAGATTATAGATGATCCAACTTTTTGATAAAGAATTGATATAAACCATATGATATCTGACTGACTACTACACAACAAATATACATATACTCATATACATCAATACATTTCACATGCTATACTGAAATGATACATTTTGGTAGATTCTTTTATGGTTTATATTTTTTATTTTCTTGCTTGCTGATTGGAACTTCTGGTCTTCTACTAAAATGATACTGAAATGAAACAATGTATATTGGATTATTTTTGCTTCATGTCTGACTGCTCCTTTTACTTACTAAATTCAAACTTCTAGTCTTCTACTGCTGCTTGCCTACAATGTAAATATACATTATTTTTTTTCTTGCTTGTTGATTAGAACTTCTAGTCTTCTATTGATGTTGTTGTTGTTTTCTTTTTGTTGGTTGAAAAATACTTCTTTAGGATGCTGTTGGGTTTCAGCATCTCCCTCTTATGCCTTTGGGCTGCTGTTGATGTTATGCCTTTGGACTGCTGTTGTTGTTATGCCTTTGGAGTTTGGGCTACTGTTGTTATAGGATTTAGCTCTTCTGAAGAAGTTATGCCTTTGTGGGTCGGCCGCTTGTTGTTGTTCCTTTGGGTCACGATGTTATGCCTTTGGAGCCAGGCTACTATTGTTGTTAAGCCTTTGGGATGCTGTTGATGTTATGCCTTTGGGATTATTTTGTTATTGCTTTGTTGTGCTTATCTGTACAATGCTTATCAGTTTGTTATTATTTTGTTCTGCATCATTCTTCTTGTCTCTGCTATGCTGTTCTGCTACGTATCCCTTACTTCTGTTGTGACAATTTTGGCTAATATTTGTGACTATATAAGTGAGTATAATGGCTGCTAAAATTGCCTCTATATGTGACTATACAGTGCTGCCATATATGTGATTATACAGTGCTGCATAGGAACCGCCACCTTCTATTTGTGACTATACAAGTGAGTATAATGGCAGCTAAAATTACCTCTATATGTGACTATATAGTGTTGTCATATATGTGACTATACAGTGCTGCAATAGGAACCGTCACCTTCTACTCTCCTCCTTACATTATAAGCTGGTATTGCATATTTTTTTATGAGTGAGGTAACATTTCTAAATTTTAATCGCTTCAGGATGTGCTATTTCATACTTTCGAATGTGATGCTTTGGGGATGCTTGGCGATTTTCGAATGATGGCTTTGATGTTACATTTCATTTACTACTGCTGGTAGCTTTATATGTGATTGTAACTCTCCAATCTGGAGTTTGGGTGCTCACATATTTTGTTGCTCTTAGTAATTTTTTGACTGAGCCTAAGCCTTTCTTTTCTTTTTAATTTTACTTTCAATTTTTAGTCTCTCTTTTGTTTTATCTCCTGTTTGTAATTAGTTAGGTTTTTTAAGGTTTTTTGGTATTGCAGGTTTATTATTGCAAGTCTTGGACTCTTGGAATTGGAGCATTACAAGTCAGAATATGTATTTTTTTTTGATTTGAGACATTCAATGTTGTAGCTGCTTTAGCATTTAGAGTTCAGATTTTTTTTAATTATTGTACATTTGAACTTGTAAGCTGCTGGAAAATCTCTCATTTGAAAATTTAAATTGACTTTATAAGACTCCATAAATTAAAAGCTGAAAATTGTATGGAGATGTTATATCTATAGCATGATTTTTTTGGCTATTGTATGGAAAAATTATATCTTTTCAGTGTATTTGCAGACTTGCAGTTCATGGAATCATGTTTGTTAATGTAATTCCATTTAACAATTCATAAGAAGGTTGATCGATGTTTTCTGCCTTGTGGTTTGTTGGCTGTTGCAGTTGGTTTCTACTTTCTATAGAAATGACAGTAACTTTATTTTAAATCGGTCTTATAAATATTTAAGCATTTTAATTACTAGTAATTTGATAATCATAACATTATTACTGCTCGCTTAAATATTTAGATATTTTAAATTTTTAATTACATATTTTCAATTTTTTAAAAACCGAACCAAAAATCAAAACTTTTTTTCGGATTAGATTGGTTCAGATTATATTAAATCTTATATGGATCGAATTTTCGGATTCTGAATTTCAAACCGAACAGATTAGCAAATTAAAAAATCGATCTGTCCAATCCAACCGAATGCACACTCCTAGATCACATACAACGATGACGATGATTTATCAATGAAATATCGCTCAAATTAAGCTGAATTTATCTCAAAAAAATTATCATGTTATCCCGTCAATATTTGCTAGCAAAATAGATCGTTTCGATGCATTCAAAATATCAAAAATATCTAAAATAAACTGTTATTTTATATGGTCAAATGCATGAATATGAAACGCACAATCACTTATGTGAACAAAATATAACACAGAGATGGAGACATGCATGACCCGATAAAATTTGTAATATATACATATATATATATATATATATATATATATATATATATATATATATATATATATATATATATATATATATATATATATATATATATATATATATATATATATATATATTATGTGTAAGTAAATTAATTTAAAGTCAACAATAAATTTGATCTGATCAATTATGTAATTTGATAAATTAAAACTTATAATATTGTATGAATTAAACTAAAATTATTTTTCCATGAATTGAAATTCATTTGTGTTATAATTTTTTACTTTTTTATATAAAAAATTGTATTATATATTCACTGAATTTAAGAAGAAAAAAAAACTCGAAACATCGGATGCCCCGAAATCCCGCAAAATCCGGAATCCTTCATGTCATCACACTTCCTCGTGCGAGTCGCCACCAGTGTTCCATCCCATCTGCTCGTCATTCTCGTTTTAAAATAATAATAATAATAAACGAATGGAATTAAAAACATAAAACTAACTTATCATTGCCCTGAACTCTCTCTTTCCCTAAGCCTCCTTCCCACGCCAAATCTCTCCAAGTCTTGGCTCTCTTTCTCTCGCCGAACTCACAGGTAATTTTTCCTCTCGCTTCTTCTCTTCATCGTCTTCTCCTTGCTTGAACTACTTCGCTGCATCCCTCTTCTATCCTCTATCCCGTACTGCTCGTTGACTTCCAAACCAGCCGGCAGCAGCACCACTCTCATCGGCGAACACAACATGTTATCCCTTCATGCGGCCGCCAGTCTCCACGCAGAGCCCGTTAACCTACTTCCCATGCAGGTCAACCACCTCAGAACACCACGCTGAATTTCTTCTCTTCTTGATGAAATCCAACCCGAGAAACACCACAATTTATTTCATTCCTCCTGGTTGGCACCCTAGCTAATTTTCCTACTACAGTCTAATACAGCTGCCCTCTCCATGTGAACATCCAAACCCACTTTCTCATCCAGTCGATCATAGTCCACTGTGCATGCATCTCTCATGCTACCTCACGTCTTAGCATGCATGAGCTTCACCCTAATTCGAGCTTTCGTCACCGGCAAACTCCCAGTATCCTCACATCTTGCTGCCTACCTGAGCTCCACCCTTCATCCCAACTGGTCACGTGTAACTAACACACGCACACACTCTCTCTCTCTCTCTCTCTCGGGTTCACATAAAACAAAAAAAAAGTTTTTTTTAATTTCTTTTCTTCCTTTCTTTTCTTTCCTACATTAAACATCCACTTTCCTCTCTCATAATCCTCTCTCTCTCTCTCTCTCTATCCAATTTGGCAAAACATAAAACAAGAAAAATAAGAAAAAAGAACTGAAAAAACTAAAATAGAGAAAAAAAAGGAAAAATTTTTAAAATAGGCATAATATAAATCATAATTAGTTGTTTAGGCATGAAAATTTTTTTTTTAAGAAAATAGGCATAATCGTCCGTACGACAGACAACTGGCAGATTTTTTTTTTATTTGCGTATTTTTTGGTAGCAGATACATACAGAGAGAGGGAGAGAGAGAGAGAGAGAGAGTGTTTTTTTTATTTGTGTTTTTTTTTGGTAGCGGGCAGAGAGAGAGAGAGAGGGGGGAGTGCTCTCCTAGGATTAAAAAACAATTTTTTTTCTATAAAAAATGAAGGGCTGATTTTTATTTAAATAAAAAAATTAAATTGAGATTCACTTACAATAAAAAATTTTTGATTTTTTTGATGAGAATCATGGCAGTTAATATGCTTAATAAATAAATAAATAAATATAAATTTGATTAGATCAAATCAAATTAAAATAATTAACTATTAAATAAATAATAAATATATAATTCAAATAATCATTATTTATAAATTTCAATTAAATTAAAACTATAATATATAAAAAATTATGAAGATTTAAAAAAAGAAAGAAAAAAAAGAAATAAGTCTAAAATAATAATAATAACAAAATATATAAAAAAAAATATAAATATATAAAATACATAATAATTCATCTTAATCACGAAATATGAATTAAAATTATTATATATATATATATATTAAAATTATATATATATATATATATATATATATATATATATATATATATATATATATATATATATACTATTTATTTATTTATTCATTAATGCATATATATTTCTGGTGACTAAAGATGAATTATTATTATTTTTATTATTTTTGTTATTATTATTATTTTAGACATTTCTTTTTTTTTCTTTTTCTTTCTTTTTAAATTTATAAATCTTCATAATTTTTAATAACTTTGATATTATAGTTTTAATTTAACTGAAATTTATAAATAATGATTATTCGAATTATATATTTATTATTTATTTAATAATTAATTATTTTGATTTAATTTAATTACATGTATATTTGATATTAAAATTTAATTATATTTCTATTGGTATACCTATCAATATTGTTATTGTATAATTAAAATAGAAATATAATTAAATTGTAATATCAAATATAAATTTGATTAAATTAAATCAAAATAATTAATTATTAAATAAAAATATATATAATAATCATTATTTATAAACTTGTTAAATTAATATATTATTAAAATTATGAAGATCATAAATTAAAAAGAAAGAAAAGAAAAAAGAAAAATAAAATAATAATAATAACAAAAATATAAAAAAATAATAATTCATCTTTAGTCACGTGAAATATATATATATTAATAAATAAATAAATAAATAAATAATTTTTAATAAATAAATAAATAAGTATATATATATATACTTATTTATTTATTTATCAAAAATTATTTATTTATTTAATTAATTAATTATTAATGCATATATATTTTACGAGACTAAAGATAAATTATTATTTATTTTTTTATATATTTATATATTTTTATATATTTTGTTATTATTATTATTTTAGACTTATTTCTTTTTTTCTTTCTTTTTAAATTTATAAATCTTCATAATTTTTAATAATTTTGATATTATAGTTTTTATTTAAGTGAAGTTTATAAATAATGATTATTTGAATTATATATTTATTATTTATTTAATAAAATATTATTTTGATTTGATTTGATTTAATCAAATTTATATTTGATATTAAAATTTAATTATATTTCTATTTTATTGATATATATACATATTTATTTATTTATTTATTAAGCATGTTAACTGCCATAGTTCTCACCAAAAGAATCAAAAAAAATTTTATTACAAGTGAATCTCAATTAAATTATTTTATTTAAATGAAAATCAGCCCTCCATTTTTTTTATAAAAAAAAAAATTTCTTTTTTAATCCTCGGAGAGCACTCTCTCTCTCTCTCTCTCTATGCCTGCTACCAAAAAACACGCAAAAAAAAAAATCACCATTCATCCGTAGAGACGACCTCGTGGAACCTCATAAATCACCATCCGTCAGATCTGACGACTATGCCTATTTTCTTAAAAAAAAAATTTTATGCCTAAACGGCTAATTAAGATTAACATTGTGCATATTTTAAAAATAAACCCGAAAAAAAACTGTATTTATATTTGTTTGCAGATTTTAATTCTGATTTCATCGCTCGCTCTCGTAAAAATATAATGTGTTATGATAAATTGTAAATGTTGTAAAATTTAAGTACCCGCACATGCCTCTCTTGGTGTGATGAAAAAAATATGTCTTTTTGTGCAAGTTAAAGATTATATATAACTCTTTCCTTGCGTCGTAGGATGACACTCCTGGTCGTGGTGCTCACACCACCCATGTAAGCCTTTCTTGGCATGGTGGGTAGACTCAATGTTCTCATGCAACTTCCCGCTTAGGGAGGTGATGCCGGAATACTGTCATAGTAATGCCGAAAAATACACTTGTAGGAGACTTAAATTGGACAAGTGTTTAAGTAACTAAAAGGAATTAAATCAAGTAAATTTTTTTTTAAAATTGAGTGAAACATAATATCATATTGGACATGTTGCAAAAAAAAAAAAATGTAATAAAATAAAATAATCCAAAAAAAGATGAAAAATACAAGAAAGAAATGAGGACTAAGGATCATACCTATTAGTAAATAGCTAAGCAAGATTTCTCCAACCTCCAATGCTCACTAAAAGACTATGTGAAGATGCAAGTAGAAGGGAGAGAGAATGGTGGAATGAAAACCACCCCACCCCTCTTATTTATTGAAGAGGAGAGGGGTCATGTGTGGGGCATGCATCATCAAAGCGTAAACAGAAAAAGATAAAGAAAACCTCCTCATAAGTGACTTGAATAAATACATCATGCATGAATTCCAATGCATGTTTTAGATAAATTAAATCATATTAAAAAACCCATGTATAATTTGGGAGATCAAGTGGCACATATTGCTATGCGCACACTTCAAGGCAACTTTGAAGTTCAAACTCAAGCATGTAGCATTAAAATGTGTGCGAACAACCTAGAGTTGTTAGTTAATTGAATATATTTTTAAAGAAAGAGATTTACGTTCAACATATCGAAAATAAGTGCAATAATTAAAGAAAAGCTCTTCACATTTCTCAAAATCATCTGTGTTCCAATTGATCACACTAAAATACGTGCTAATAATTAAAAATCTTTAATAAAATAAATATTGGATATATTAAGAGACAGACTCATATTTAAATCCATCAACTCATAATGTGTAAACAATTCATAAGAGGTGATGTGACATGCACACATCTCGAGGTAATTCAATACTTTTTTAATGCATTGTTATTCATGCAAGAAATTAAGGATCACAAGTTAATTAAATACATATTTAAAAATAATGTACATTCAAAATTAATGTGTTGAAATGTATATTGATAATTCAAACTACATGTGACATGCATTACTAGCTACTTATACTTGATGTTAATGACTCAAGATTCACGCAAATGATAAGATGATTCACACATAAATTCCATGAAGTTAAAAATATTAAAGTATATTGCCGTGAGAAGTTAACATGCGTTGAATAGACTTGAAATCTATTATATCTCATAAAATGTGTAAATTTTACTAATTACAGCAAATTTAATGAAACTAAAAAAAATTCATCGGGGCTGCTTTATCTATATGGTGAAGTCGTAAGTCCTACTTAACTAATCCATTTCTTCTTATAAGGAACAGGAGTTGCCAGGATTGGTTGCAAATTAAATACTTAATTACTAAGGGAAGATTTGATTTATACATTTGCATATGACTCAATGGTCTTAATAGAAAATTTTCATATTCAAAATTATCAATTCTTTATTTAAATATGGAAAATATAAACATAGGTTTTAGCTATAGACCTGATCCTCTGCCAACAAAGAAGCAGAGTTGATAAGGTTTATACCCCAATGATAATTACACTGATTATAAATTTCAATAGGAGGGTTCAATCTCAAAATAAAATTATCAAATTATAGTATGAATGCTCAAATCATTCGTTACCTTGATGATGGTGGTGTTTAATGGAGATTTCAACCAGAGGGAATATTTTCATTAAAGTGTGCTTTCAATTTGAGATAAATTAACATAAATCAAACATCAATAAAAATGTAAGATTTGATAAATCATTAAGTTCTAAATGTTTAAATAAAATTCAACATTAAATAACATAAATAAAAAATTCAATTAATTCGCATTTCCTACTGTTTGTCGTAAGTAGCAAATTAAGAAAATCCTAGCTCACAAAGGAGCCAATGTCAAATAAAATATTCTATTATGTTCACTCTCAATCAATCTCATACCAATAAGAATGTAGCCCGTGTTCTTTGACCACGTGATTTAGCTGATAGGCTCCACATATGATGTGGTTAAGACTAGAGTCCTTTGAGCGGGTGGTTTGCAGTTAAATGATGTCATTATATTACGGTTATAATTGTAGTACGTATGTCCTCCAATGACTCTATCCATTGAGTTGTGAACCATAGGGTGCATTGATAGGGTAAAAAACCCTTTTTCAACTAAGGTGGACTTGAAGTTAACCCCTCAAACAAACACCACCCCAAGTCTACAAGATTCTCTTAGACGACGTAACTCATGGTTGATGACAAGGATCCTTCGATTAAGTTGGGTCGACTACCTCCTTTGACCAAGTAGACTAGGGACCATGATAGCCTGGGATGACAGAATCATGAGATTTTGATCGGGCGCGTCATCATTCCCCTAACCAGCTGCTTTAAGTTAAAATGATGAACATAAATTCACAATCTAATACTCCACATGCTGCTACTATATGCTATGCATTTAGTGATCTAAAGACTAGCCTTAATCGAAAGTTCTCTCTTACCATTATTGTTGATCTGCATATAAGCTCCATCAGTCAATTGGAGCTCACGTGCCAAATTCGATGAACTTCGGATGTGACGACATGCAAATCGAAGCTAAAATACACTCAAAGTCACCGAAACTAGTCGAAATGATCTTTGATCGATGAACGGACTTCGCCAACATGTTTAAAAAGTTAAAAGAATGATCAGAATATACATATTGCATAATTTGATGGTCGACCGATCAAGAAAAAAATCCATCGATGCGCCTACGCGCATATCACCTATCGCAGTCTGGAAGCTGTGATGATGCTCAAACGACTTCCATTCATGAAATTGATCACCTCGTTAGCATCGAAACATTGAAACTTATCAAATAAGACTATCTGTGCCCAATTCGGTTGAGTCTGCGCAAATGTTGAGTGATCAGAAGCGATGGCACGCAATTTTGAACTAAATTGACTCGATTCAGCGCCAATTTTAATCAAACGGCCTCCAATCACAAAACGGACTGCACCGTTAAATCTGTGTTGACCTCCATATATATGTCATAAGTCGAGTCAAGCCCACAAGTCTAATTTGATAGACTTCGGAAGCGACAGTGCGCAAATCAGGGCTCAAAATGTATTGGGCATCATCGAAAATGGTTGAAATGACCTCCAATCGATGAACGGACTTAGCCGTTGCGTTCAGAATGTCAAATTCAATCAGAATATAAATATTGCAAAATCTAACGATCAATCGATTGTTCGTTTAGCGTGTCGCATAATGCATATCGAGTCGTGAAGTTGCGATGATATCTAAATGACCTTCATTCATAAAATTAATCATGCCATTAGTTTTGAAACATTGAAATATATCAAATGAGACTATCCACACTTAATTCAGACGAGTCTGTACAAATGTCCAATGATTTGAAGTGACAACATGTAAATCGAGGATGAAATGCACAAGACGTCACCGAAATAAACTCAAATAACCTTTGATCAATGAACGGACTTTACCATCACATTCAGAACATCGAAATTGGTCAGGATATAAATATTGTACGACTTGATGATCAATCGACCAAGCATTCAAGTCATCAATGTGCTTGCACACATATCAAGATTAGGAGGCACCGATGAGGATCAAAATACCTCTATTCGTAAAATTGATCACATCATTGGTTTCAAAATGTTAAAATCTATCAATGCTCACACTCAATTGAGCTTCAAAAATTGATCCGAAGATAACGCTGCGATTTTGAGTCAAATTGACTCTTGCAACTCAACCAAACTCTTATCGTAAATGATTGCGCATCAGATAACAACGAAATTATCTTAAATCAATATATATTAACTATGTACATTTATTAGTGTAAAATCCACATTTAAACAATTTAATAAATTTAAAATTAATTAAAACAATTTCTAAATTACCCCCTGCTCAACCGTTCCCTCCTATTTTCAATTTTCTGAAATAACTATAAAAAAATTAAAAAGAAAAAAAAATTGAAAAAAGAAATCACTCCCCCACTCCTTCCTCATTCTCTCACACTCTTCTCTCTCTCTTGTATCCCTCTCTCACGTCAAAGAAAAGACCTTCACAAAAAGGTACGAAAATTTCTTCTCTCCTAACTCAATTTCCCCTGTTCTGGCCAATCCCGCTGACCAAATGCACCTCCGCCACACATTCAACCACAAAGCCACACCACGGGCCCACTGCACCCAGCCTGCCAGTCCCGCGAGCCCGCTCCTGCATCCAACCGGGTCCGCCGCACCTCCCATAGCCCACTCCATGCAAAATCCTGCGTCCCGATCCATGGACCCCGCCGCTGTTCCGCTCCAGCCTCCGCCTCCAGCTGCCTGTCGCTCCGGGCGTTCCGCCTGACTGGTCCCACACCGTCCCGCTATGGGCCGCCTTTGCGTGCTACGACCCGCAAAATGGGCCGTCTCCGCTTCCTGCTCTAGCCCAGCATGCGCAAAGCCCACTAGCCTTCCCATTTGCCGCAAATCCAAACCCTGCCGCCGACCCGCGTGCACACGACTTTCTGGCCCGCTCCCCGTCTGTGACTCCCGCAAACCGCCGGCCAAGCCCTCCTTTCTTCAGTCCATGAAACCACTCCAACCACAAAATCGCCTTTGCCACAGCCCAAATCCACTCCCACCAGCCCGCTATCCCGCAGCTCGCAACCTTCGCTGCAATGTGAATCAAGGAAGAATATCATCAATAAGAGAATTCTTCCTTCGATCGATCGCTTCGCTTTTCTTTATCCCGTTTCTACATCACAATCGGAATATCATCAATAAGAAATTCTTCAATTTGCTTCGCCCTCGTACCATCTCATTTTGTCTCTAAATCGGGAAGAATATCGAAGAATTCTTTCTTCGCTTTTCATCGCTTCATTTTAGCCTCCATTTTCGCTCTGCCATGAACTGGGAAAAATATCATCAATAGGTGAATTCTTCTTTCAATTTCTGGCGTCGTACTCTTTTCCATATATTCCCAATTGCATACCTAACCCCGTTCCTTTGTTTAGCTTTGCAGCGCACCGAAAAATGAGTCAAAACATTTGGAATTTAAGAATCTGAATATATATATATATATATATATATATATATATATATATATATATATATATATATATATATATATATATATATATATATTTGTGTTTCTTTGTAGGTGACCTCGCTCAAAGGCATAATGAGATAAAAATAAGTTGTCGATACACTACGATCAACAAGTAGAGTAAGCCAACACTTATTAGATGTCGCCCCTGCATCTAAATGGAAATTTTGTCTAATTTTGACTTAGAAAGAAAAAATGGAGGGAGAGAGGAATATATATTGATCAGATGTCTTATTTGGTCTCAAGGCCTCATTGTACTCAACAGTAGAATGACATAAAACGTCTGTCCCAAAGACACCACTGCATCAACAGCAAGATAAAAGAGCCAATACCCGATCTCTACACGAGATGACAATGGGAGGTCACAAATTTAAACTAAAATTCAAGACTTAAGTAAATTCAAATAGGAATTACCTAAACTTAAGTCAAATAAAAGAAGATGTGATAAATATGAAGATAAATGTTAAATGAAGGAGAAATATGGGGGGAGCCTTTAAGGAAAATTTTGGAAAGAAAATATGGCTATAAAGAAAATACGGGGGAGCTAATATTAAACTCACAAAATTTGGGGAGGCTGATATTAAACTCACAAACTCTAATTGCAATTCTCTATGGCTTGAATTTAAGCGATAAAGTGAGTTCTCTTTTCTTACAAATTCCTCAAAATTAATCAAGCTTTTATTGGAATTTGAGGGGACTAATGCTAAACTCATAACAAACTTGCAATAAACCTAAAGTCTAGGGATGAATTCAAATTGGCTTTAATAACCCTTATATGAATGTGGAGGTGATTACTATGCTAGCTAATAAGAATGAGTAAGGCTAAGGCAATAAACACTGAAATCAGCATAACTTATCAATTGAGATGTAGACTGAACATAATCAAGTTTGGAGAATTATAAAAACTCAACAAGTAAACTAAGTGCAAGTGATGTTTTAAATTATAATATAAATCAAAATGCCTTCTTCGCCATCGAATCTGCAACTCTTTACACAAGTAGACAGAAGATGACACTAAACAAAATGTTGCATGAATGAGGGTTTTAATACAAAAATTAAGAAATTTTATCCTAATTATGATTTTCAAGATCAATAAATTTATTAATTAGATGAAATTAGTTAAGCTATAAATTCCTACATGTGCTCGAACATAGAGATTTCAAGTGCAAATTTTAATATCTGAAAAGGTTGCGCAGGCTAAATTTGGAATTAAATAAAAAATTGAAATCAATCACATAACTCAGAAGTAAAATTGCCTAAATTCTTAAATACACCCGCATGGGCTCCAATTATTCACAATGCTTAAATTCAAGAGAGGATCTGTTGCTGTTTCTGCTTTAGTCCTAGGACTGGGTTCGGGTTAACAAAACCTAAAAACCAATAATAAGAGTTTCAAATTAGTGAAATATCTGAGAAACTAATTCTATCAGGTGATAGTATATCTAATCCTCGGTTAGCAGCTAAGTACAGTTGAAAAGATCTAAAACTCTTAAACACATTCAAATTAATCAAAAATTTCAAATCAAATTAAGTAACATTCTAAAACTACTTCAATAAAATTGTATCACTAAAACATAAATCAAACTCAATCTATTCATCTTCTGCAACTATTTGTCGGGGGTGATAAACTAAAAAAAATCTAGGTCACAAAGGAGCCAATGTCAAATCAAGTGTTCTACTATGTTCACTCTCAATCAATCTCTTACTAGAAGGATGTGGCCCATGTCCTCGACCACGTGCTTAATAGTTCCATGACAAGCTATGACCGAGTCCTCTGATGGTTTTGCTAATCGCTCCATTATATTATGATCTGACAGGCATATGCTTTTTTAATGGCTCTGCCCTTTGAGTTGTGAATCAACGGTATATTTGATAGTGTAAACAACCCTCTGTCAGCTAAGGTAGACTTAAGCTTGTCTCCTTAGACAAACACCACCTCATGTCTATAAGAATTTCTTGTATGATGTAACCCATGTGTTGCTGATGAGGATCCTTCTCTCAGGTTGGGTTGACTACCTCCTCTGACTAAGTAGACTAGGGACCGCGAATGCCCGGGATTACAGAACCATGGGATTTAGATCGGGCATGTCATCATTCCCCCAACCATCCGATTTAAGCTGAAATGATGAATTTTATAATCTAAATTCTAAAACTCTATATGTCGCTTATATGCCACGCATTTAGCGATCTAATGACTAGCCTTAATTGAAAGTTCTCTCTTACTTATTGAGAGGGGTAATTAACTATAGGAGCTTATGCCTATAGGAAACCTGGAACCAGATCTAAAGTCCTCACAAAATGATGATGAAATCTCTGGGTTTGTCTTATCTACTATCTCTTTTGCCTTCTGAAAATTTCACCAACACTTTAAAACACTCTTTTCATCAAAGAGGTCGGTGGTGAATTTTCGAAGCCCACAGATTTCTGGCGACTCCTCTTGGGACGTGCTTCCCTTTCTGTCTTTGGGTAGTCATATATGTGCTATAGTAGTGATAATTTTTTTGAAAATTCAAAAAAACAAAATGGTGATTTAAGTGTGTAACAAATTCAATATGAGCCTCTATGTTGAATGAATCATTCCGTAGAGTGTATCTTTATTACACCATTATTGGTTCTACTCGCATCTTGAAAGTATAAAAATAATTACTAATTACTAATCCCATCTTTCACTTTTGCAGAAATGGATCTACAAAGCACTCCTTTCATAGTTCAACTAGGTCATGGTGTGAGCATCTACTTAGCCAATGTCATCATTAACACTAGAGATGTCAAGGCTACCATCTAATTTGGTAGCTTAAATTTCCCGGCTATCGTAGCTGCAACTCTTGAAGTACCCACCCGTGGTACATTTGTCCGAGGTCATACTAGAAGGCCTCAAGTTATTGAAACTCCTACTAGCCATGTGCTCCAACCAGTTCAATAGCCAACTGATGTCAAGGAGTTCCCTCAATAAAGAAATTCAGTTTTCAAGATGCTAGGTCAATCTGAAGTTCCCTTGAGGAAAAGAATTGTCAAGGGATAAACTGTGTCTTTAATTCCTCGTGGTAGTACAGTCAGAACCTCTACCTAGAAAGCATGATCATGAAGCTTCCTCATCGTGAAGCAAATTAACCAAGATAAAAAGAGAAGGAGAAACCGACTGAGCTCAGATCCAACCAAGAATAAGCAATATCGACGAAGTAGTATTCCTACCCACACAACTTTGATAATCTAAAGTGGGTAGGAATAGCTCTACCAAAAATAATGCCTTATGGAACCAACCACATCAAGCTCCACCACCACGAGGAGACAAATATGGCCAAGATATATAAAAGTTCTCAAAGTAGCTAAGAATAAAGGCCTAATGAAAAGAAGATTTTGAGTCTGGTGATGGAAAATACAAGCTCCAAAGAAAGTTGCCATCTTTTGGTAATCCGAGAACGCCGCATGTGAGCATCAAGGCATGACACTTGGATCGCGTGTCTAAGAATCCATTACCGAAAGGTCCCAACGAAAGGGTAAGAAAATATGGAGGCCAAGGCCCCATAATAAAACTTTGAGTAATAGAAGAGGTGTGACATTTGATACATATACTCAAAAATCCATCTCAAAATCAACTCACTAGAAGTGGATACCCAAAAGAAAGGATATCACTGGAGAAAGATATGATGGTTGACACCCTAGAGAATCCTCTAGGAAATCTCATCATCGATCAGTTTCACTCCCACAAGAGAAGGTTGACGTTGATCGTGGTCCTTTAATAAGAAGTTATTCCATTGAACCGAGATCCACCAAACATCGATAAAAAATTGTGTGAAGAAAATAATGAAGAGGATTCTATGGAAATAGAAGTCGTTTATATGGTTAGAGATATAGATGAACTCTCTGCTCAGTACCATCAGCATCAACATGAACTTAGGGAACCTAAACCTGAATTTGATGCTTATGAAGAAGATTCTTCACAGAAGCAAATAGAAGATGGATCTTCAATCTTTACTGAAGATGAAGAAGAAGAAGATCAGAATGAGAAAGTGATTATGGGTGTCAAAGCTATATATATGGCTGAACCAAGAAATGATTATCTTGGTACACAATTTTATAATCAGCGTCGTCGTATAGCCCCAACAATAGCTATCTCTGTAAATACACAAGGAGAAGGGCAGTCAAGTTCTCCCCTTAAAAATGAGCAAGGAGCAGAACAACAACAAGAAAGAGAAGAAGATGAAGAAGAGCCTGTACTGATTGACGCCATGGCGCTATTTAGAGAGCGAAGAGAAATGCAACATTAAATGGAGGTCAAAGACAAGGAGATTGCACAACTTGGTACCAAAATGAATGATATGATGGTACAAATGAATAACATGATGGAGATATTGCAGAAAAATATCACATCAAGTGCAGTACCTATTTTGTTTACTAATCAATAGGCAGCTAATCATACAACTTATATACCACTGGCCACTATGGTATCTCAAACTCCTATAGTACATGCTATGCAAGAAGTGAGAAACGAAGTTAACCAACTACCTCTCTAGTCAATAATTCAAAATCTAGCTAACACACCTGGAATGATAATAGTTGCTCAGCTAGAAACAATAATCAATGAAAAGATAAAGGCAGTCATAGCCTTAGAGCAAGTTAAAAAGCTGGTGAGTAAGGGTCATCCTTACTCAGCTGAATATGACCAAGTGCCTTACCCGAAAGGTTATTCAGTGCCGAAATTCAATACTTTCAGCAGGCTTGGTAATCCAAAGCAACATCTAGCCCAATTTAAAGCTACTTGTGGTAACCTAGAAGGGAATGATGCACTGCTTTTTCATCAATTCATTAGTAGCCTGACTTCAGCTGCTTTTGAATGGTTTGCATAATTGGCGAATGATTCAATTAATTTTTTTTGCTGAATTAGAGACTATATTTGTGAAGAGGTTTGCTAGTACAACCAAGAAAATATCAATCGCTGACCTTGCCTTGCTGAAAGGAGGAAATATGAGTCAGTGACAAAATTTATAAGTCGTTGGCACAACCTAAGTATGAAGTGCGAGCAACAAAAGAAGAACATGCGATCCAATTGTTATTGGACAATATGGATGATAAAATGGCACCATTTCTATGCATGGCATCGATTACAACATTCCAGGACTTGCTCGATAGGGTGGCTAAATTCGAAAAGTTGACCACCCTAAGTCTAAAGTATATGCAGATAAAGCAAAGAGAAACAAACCTTCAGAGTCAAGAAGAAATGAAACTCACACCGCTTCTTAGAGCTCAAATGGCAAAAAGTGGGTGATAAACAACGTGGATAAAGAAAGCAGCCGATGTATAATGATGATAAGGATAAAAAGCCTATTTATTCTAATCTACAGCCAAAATTGAATAAAGAATATTCCTTTAGAAGGGAAAATGTAGCTAAATTATTTTGATAAGCAGTCAAAACTAGTTTACAGTTACCATAAATCAAAATTCCTGAAGAAGCTGATCAAATCAATAATCCAAATTACTGTCCCTATCATCGGATGATCAATCATCCTATTGAAAATTATTATATCTTCAAAGATTGGCTATAAAAGAAGTATCGACGTGTGAATTTACACTATCCGACAGTGTTCTAGTCAGCCTAAAAAGAGAATCTACAAGGATGATTATGTCTTCTTCTGTATCATCCAGCAAAGACAAACAGAAGGAGAAATTAGTTCAGACTAAAGAATGGCAAAGTAGTCTCTAAAAAGACTGTAAAGATGTTGAAATAACTAAAAGACGTCCCTAGTGTTAAGTGCAAATCACCACTTGAACCTATATTGGACTTGAAAGAGATGCCTAAACCAAGTATTTGGGCTTCTCAGTGGTATTCTGATAAGGCTACTTCATCACAGCATGACAAGTAGTCTACTAAATGCAGGCCTCATAAATCAAAGAAGCTGACTAAGAAAAAAGAAGATCAAGAAGAGAACTACAACTCAAAAGATCATCAATAATCTAGAGGAGTATCACCAGCCGGCAAAAAAACCATTTAAGCTTGTAGACTTCATGCCTAAACTTTGCATTGCTTAATCAAATGAAGGAGATAATGGTGAATCTTGTTCAATAGAGACATGCCGAATCATATGTGCGATGTCCGATATTCTTTAACATTAGTTACTTTGAGATGACAAGGGTAGTAAGACAAACTTGACCAACCAGCCAAAATTTATATCAGGAAAGCAAGAAGAGGCTAAGGAGCCAATGTCTGAATTTTGTTTAATGACTCAATAAAATAATTATAGTTTAGATGAAGATCTATATTTTCTAGATGAAGAAGAGTTAGAATCATCGATATCATCACATATAAAATGTTTGACGTTGAAAAATGAGTCTATCCCTTTTGGCCAATCTTCCAGAATAAAAAGGGAACTTGAAGAAACTATCTCTTCAGAAGAATTTGAGTAAGATAAGGTGATTCAAGTTCAATTGAGAAGTGGTAAAGTCTTACCACCTTCATCAAAAAAGGGAAATGCAAATAAAGGCAAAAGAAAAAAAATTCAAGTCAACGAAGACATCATTTCCAAAAATCCTAAGATAAAGCCTAAATCAAGCGAGAAGATATATTATAATATTCTATCACATCTAAGAAAGATCCCTACACAATTAAGTGTGTACAAGGCTCTCTTGATGTCAAAAGACCTCCGAGAAACTTTGATACAAGCTTTCAAAGATCCAGAGAGTTATGAAGCTTACTTTTTTGAGAAATACATGACCGAAGTATTGCGAACTCAAGATCTCCCAGTAATCATATTTTCTGAAGAAGATCTTATGTTGGGAATGGCAAATCACAACCATCTTCATTATGTTATTGCAAAGAGTGATGACATCTCGATCAGTAGAAGATTGATTGATCCAAATTCTTCTATCAATCTTATGAGTCTAATGGTATTAAGAGGATTATCACTTGATATCCAACATCTTGGGAGAGACAAGTTGATGGTTCATGGATTTAATGAAAAGGGGCATAAAACTTTGGGTTCTTTTATTTTTTTGCTCAAGATTAAGGATTTATATACAGAAGCCAAGTTTCATGTAATCAATGCTGATACATCATTTAGAGCTCTCTTGGGCCGGTCATGGCTACATTAGTATGGCATGGTCCCATCAACTATGCATCAATGTATGAAGTATTTGAAAGATGGAGAAGAATTCAGAATTCCCATACAACCATTCTTTGTTAACGAAGCAAAGATCTATGAAGATGCAAAATATTTCATTACTAAAAAGCCTAATCCAACTAATCCTCTTGAGGCGGTAGCATTCACTTTAGAAACTAAAGAGCAATTTCACAAAATGAAAGAATAGAAGTAAGGAGGAAGAAAGAAGGCAATGTCGACTCTCCCTAAAACACTTGATTCTACACCTAAATCAAGAAAATCAATTCCTCATTTGGGGAGTGACACAGAAGAAGAAAAAGATATGCTGTCAAACCTAAGGGAACTTATAAGCTCTTAAGAAAAGTAGAGTATGAAATAAGTGATTCTGATTCAGACTATGATTTTGAATCTACTTATTGAAATAGAGTTCAAGATGAGGGATAACTCACTTGTGAGTCGATGACTCACTCAAAATTATACTCATCCCTCAGCAGTGCTTCAAAGAAATCATTCCATTGGAGGCTCATGATATTAAAGAATTGATAATATTCTATGTGCTGCCATTGAGTGAGAGTGGCAGAATAAGAACTCTATTTTACAAATCTGAGGAGTCTCAACCTCAAGATTTCTAACAACCCACTCAATATAAAAGTTCTGATGAGATAGTACCAATAAGAATACCAATATACTATTCATAAAAATTGAGAAGAATGATGCATAAGCTTGGAGTTCATATGAGAACTACTAAATATAGGACTCAAATCTTTAACAAGATGTGGAGCCAAATAAGTCCTCATGCATCACAAAGAAGTGATAAATTTATCACTAAAGGTCTTGGGTTCATCCGCAAACCTCATCAAGATAGAGCCTGTTATAATGTAATAGAAGCTGATATTAAGAGTCTTAGTGATGAAGAAGAGGATTTCCATGAAATTCTTCTTAAAAATGATGAAGAAGTAGAAGCCAAGCCCGCACCTAAAGAAGTTGAAGAGGGTGGACAAATAACTACTATGGATGAACTTAAAGAAGTCAACCTAAGAGCTGAGGATGATCCCCGTCCAACTTACGTCAGTGCCCTTCTGCCTAATGAGAAAGTTGAGGAGCTAAAAATATTACTTTGTGAATTCAGGGATTGCTTTGCTTGGACATATTCTAAAAATTCCGTGCTTATCCCCGATGTGCTCATAAACTAGAATTAAAACCGATGCACGTTAAGCAAGCTCCTATGTGAATGAGATTGAAGATTGGAGAATGTAATTGCGTAAACTAAGCTGATCAAGGTGCTATCCGGAGAAGTATGCGATTGGATAGCCAACATTGTCCTAGGAAAGAAGAACGGCCAAATCCGCTTTGCATTGACTTCGGGACCTAAATAAGGTGTGCCCAAAAGATGACTTTCCACTTCCAATATCAGAACTATTGGTGGACAACACTTCCAACTATGACATGTTCTCATTCATGGATGGATCATCAGGATACATCCAAATTAAAATAACACTTGAAGATGACAAATATACATCATTCAAAACACCTATTGGCATCTACTGCTACATGGTCATGCCATTTGGCCTAAAAAATGCTAGAGCTATATACCAAAGAGCCATGATGTGTATTTTTGATGAGTTGATTTATAAAAAGGTGAAATGTTATGTCGACAATTTGGTGGTGAAGAGCCTAAATTATGAAAATCACTTTGAAGACTTGAGAATTGTACTGGAGAGAATCAGAAAATATGATCTCAAGATGAATCCTCTAAAATGTGCATTCGGAGTATCCTTTGGAAAATTCCTGGGGTATATTGTACATCACAGAGATATTGAAATTGATCCAGCTAAAATCAAGGCAATTATGGAGATGCCTCCACCGAAGAGTTTCCGTCAGCTCCATTCTTTATAAGGACAACTCACATTCATCTATCGATTTATATCAAACTGATCAGCTTGTTCTCAACCATTTGCAAGGTTAATGAAGAAGGATGCTCCATTCAAATGGGACAAGGAGTGCCAAGAAGCCTTCAATAGCATTAAAAGTTACCTGTTAAATCCTCCATTCTTAGCAGCATATATTACTAGGAAGCCTCTCATTCTATACACAGTTGTATTAGAAGAATCCCTTGGAGCATTATTGGCACAACATAATGAAGAAGGCAAAGAGAATGCTCTTTATTATATCGAAGACTGATTGGAGTAGAAATGAGATACTCTCCTATAGAGAAGCATTGTTTAGCATTGATCTTTGCAGTCCAAAAGCTTCATCATTATATATTATGTCACAATATTACACTCATCTTAAGGATTGATTCACTGAAGTACTTGATGATAAGACCAGCATTGACAAGTCGCTTGACAAGATGGGCAATATTGCTTTGCAATTTGATATCACATACGTTCTATAAAAAGTAGTGAAGGGACAAGTCTTAGCAGATTTTCGCACATCCCATCCTGACTTCTCTTAATGATGATTTACCCGATGAGCAAATTATGCTCATTCATGAAAGAGAAAAATCACAAATTTGAGAAGTGTACTTTCTTGGAGCCTCATCGATCAAACAAGTCCAACATCTAAATTTTCCAAGAGCAAGAGCAGAATCACATCATCTTCATAACATAGAAGGAGGGATAATGAGACGATCATATAGATTGACTGAGCCAAGAATTAATAATGAAGCTGAATATGAAGCATTAGTGGCGGGTCTAGAAGAAGCTATTTTCATAGGCATTTAAAACCTGCACATTTTTGGCAATTCTCAACTTATCAAAAATCAAGTACTTGGCATCTATAGAATCAATAACCTAATGAAGTAGATACCAAATATCACACTAATTTGAGTCCCTCGATCTGAGAATAGCAAAGCCGACTGCTTAGCAAAATTAGCTAAGGAAATGACAAGTATGAATGGTGATTATGTCATGATCAAAATATTTACTCGACAAGTTCTAGAGCTGATAAAGTATCAATCCCCCAGTAGGGGTTACCAAATCGACCCAGAAGATGCAACCTTGCTCCTCATACTCCCCAAAATCAATAAGAAATTATACCAAGAAGAGCTAAGAATGACATAGCCTCAGAAAAATAGTGTGAAGCCTTTGTTGTAGAAGTGTCATGTGATTGGAGGCAAGCCTTCATCGACTACTTTAAAGAAGGCAAATTACCAAGTAATAAATCACTAGAAGCTCAAATCGAAAAGAGAATGCTACGCTATGCTTTCGTCAATAACACTTTATATCGTAGATCTTTTGAACAAATGTGGCTACGATGCTTAGGTGTAGATGAAGCTAGCAAAGTGATGGTTAAAGTTCATGAAGGACTTTGTGGTGCACATCAGTCAGGTCCCAAGATGGAAGTGAAGATCAAAAGGATGGGTTATTATTGGTCATCTATGGTGAGAGACTATATTAATCACGCTACGAAATTTCATGAGTGTCAAGTACATGGGAATATCATCCATCAACCTCCAAATTCATTGCACCCAACAATAGCATCCTAGCCATTCGAATGTTGGGGTATATATGTAATTAGACCAATCGATCCACTGTCATCAGCTAGACATCGCTTCATCCTAGTAGCAATTAACTATTTCTCTAAGTGGGTTGAAGCTACCCCATTTAAAGAAGTTACTACCGACCGAGTAATCAATTTATTCACGCATAATGTAGTCTATAGATTTGCCGAATAATCGATAATGACATTTTCAAAAGTGCATTTATAGATTTGACATAAAATTGATTGGTATTCTCATATACAATCCATGAGCAATTGGGCCTTTAAAAACATTAATCAAAGTCGCTCAAGAAGATTCTCACTAAAATAATGAAGGCTAAAAGGCTCTATGGGCATATCAACTTCTACTAAGATTAAAGTCATTCCCCTATTGGTATTTTGAACAAGTAGTTCCGCTGAAGTAGCCATCTCACTATTCATCAAAATGGAGAATGAGAACTGGATGAAGTTAGATTTCAAGCTAATCTGAAAATATCGCGAGATCCAGGGTTTTTGACCATAAAGATTCTCTTATTCCTGAGAATTATTCTAATCAAGAATATTTCAAAATTTGGAAAAATTTGACTAATTGGGAAAGCCATTTATCAAAAAATCGATGAGACATACCATATAAAGGGTGATAATTGAAAAAAAGTATTATACATACATTCCCAAGGTATAATAGAAATCCTCCTGCAAGAGAGGGGGCATTTTTTGTATATCTATTTAGGTTGACATCGTGCTTCATGCCGAGATCCCTAAATAAACATACTCCAAATAAATAACTTTTCCATGAAAATTTCTCTGTTACACAAGGGGCATTTTTTTTAGAATTTTATATACAGATGAAATCAATGTTGTATGTTAAAATCCCCTTTAGAGTATATCAATTCAAATATTGATGTATTTGTGTATTTTCATCTTGAAATTTCTCCTAAATGTACTTTAGATTTCTCCTGTAAGACAGGGGCATTTTGTTAGTTTATGTTAAGCTTATTTGAGTTGACATCATGCCATAAGACGAGATCCTCAAATATATTCATATTCAGGTTGACATTGAGCTTTACACCGAAATCCCTGAATATATCTATAATTATCATTGTTAAGTTGCATGTTCTTGTAAAAACAAAATGAATCTTTTTCTATGTATGAAAGGAGAACACTGAATGTCATGAAATTTATCTCTCAGATTTGCCATATTCTGGAGATCAAGTCAAAAGAACTTCCGATTTCGGAAGCATCAATCAATTAAGTTCGAGAAACATCAACCTCTACATCCTAAATTCTAGGACATGAATAGGTTCTAAAGGTTAAACTCAACAAGCCCAAATGGTCGAAGTCGATGCTTTCACTCAATCCGTAAGAAAAGGTCAAAGTGAAAGAGCCTCCATTCATCAGTTTGATGACAAAATGACCACTACAGCTTAAGTCGAAGACTCAAGTAAGTTCTAAAAGTTGAACTCAACAAGCCCAAATATGGATGAGTTGCTGATGCTCTCCTCACTCAAAAAGCTGCAAGAAAAGGTTGTAGTGAAAGAGCTCCCTCTCATAAGTCCAATGATGATAGCTGTTAAAGTACACGTTGCTTAGTGAATACAAGCAACCAGGATCCAAGAGATCTTTCTACTTGATCGATAGATTAAGGTAATTTGAGGAAATGCTCAATTCAGGGCTACCTCAAATCAATCTATATATTACCTGCGGAGTGATATCTCAATTTATTCTCATATGATCTTATCAAGCTCAAAAGCACAGATCAAATCCTATCTCCTCATCAAGTCCGTCAAAATAAAAGGTACAAGACTGAGGAAGCAATTTCATAGTTCATACAAAGCCAATGGTCAAACTAAAAAAATTTTATGGTTATTCAGTCTGTTAAAGTACATGTTGCTAGACTAATAACTCAACATTGACCATATATAGGCTAGAAGGCTGGGTCATTTGTATGTATCCTCCAACGAATCCATCAAAATAGCAAGCACTAGGTTCATGGAGTGCATACACTTCATTATAAGTTAGTAGGGACAAATCAGGTCAGTCTTTCATCAAGTCCGCTAAGCTCAAAGCTAAGACAAAAGGAATTTCAAATTTAACCAAGCACAGATAAACCGATTCCCTTGCGGAGTCCTTCATCAAAATAAGCAGACCAATTCCTCCATCAAAACTAACCAAGCATGAAGCTAGGATCGGAGGAGGATCAAATATACAATGATATAAAAGAAAGAGATTTTCAACAAAGCCATTGAAGTAAGTAGTAGATGCTGCAAGAACTCTTATCTATCTGACAAGTCAATTCTGACAAATTAGTTAATCCCTATCATTTAGCATGTCCTGGATATGACAACATACTAATGACGAATCCTGTCAAAGCTTCATAAGCTACGACAAGCAAAGCTGAAATGATTTAAGTTTTATGGCCAGCCCAAAAGGTCAATCAGTTCTCAACAAATGTGACTTGGTTCATACGTGAATCACATTTATTGGGGGTATTTGTTGACCTCCATAAGTGTGTCATAAGTCGAGTCAAGCCCATAAGTCTAATTTGACGAACTTCGGAGCGATAGTGTGCAAATCTGGTCTCAAAATGAATTGGATGTCATCGAAAATGGTTGAAATAACCTCCGATCAATGAACGAACTTCACCGTTGCATTCAGAATATCAAAATTGATCATAATATAAATATTGCAAAATCTAACGATTAATCGATTAAGCGCTCAAGCTATTAATGTGTCGATGCACATATAAGAGTCAGAAAGTTGCGATGATATCTAAATGATCTCCATTCATGAAATTGATCACACCGTTAGCTTTGAAATATCAAAATCTATCAAATGAGACTATCCACGCCAATTTAAAGTGCAATGAAGATAAGCCGACAAGTAAATCGCAAATGACATTACCGAAATTAACTCAAATGACCTCGATCAACGAACAACTTGTTCATCACGCTCATAACATCATTAATAAATATCGATTTGATCACGATCAATCAAGCTCGAAGCCATCAACGCGTCGTATGCATATCGAGATCGAGGCCGAATGGGATCAAACACGATCATGAAATTGATCATCATCGCTAAAATATTAAAATCTATTGGGACTATTCACACTCAATTCGAAGAGTTTAAAATCGAGTGAAAAGCCGACAATGCGATTTTGAGAAATTAATCAATTTGTCGACTAACCAAACACCTCCGATCATAAAATGATTCTATGCAGATTCAATAATAATTACCCAAAATCGATATATATATTTACTATGTACATTTACGAGCATGAAATCCACATTTAAATCATTTAATAAATTTAAAATTAATTAAAAATGTTCTAAAGTACCCCCTGCTCAACCGTTCCCCCCTATTTTCAGTTTTTTGAAAAAACTATCAAAAATAAATAAAAAGAAAAAAAATTGAGAAAAGAAACCATTCCCCCACTCCTTCTTTATTCTCTCCCACTCTCCAGTCTCTCCTGCATTCCTCTCTCACATCCAAGAAAAGACCTCTACGAAAAGGTAAAGAAATTTCTTCTCTCCTCCCTCAATTTCCCTTATTCCGATCAATCCTGCTGGCCAAATATGCTTTCGAAGTGCATTCCGCCGCAAAGCCACACCACGGGCCCGTCGAAACCAGTCCAACCCTACATCATGTGGGCCCGCTCCTACATCCAACCTAGCCCACCGCGCCTCCTGCCTCCCGCTCCACGCTGAATCTACGGACCCCATCACCATTCCGCTCCCACCTCTGCCATCGGTTGTCCACCGCTCCGTACTGGTCCCGCACCATCCCGCTACAGGCCGCCTCCGCATGCTGCGACCCGCTATACGGGCCACCTCTGCTTCCTTCTCCAGCCCATCACATGCAAAGCCGACTAGCCTTCTCGTCTACTGCAAATCCAAACCCCGCCACAGACCCACGTGCACACACCATTCCGGCCCGCTCCCCATCCGTGACTCCCACAAAACACCAGCCAAGCCCTCTTTTCTTCAGCCCGTGAAACCACTCCAATCGCAAAACCGCTTCTGCCATAGCCTAAATCCACTCCCACTAGCCCGCAACCTTCACTGAATCTAATCGAAGAAATATCATAAAGAATTTCTTCCTTCAATTTTCTCGCCTCTCACTTTACCTCTCATTTTCTCAGCACAAGAATATCTTCAATTTTCTTTTCACGCCATTCCTCATTTTAGCTTCCCGCTTTCACAGAAAAGAGACATCATCAAAGAATTCTTCTTCTTTGTCGACTCCTGCTTTACATTTCCAATTGATACCTAACTCCATTCCTTCGCTTCATGCAAAAAATGCATCAACATGGGATTGTGAACGTAATATAAATATATGCTGTTTTTATAGATTTGAAAACCTCATTACGCCTAATAGAGTGACGAGATGAAAATAGGGTATGCAAGAGACATCGCCGCTATATTCAGTATGCATCAGTAAGCCACCACTTGAGCCGCTTCCTGATGAAATGCCGCCAAAATTTGTCTAATTTTAAAACTTTGGGGGAATATATATTATCAGATGTCTTCGGAAAGGCCCTCACGGCTCAACAAGGCGAACAAGATGCTGTGCGCAAAGACACCACTCGCTATGTCAACAGTGCATCGAAGAGCCAAAACACCTCGATACAGCACATGGGATGAGCCAAAAAATTTAAACTAAAATTTAATACTTAAGCAAATTCAAATGAGAATTACCTAAACTTAAGTAAAAAGAAGAAGATATGATAAATATGTAGATAAATATTAAATCAAAGAGAAATATGAGGGAGCCTTTAAAGAAAATTTTGGAAAGAAAATATGGCTTTAAAGAAAATACGGGGGAGTTAATATTAAACTCACAAAATTTGGGAGATATTAAACTCACAAACCTAATTGTAATTCTATGAATTAAAGCGATAAAGTGAGTTCTCTTTTCTTACAAATTTCTCAAAATTAAATAAGCTTTAATTAAAATTTGAGGGGACTAATGCTAAACTCATAACAAACTTGCAATAAACTTAAAGTCTAGGGATGGATTCAAATTGGGTTTAATAACTCTTATACAAATATGGAGGTGATTACTATGATAGTGAATAAGCATGTGTAGGGCTGAAGCAATAAACACTGAAATCAGCATAACTTATCAAAAGTGATGTAGATTGAACATAATCAAGTTGGGAGAAGTATAAAAACTCAACAAGTAAACTAAGTACAAGTGATGTTTTAAACTACAATCTAAATCAAAATGTTTCTTCGCCATCATCTCAGAACTTTGTACAAGAAAATGTGCATACTAAACAAAATCAAAATAAAGGAGCTTTCTTCAATACAAAAAATTAAGAAAGTTTATCTAATTATGATTTTAAGATCAATAATAATTAATTATGAAATTAACTATAAACCCTATACGTGCTTGACATAGAGATTTCAAGCAAATTTTAATTCACAGCTAAAGTTGGAATTAAATAAAATTTTGAAATCAATCTCATAACTTAGAAGTAAAATTGCCTAAATTCTTAAATACACTCGCATGGGCCACGATACTATGACGAATGCTTAAATTCAAGTGTTTGAGGATGCTGCACGGTTTGCTTTCCAGTTTAGTCTTAGGACTAGTCCGGGTTAACAAAATCTAAAATCTTATAACAAAAGTTTCAATTTAGTGAAATATCTAAGAAACTGATTCTATCAGATAATAGTAGATCTAATCCTCTATTAACAACTAAGCAGAGTTGATAAAATCTAAAGCTCTTAAACATATTCAAATTAATCAAAATTTTTAAATCAAATTAAGTAATAATCTGAAACTGCTTAAATGAAATTCTATCTTTAAAACTTAAATCAAACTCAATCTATCCACCTTCTACAACTGTTTATCGAGGGTGACAAACTAAAAAAACTCTAGCTCATAAAAAAAGCCAATGTCAAATCTAGTATTCTACTATATTCACTCTCAATCAATCTCTTGTTAGTAAGGACGTGGCCCATGTCCTCTCACTGTGTGGCTTGGCCAATTGGCTCCACAGATGAAGTAATTATGACCAGAGTCTTCTGATTGGGTGATTTGGCCAGTCTGGCTCTATTACATTATGATCACGACCATAGCCTGTATGCTCCCCAATGACTTTGCCCTTTGAGTTGTGAATTATATGGTATACTTGATAGGGAAAACAACCTTCTGTTAGTTAAGGTAGACTTAAGCCTATCTCCTTAGACAAATACTACCCTAGGTCTATAAGGATTTCTTGGGTGATGCGTAACTCATGTTCGGTGAATCCTTATCGGGTTGAATTACCTCTTATGACTAAGTATACTAGGGACCGTGACTTCCTAGGATGACGAAACCATGAGATCTAGATCGGGCACATCATCATTCCCCCAACCATCCGATTTAAGCTGAAATGATGAATTTCATAATCTAAATTCTAAAACTCCATATCTTGCTACTATATGTTATGCATTAAGCGATCTAATGACTAGCTTTAATCGAAAGTTCTCTCTCAATTATTGAGAGGGGTAATTAACTATAGGGGCTTGCACCTATAGGAAACCTGGAACCAGATCTAAAGTCCTCACAAAATTAGGACGAAATATCTAAGTATTGTCTTATCTACTATCTCATCTGCCTTCTAAAAATTTCACCGATACTTTAAAACACTTATTTCATCAAAGAGGTCAATGGCGAATTTTCGGAGCCCACAATCCAAAATGTTGAATTTACTTAGAAATGACATCCATATTATGTGTGTTCGATTTTGATAAGATTAGCAAAAATTTTGATGTGATATTGTGGACTTCAAACATCCAATTTAATTAAACAAAGTTTGGTTTAATTTTAATTTTTAAATGATTAAATCAGAATTTTTTTCATGAATAGGGACTAGTGATCACATTATACTTTCCATAAATACTCCTTAATTTCATTCGAAATTGTGCTCAAATTTTGAAAATTTTCCCTGAATACATAAGGAAACTAATTACTCTTTGAGGCTTCTAATCCACTATTTTTCCCTCCTAAGACAAGGAGGCAGCCGAAAAAAAAGAATTTCTGCACACACACCAAAACCTCTCTCACTTCGTTCAACCCTGCAACTTCCTCCAAGCCACCGCTCTTCTTCCCATTGCACAGGAGCAGCTCTCCAGATTGTATTCTCTTTATTTTCATAAAAGACTCGAGCAACTAACTCCTAATCACGTCTCTCTCTTGTTGTGCCTCATCTTTGGGGCCAATTATAATCATAATTTTCTTGTTTTTTTCCTCCCAACACTGGTATGATTGATAGCTTCCACACCGCAGTGTCTCCAACTTCCATACGTTAGCTGAACATTTTTATTTTACGTATCATCAACTAATCTTTCTCTACAAGATAAAGGTAGAGGGAGCCACAGGGCATCTTCCTTCGTCTTTTTATCTCAATGCCGATTAATTATTGAAATTGAGCTGGTGTTTTCAGATTCTCTGTCTTTATCTAAATGAGGCTGCTGAAGTGCACCTGACAATTTAATTTTTTAGGTATTTTTATAGTGTCAATTCTTCCATTTTTTGAAAGCTTAAAACATATGAAACCTATTGGGGCAGTTAATTTGTTGATAAGGAGAGGAAAAGATTGGGTTGAGTTCGATTGGTGGTTTGGAGTCGCGGCCATAATCTAGTGGTTTCTATGAGATGATGTTGGGTCAAGATTGCCTTAGCAGTTTTGCTAATCACATCAATGACTTTATCCCACTCTCATGGTGGCACAAAATAGTATAGGCAGAGGCAACTCTTTCATCGGCAGTTCCTCTCGGCACCATAAATTCGGGGAACTCCATCATGAGATGGGTTCCCCTCAGCACTATCCCTTGCAGCTATTTCACATCCCCTATTTGATTGGTGTCCAATTCCCTTTGCTGTAATCAAGAAAGAACACCACCATCAGGCAGGTTTTCATCTAGGTTTTCGGCATTTTCATTATTCATGTAGCCAAACATCCCCTCTTTCCTTCCTTGCAAATGACAGAAATCGAGAAGCAACACCATCATTAGGTGGGTTCTTCTCTAGGTTTCCAGTATTTCCACTAACCATGCATCCAAACAACCCCTCTTTCCTTTCTTACAAACAACAAAAATTGAGAAGCAATATCATCATTATGCGAGTTCTTCTCTAGGTTTTCAGCATTTCCACTACCCATGTAACCAAACAACCCCTCTTTCCTTCCTTGCTAATGACAGAAATCGAGAAGCAACACCATCATTAAGCTGGTTCTTCTCTAGGTTTTCGATATTTTCACTACCCCTGTAGCCAAAAATCCCCACTTTTCTTTCTTGCAAATGATAGAAACTGAAAAGCAACACCATCATTAGGTGAGTTCTTCTCTAGGTGTTCGGTGTTCCCACTACACCTGCAAACAAACAGCCCCTCTTTCCTTCCGTACGAACAATGAAAATTGAGAAGCAACACCATCAGTAAGCGGGTTCTTCTCTAGGTTTTTGACATTTCCACTACTCCTGCAGCCAAACAACCCCTCTTTTCTTTCTTACAAATGACAGAAACCAAGAAAGAACACCGTCATTGGGCGGGTTCTTCTCTTGATTTCTAGAATTTCCTCCACCTATTCAATCCAAATATTCAACACTCTAATTTCTCCAATTCAATCTATGCTAGCTGAACTCATGCAAAATTATTATTATTGATATTGGTGAAGGTAGGGAGGTGCTTGAATGTGTAAAAAGAAATTGTATATTTGTGCTTGTATTTCTTTGTGCAGGTGATCGAAGACCACGCTAATGCCCATTAGGGCATAGTGGGTGTGAAGATATGACTATGGTGTCACAAGACACCGCTCGCTATACTCATTAGGGCATACCGAGTAAGCCAAAACAGTTCTGATGTATCCCCTTATATGGAGAAGATGCCGGAATACTACCGAAATGTTGCCAAAATTTTGATTAAATTTTGGACTTGAAAAAAATGGGGAAGAATCAAGATTCATTTAAAAAAAAAAGAAATCAAGCACATCGAAAATAAACAATCTAAAATGAAATTTGAATGATTTGAAATTGCATATATTCTTGTGCTTCTTTATGTAAGTGATCGAAGATCCCACTAATGCCCATTTGGGCATAGTGGGTGTGAAGACACGGCTGTGGTGTCGCAAGACACCGCTCGCTATGCTCATTAGGGCATACCGAGTAAGCTAAAATAGTTCTGATATAGCCCTCTATACTGGGATGATGCCAGAATACTGCCAAAATATTGCCGAATTTTTTGACTAAATTTTGGACTTGAAAAAATGGGGAAGAATCAAGATTCATTTATAACAAAGAAATCAAGCACATCAGAAATAAATAATCTAAAATAAAATTTGAATGATTTGAAATTTCATATATGCTTGTGCTTTTTTATGTCGGTGATTGAAGACCCTGCTAATGCCCATTAGGAATAGTGAGTGCGAAGACACGGCTGTGGCGTCGGAAGACACTGCTCACTACACTCATTAGGGTGTACCGAGTAAGCCAAAATAATTCTGATGTAGCCCCTACACATGGATGACGCTGAAATACAGTCAAAATTTTGATTAAATTTTGGACTTAAAAAAGGGGGAAGAATTAAGATTCATTTAAAAAAAGAAATCAAGCACATCAAACATAAATAATCTAAAATAAAAATTGAATGATTTGAAATTGCATATATGATTGTGCTTCTTTATGCAGGTGATTTAAGACCACGCTAATACCCATTAGGGCATAGTGGGTGTGAAGAAACGACTGTGGTGTCACAAGACATCACTCGCTATGCTCATTAGGGTGTATCACGTAAGCCAAAATAGTTCCGAAGTAGCTCCCTACGTAAGGATGACGCTGGAATACTGCCGAAATGCTACCAGATTTTCGTCTGAAATTTAGGACTTAAACAGATTTAAATAAAAATCATTTAAAGCACCATGGCTCACATAAACAAGCTTGAATCAAAACTCAAAGAAAAATTGAAGCATAAGTGATAAATGAAAATACTAAATCTTACCTAAAATGCAATCAAGGTTGTAGAATCTCTATGAGAAAATTAAGACAAATGAAAATAATGAATTTAGAAGAAGGGAATACATTCTATTTATATGCACAAATGAAGAAGCTTCCTTCAATCCAAAAATAAAAGAAATTTTATTCTAATTATAATTTTGAAAATTAATGATTTCATTAATTAGATGAAAATTTCTAAGTCATAAAAACTTGCATTTGCTCGGACATAGAGATTTAAAGTGCAAATTTCAATGTCTGAAAAGGTTACGTAGGCTGAGTTGAGATTAAATAAATATAAAATTATTCTCATAATAAAAAAAATAATCTAAATTATCAAATAACCCCATGGGCCCCGACACAGTGTTTAATGTTTAGATTCATTGTCTAAGGATATTGCATGGGTTTAAAAATAAAGCAGAAGAATGATGAAATCAATTCAATCCTTTAAAACTATATGCATGTAAGCTAATAAATGTCTCCATATTCTAATTCAAATCATTGAAAGAGATAAGTATTCAGCTTCATAGAATTTGATCATACTAAGCCTAATCCTCTATGCTTGAAATATAGTTGGCCAGGTCTACTAAACGATCAACTTCTAAAGGAACTTAAATTATAAAAGATTATAAGACACAATCCCTTATATTCGCAACAGAGTTGACAAGATCTGTTATAATATCAATTTCCTAAATGATTTAAATTACACATGAGTCATAAGACCCGATCCTCTACTAGCAAATAAGTAGAGTTGACAAGGTCTAACCCGATGATGGTTGCATTGACTAAAAATCTAAATCAAAGGAGATTACTACTATTTAGATTTTTAAGTTATTGTATTTTGAATTTAAGTTTATACATTCAACTCATAGACCTGATCCTCTACTAGCAAATAAGTAGAGTTGATAAAGTCTACCCCGATGTTGGCCACGTTGACTAAAAATCTCGACCGAAGAGAATATTATCATTAAAAGATATTTGAGCTCTAAATTAATTCATCTTAAAAATAAATTTCAACTAAGAAGACATATGAACTAAATGAAATTCATTATTTAAATGCTTAAAGTAAACAATTCATCCATCCATCAATCATCGTTTGTTGGGGATGATAGATTAAGAAAATTCTATCTCACAAAGGAGCTAATATCAAGTCAAATAAATCACTATATTCAAACTCAAATAATCTCATGCCAGTAAGGACGTGGCCCATGTCCTCTGTTAGCGTGATTTGGCCAGTAGGCTCCACATATGATGCGGTTATGACCAGAGTCCTCTGATTGGGTGGTTGTCGCCAAATGCACCATTATATTACAATCACGACTATTGCTCGTGTGCTCCCTAATGGTTCAACCCTTTGAGTTATGAATTATAGGGTATATTTGATAGGCACAAAGTCTTTTTGTCAGCTAAGGTAGACTAAAGCCTATATCCTTAGACAAACACCACTCCAGGTCTACAAAGATTTCTTGGATAATGTAACCCATGTGTTGCTAATGAGGATCCTTCGGTTAGGTTGGGTCGACTACCTCCTCTAACTAAGTACACGAGAGACCGCGACAGTCTGGGATGACGGAACCATGGGATCTAGATTGGGCACGTCATTATTCCACCAACCATATGCTTTAAGTTAAATAATGATGAATTTCATAAATTCTAAACCCCAAATTTTAATCTCCACATGATGCTACTATACGCTATGTATTTAGCGATCTAATGACTTACCTTAATCAAAAGTTCTCTCTTACTTATTGGGAAGGGTAATTAACTATAGGTGCTTGCGCCTATAGGAAACTTGGAACCAGATCTAAAGTCCTCACCAAATGAGGACGAAATCTTGTGTAGTGTCTTATCTACTATCTCATCTACCTTCTGAAAATTACACTGATAATTCAAATCATACTCTCTTCAATTCATTTTGTCGAGAGGTCGGTGGCGAATTTTTGAAGCCCATAGTTATGAGGGGTAATTAATTGTAGGTGCTTGCGCCTATTGGAAACATGAAACCAGATCTTAAGTACTCACAAAATGAGGGTGAAATCTTTGGGTAGTGTCTTATCTATTGTTTTATTTGCCTTTTGAAAATTTGAACATCATTAAATCATACTCTCTTAATTGAGAGATCAGTGACGAATTTCGAAGCCCACAACTCTGTATTGAAAGAATTTATATTTCACCTTCTATGACAATTATGCTACTGATTACATATGCATAAGCTGTTGAAAGAAAGTGCAAGTGTGCATAAAACAATTCAATTCTAAATTCCAATAATTGTAGCTTTCTCCAATACGTCTAAATCCCGTGAAAATCTTAAATTTATGGTCGAGTGATAGATGAAGGGAAAAAAAAATCTTCATTTGAGTTCTCATTTGTCCTAAAAAAATATTCAACTAATGTAATTTCTATATATATATATATAGATAAACAAAGGAATAATATTGTGATCCATTCATATTACCATAAACTCAATAAATTAACGAATGATATAAAATATATTATCACATGATTTGCTATTTTATAAAATGTATCATAAAATATCTTAAAAAGAGTAATTTGAATTTAAAAATTATGTTATTTTTTTGGCATCCATCAAACAATGTCATTTGACATCTGCCCACTAAGTATTATGGTATAATAATATCATGAAAAAGTTTAAGTCACAAGAGAGTATATAGATAGACTCATCAAGTCTAAATTTCAGTAGTATGCTAAAAGTTTACGACTTATCATATTGTAATATGAAAACAATAAATAATAAAACTCCCTTGACATCTAATAATAAAGGTTTACGTAGGTGGATTTGATCTGTGCATGTAAAGATTTCACACAAAATGACTCGGCAAAAATTGTGTGCATAAATGCTCATATCATTTACGTTATATAATGATGAATTGAATATTATTCATATAAGAAATTTCACAAAATTAAATTAAGTTAATTAGTAATCTTATGCTCTCCAATCTTTTATCCAATGAAATCAATTATGCAGAAAAATTTAAAAACAATAAAAAATATTTTTTAAAATAAGATATTATTTAATTTATTAGAATTTTTTTTTTATAAATTTGTGATATCTCGATTTTATTGTTGTCTTTTTAATATTATAGTTTTTTTTATTAATTTCTGTCAATTAATTTTAGTGTGATATTCTTACTAAGAAAAATTTATCAATTTTAGTATCAGAAAATATGACGTTAAATCCAATATTTGAAAAAACAATTATTTTGGGCACCTACAATGGCCCAAGATGTAAAGGAAAACCAGAGAAGATGTAGGCAAGAGCCATAGAAAATCAATGGAACAATAACTCGAGGTAGGAAGAAGGACATATTCGGGAGCAGCCTCATGCTAGGTAATGAAAAGTATTTGCACTTGAATCACCCAACTATTAGAAGGAACTTGAATCAATATAGAGCTTATTTTCTTTGTATTTCAAGACCTACAAATGATGAAATGAATGGTATGAAATTTTTTTTGAATAATTTCAATGAAGGCGAGTTGATAAATCTACTTTATTTTAGTTAGACATTTATATTCTAAGATGTGCTTGAATATTTGGAAAATGAGATACTAAGGATACATTATATCTTTGAGTTTTAATATGTTCATATTTTATATTTATTGTTTAGTATTTGCATTTTTTTCGTTATATGCCCAATGATGAAACCTAATTTAGATGTTTAAAAGTTTAATATGGATGGTGGATAATAATTAATACATAATGATAGTGGATAATTTTTTTTAAGAATGAGTTGATCAATGATATAAATTTGAGGCCATAAAAAGGCTTTCACTAAAATCCCAACATCGAAAACTATGAAACATTTGGCTGCATCATCAAATTATAAAATAATTTTATACCTTTTTTTAATATTTGTTTAATGATATATGTTTATTACTCATATCAAGATGTTCACAAAAACTTCAATCCACAACACAAATACAGATATACAAACCATAAAGTTAATGTTGAAATTGTACATCAGCGATAACAAACAATCATTAGTAACTCGGATCTTAATTAAAAGATAGGTGTCTGCATGCATCAACCTCTACAATTTCATAATTAAAAGAATCTCACATATTTTTATTTTTTGTATGAACTATCAAAATTTTGACATCAAACAAATATTATCTTGATATTATAATTTTTTTGCCAGCCGATTGCAACATACCATCCTGGATTGTTCAATTATTTCTCTTTAAAGTAGAATGGAGTAAATTTACAAGAAAAAAAATATAAAATGTTATTGTACGCTATGTTTATTATATTTGTTTAAGGTTATATATTTATTACTCTTATCAACATGGTCACAAAAACTTCAATCCCACAATACAAATACATATGTGCAAACCATTAAATTAATATTGAAATAATACATCTGTCATAACAATTTTTAATAACTCGATCAGATCTTATTTATATAATATAGAACTAGAAGACTTCAATACAAATATTATGAAAACATTGACATATTACACAGCTATTTATGCTCAGCATAATCAAATAACATATGATAATTTACTTCTAAGATTCAGATTTTAAAACTACAAAGTTTTACTTTCATTAATTACATATCTTAATAGATATATAGCACAAACTTAAGATTCTATTTTATTGGTGAAGAATTAATAATTGATTCAATGAGAACAAAAACAAACATACGTGCCAGACGGTAGGTATTCACAGTGTTGATGAGTACACGTGTAGGGTGGATTGTGAATAGTTTGGAAACCAGTGGGCGAGTCATCATCACTATCCATACCAAGGGATACAAATGTATGACCCTTCTTAGGCTTTATTTGAGTGAGATCCATTTTGAATAAAATTTTACGAAAGCCACCTGCAAGTCAAACAAATATTTTACATTATTTATTTTTAATTTCAAAAAAGTTAGGCTATTAATAATTGAAACAAAGGTACTAATGAAAAATAATGATGATGATGATCGGTATGAAAATTTATTGTGAAATATATACATAGCAATGTATATGATTTGTTAATATTTTTCTATCTTAATTATTGTCCGATATACTTACCCAAATTCAAAAAAATTTAGGTCATATTGTAATACAAAAAGAAACATCCCTTGTTTTTTTTTCTAATTGATTGTGTTTATTGTGTCATTGTGACCATTTCATATCAAATTGAGATGAATCTAATACGATTCAATTGCTTTTTATGTTGGATTGGACCGAACGCATGATTAGTTGAGCAGTGTTTATGTTGTAGCCCAATAAATAATTTACTCGGATTAAGATTAACTATAATTTGTTTTATCGATCAATCTTCAATAAGTTGATGGTCAATGACTTGAAAATTTTAAACAATAGATTGATTATCTCTCTACCAAAAATGCATCAGACAAATAGAAACATTATTATTTTTTTTAATAAATGAGCAGCAATGCGAAGAGTACGGATCTATCCCATGCATCTGGTTCCGGTACCTAATTGAGAGCTAGAATATGAAACATCAGGCTAGAATCCTGATGTAAGGCAGCTAATACTTCATTTAAAGCTATGTTATAGCTCTTTGTTTTCATAATTAGTTATATATGGTATTATTACGTACTAAGCCAATTAAATTAGTCTGATTAGTTTTTGTGATCACTGTAGTTAGTTACTGGTAGTGCTTTTTATACTATGCCAAGAAATAGGGGAGGGGAATTATCGCTGATTTCCGTGTACCTGCTTGCCTTCTCTGCTATTTTTCTTGCTGGTTTAACAGATGCTAAGCTAATTGAATAAAAAATGCACATATATATGAAGGTCACTCTATGGGATCTGAGCTTCTACCTTTAATCGTCGATGAAAAGAAAATAATAGAAGAAGAATATGGCATATTCATTAACTCGTTGGCGTTTTTGAACTGTGCTCACCAATTGCTGTAGATTCCGCAGTATGCAGCAGAAGGAAGAGTTGGAGGACGACGACGAGAAGAAGAACGGTGATGGGAATAGCCATGCAATTAGTCGCCATTTTTTCTTAATGTTTTAGAATTGATATCATACGAAGACTAGCTAGCACATGAATTTATACAGGAAATCATTGACTGCGATGGCATATTTTTAACATCATTAATTGTTAAGTTATATACCGAAACATAAAATAAAATAGCGTGATTTTAAGTGAAGATTGGAATGGTGACTAGACTCGAAGTCGAGTTTTGAAAGTTCGTCTACTATTTTATTTTTGTATAAAATATCTATTGGGAGAAAAGAAATTGTTGACTGCGATAACGTCTTTTTAATTATTTACACAAATAAAAATAAAATAGCGTGATTTAAGCTGCTAGGTCATATAAAGCCAAGTCTGAAATGGTGACTTCAACTCGATTTGAAAAGAAGAAAAAACGTAGTTTCATGAAAATTTCATTTCACAAGAGAGCTCATAGGCTTTTCAAGCCTAAATTTCAAGAGTTGCATGCAAAAAGTCTATTACTCGAAGAATTGTAATCTGAAAAGAATAAATATGCTTGACCCCAAATAACAATAAATGATTGGCTAAAATTTTAAAATAAGTATCGTTTAAATTATAAGTAACAAATTAAGTATTATTAAAAAAAATTAATTTAGGTATAATCAACTATTAAAGGGGCAACTAGCTAGCCACGTCGGAACTGACGTGGCGTGGCTGCTGTCCCGTATTTGGTATGGGAACTCGTCGCCTATTTAACGGGAAAGTAGCTCAGAAATCCGAGAATAGTCGCCGTTAACGGGACTGCATTTTTTTAGCTAGTTTAACTACTATGGATGCAATACATTTGTTAAGAGGTTTGATGGAGAAGTATAGAGGAAGTAAGGAGGATCTACATATGATATTTGTTGATTTAGAGAAAGCATATGATAAAGTTCCAAGAGAAGTGTGTGCTCCAAAAATTCATCATCGACCTCTCGACAATGAAGGAGAGTATGATTTTAAGTGTCGGTGTAATTTTCAGAAGGCAAATGGAATAGTAGATAAGACACCACCAAAGATTTCGCCCTCATTTGGTGAGGACTTTAGATCTAGTTTTAGGTTTCCTACAAGTGCAAGCACCTATAGTTAATTACCCATCTCAATGCATAGAGAGAACTTTAAATTAAGCTAAATGCATATATAGTAGCGACATGTGGAGTTTAAAATTTAAATTATGAAATTCATTATTTTAGCAGATGGTTGGGGAATGATGATATGCGATCTAGATCTCATGGTTCATCCTAGTGGTCGTCCCCCCCTACTTAGTCGAGGAGGTAATTCGACCAACTAACCAGAAGGATTCTTATCGACACACACATGTTACGTCATCCAAGAAATCCTTATAGACTTGGGGTGTTTTGCAGGAGGAGCTTAAGTCTACCTTAGATAATAGAGGGCTTTTTGCCCTATCAGGTGTACCCTATGATTCACAACTCAAAGGGCAAAGCCATTAGAGAGCATACGGGCTACATTCTTGATCGTAATATAATAGTGTTATTTATTTTGTAACCACCCAGAGAACTCTAACTTAACTACCTCATGTAGCAAGCTGGCCAAGCCAGCGGAGGACAATTCAAGTCCTTACTGGCTTGAGATTGATTGAGAGTGAACATAGTAGAACACTTGATTTAACTTTGGCTCCTTTGTGAGCTAGAGTTTTCTTAATTTGTCACCTTCGACAAACAATTATAGAAGGTGGATTGAGTTTTAGTATTAAGTTTTTAGAGATTGAATTTCATTTAAGCATTTTTAGATTTTGAGTTAATTTGATTTGAAATTAGAATCACATTTTGATGGAGGTATCCCCTCCGGTTGAAATCACCATTCAACACAGCCATCATCGGGGTAAGTGTATTATTTCAGATCCTGTCGACTATATTAGTTTAATAATAGAAGATCAGATCTAATGTCATATGATAGAGTTAACTTCTCACATATTTCACTAAGTTGAATTTCTTATAGTATTATTATTAGATTTTTAGGTTTTGTTAATCCGAACCTAGTCCTAAGACCAAATCAGGAAGCAACCCGCATAGCATCCTCAGACACTAAGTTAAAGCATTCAGCATAGTGTTGGGGCCAATGCGGGTATTTAGAATACTTAAACGAATTTTTGGAAAGCTCAAATTGAATTGAAGATTGCTTTATGTTTCGTACAAGAATTCATTTCTTTCAAATGAGTGCACAAATTTTGAAGCACTTGAATTGAGTGATAGTTGGCTCTATAATTTATGCAAAATTAATACATCTGAAGTCTATTCAGAATTTAAGCCAACGCCTTCTGGCTGCTTGTATAAAGAATTGCAGATCCGGTGACGTATATTTTAAGCTTTATATATGCAATTTAGATTGCATCTTTGCTTACATTTAAACTGATAGCAAGTTAAATAAAAGTAAATTGATTAATTAACTTATGCATATTAATAGGCTTTTAAATCTTTGTAAATCATCATAAGCTCTTGTTCTTTCCTATGTGATTTGGCATATCACTTTCAAATAAGCTTGTATGAATTCAAACACTAGCCTTTTCTTTTTATATGTAATGCAATGCTCCTTAATTATTTATTGGAATTTTATGTTCATGCTTCTTAAAAAGCCATTTAGTTTTTCGCACATTTCTTATAAGCCCGGTTCACATGCATTTGTATTTGAATGCTAGCTTTCAAGCTTACTATAAGTCTCTTGTGATTTAATTATAAATTCAACTAGATTTTCTTTTGGATCATCTAAAGTGATACATAGTAAGAATTATATCCGTGGTAATTAAGTATGTATCAAATTATTTGTGTATTTCATTTAAACTTTCTCAACACTTTTCAACTAGCTCAGAATTAAGCTATCGCTTAGATAAGCTATCCATATTTGATTGTGTTTAATTGAAATAATTTTTAATTCGCTTGGAATAAGTTATAATAAGTTCAGTGTTTATTGTGTAAGCCATTTAATTCATGCTTGCAAATGGATTATCATTCCATTTTAATTATTTCAATGCTTGAATGTTCATTGAAAGGTCTCGTAGGCATTAGTGAATTTCTAAAATCATTTCAAGCTTGGCTTAAGATTTCTAAGCCATTCAATTTAATTAGTGAGATAAATAATTATATTTAGGTGATCACTAAAGGTTATATTTGTGCCCATTGGTAAGTTGTATGGTTGTGTTTATATGAAAACAATCAGACTTCAAATAAGCACTGGTTATCAATCTGAATGATATTTATTTCTCGTAGCACAAAATATAATATAGTTGAGTGTTCATAAGATTTTATTCATATGTTCTTTCGCTGACAAGTAGACTTTTAAATTCATCACCAATCATTTTTTTGATATTCAATTGAAATCTTTTTGTTTCTTTAAATGTATTTATTTTTATACCTTCATTTTTCTCGTTATAACCAAAGCTTTGATTTAAGTCTTTTATTAAATTATATTTAAGCTCTTTGATTATTTATTTTAAAATTTTGAAATTGCTTTTTTGACCAAAATTTTAATAAAGATTCCATCACATTTTTTGACTTACGTTCACTTTATTGAGCATAGCACATGGTGTCTTGAGACACAATAACCAAGTTCTTATGCCCACTAAGCCTTATTGAACATTAGTGAGTTCTTTGATCACCTGCATATAGCAAACATATATAATTTACACATATTTAAGCCTCCTCTTTTTTTTTTTTTAAGTCCCAGATTTTGTGAAATTTGATTTCAATGGGGAGCGACATCTAACAATTTATTTGCTTATCGTTGCATAATTGGTGTTTTTTGACATTAATCGTCTCTTCACTCTATGCCCATAGTTAGATCTTGAAACTAGGAAAAACAAGCACAAATATTTCGTATACACATAATATATTTTATTTTTCTTTCCAAGCCCTGATGAGTGTGACGGTCGATGTTTTGCAATACCTTGGCTGACTTCATCTCGTCAAATCTTGATGAGTGTTAAGAGGTCTTCAAACCTAAAAGTAGAAATCAACATAACCCATAACAAAAGCAAATGAAAGAGAAAGAACTCCTTGTTTGGCCATAACAGGCTTGAGACGTGCAACAATTGTGGGTACTGTAGCAAAAAAAAGATTTTCTTTTCGAATCTACGGTAACTTGCTACAATGCGAGCTATAGTAGCTTTGCTACAGTAATACGGGAAGATGGCTTAAGCAGTATTTAGCTTGGGGTTGTTTGGTAGTAGGATTTGAGAGGTATTTAAGCTGAATTTAACTTAAATTCAGCCAAATGGTTTTTTTTGGATCCGCTGCGTTAATGCCACTATCGCAAGTTAAATCTGGATTTATGTGATTTAGAGAAGTATAAGCGTGCGAGGGAGGGTGATGATGGAGTTGCAGGTCGCATGCGCGCCTTTTGATTGAGACCGTTTGAGGGACAGTTTTAAGGAGGACAAGGCCGAGAGAGGGAGCGATTGAGGTGGTTTCTTCGAGCGGGAGCGGTTGAAGAGGATCGAGCCATAACAGATGAGATCAAATCAACTCAACCGTCTGATGCTATAGAAGAAGGAACTTAAATGAGAGCCATTGCAATTTTCTATTTTTTTTTTCCTTTTTTTGAATGATTTAATTAATCTTAATAATGAATTTTATGATGATATCATCATATAGTTTATATATATGTTGATTTAAGGTTATTTAAATATTTGATGAACCACGGCGTAGTCGTTTAGCGTCGGAGTCGTTTGGTTGAAATCAGGTGAGTCAATTTCAGTTTAAAAATGCGCATCATCACTTTTGACTGCTTGACATTCATATAGACTCATTTTTTTATCACGGATAGTCTCATTTGATAGGTTTCAATGTTTCGAAGCTAATGGCCTAATCAATTTTGTAAATGAAGGTTGTTTGATTTAAGTCATTCTTTGCCTCGATGATGTGGCGTCTAATAGCTTGATTGCTTGATAGGTTGATCGTTAGATTTTGAAATATTTATATTTTGATCAATTTTGACATTCTTAATGTAATGGCGAAGTTCATTTGTCAATCGAAGATCGTTTGGACTGATTTTAGCGACGTCTAGTATACTTTAGCCTCGATTTACGCATTATCACTTCCGATCATTCAACATTCACACAGATTCGTCTGAATTGAGTGTGAACTATCACATTTGGTAGGATTGATGTTTTAAAACTAACGACGTGATCAATTTTATGAACGGAGGTCGTTCGAGCATCCTCGTAGCCTGCCAACTCTAATATGCGCATTAACACATTGACAACTCGATCTCTTGATTGGTTGATCATTATATAGTGCAATATCTATATTTTGATCAATTTTGATGTTTTGAATATAATGGCGAAGTCCATTCATCAATCCGAGGTTATTCAGACATCACCGCAACTTCCCTTCCTCGATATGCGCATCGACGGATCGCCGACTTGATCGCCTGATCAGTTAACTGTTAGATTGTGAAATATGTATATTGTGATAAATTTCAATATTCTGAATGGGATGATGAATTACGCTCGCTCGAAAGTCATTCGGTTAGTTTTGCATAATGTTGCGTACATCAAAGTTGAATTGATTGATGCATCATTGAGGTCAACAAAAGTATTTTGGAGAGTTCTTGAAATGAAAAGAGTTAAGATTTGTTATTGTGTCCAGGTTGAGGAGGATTGACAAGATAATTCCCTAATTCAGTTGGAATATAGCTTTAAGCTTTTATCTTTTTGCTTTATGTTATGGATGTTCTTACTAGCCATTTACATGAAGATGTACCTTGGTGTATGCATTTCAAGTTGGAAGGTTGAAGTGGAGGAATGCATCTGGCATACATTTGCTAAGAGATTTGATAGAGAAGTATAGAGAAAGTAAGGAGTATTTACATATGATATTTGTTGATTTAGATAAAGCCTATAATAAAGTTTCAAAAAATGTTATTTAGAGTGTTCTAGAAAACAAAGGAGTTAATATTTGTGATATTCAAGTCATTAAGGATATGTATGCTAGAGTATTGACAACATACTTCCCTATTTCAAGCAAGCTATCAGGCATAAATATGAAACAATATGCAAAGTGGTACAGATAAAAAATAGAGAAGCATAAATAGAGAAGCAAAGTGGTAAATGTTGACTTCTATGTGTGATATATCAGTCGAGTCGAGCTCAAAATCCAAATTTGAAAGACTTTTGATGTAACAGCTCGTAAATCGGAGCTGAGATGCATCAAACATGACTGAAATCAATCAAAACGGCATCCGATCGATGAACAAACTATACCATTGTGTTCAGAATGTCAAAGTTTGTCAGATTATAAATATTGCACAATCTAACGATCAACCGATTTAGGCTGTGATATGTATTATATGTCGAGTCAAAAGTGCGATGATATCCAAATGACCTCCGTTCACAAAATTAATTGCGTTGTTAGTTTTGAAACATCGAAATATATTAAATGAGACTATTCGCACTCAATTTGGACAAGTCTGTGCGAATGTCGAGCGATTGGAAGCGACAATGTGCATTTTTAAGCTAAAATTTACCCGATTTGACACTAACTTGAATCAAATGGCATCCGATCAAGAAAGCACGTATGGTTCGTCAAAACATCGAATAATTTTAAATCAATATATATATATATATATATATATATATATATATATATATATATATATATTAATCCTATATTGAGGTCGACATAAAATTCACATTAAGATGAATTAAATACATAGAAAATTAATAAAAAAACCTATTTACATCTAATAAATCTAACCGGACCTCTTCTATACCCGTTCCTCTCTTCCTCTTGGTTCAATTCCCTCATTCGCAAGGAAGACGCGAGCCACAAGCCACGCATTAATCAAAGGCTCCCCTTATCTCTTCGACTCTTCCCTCAACCGATCCCCGCCTCTTCCTCAACCATAAGCAGAACTCCCTCAACTTCTCCCGCTCGTTCACCTCTACCTAAAATCGAAAGCATCCTTCAAGCTCTCAGGGGTTCCATTTCTTGAAGAGGACGGTTGCTCTCTTAGGTTGGCTGGGCTCCGCACAATTCCCTTCCAAACCGCATTCTCTCTTCTGTTCACTGCCATCCGTCTCCTCTCTCTTTCTCTCTCCCTCTCTCTCTCTACTGCGTCTCCTACTAGATGCATGCAAGTCAGTCACTCCAATTCTGATATGCACCCAATTAAATAGATAAACAACAGAAGCAAAAGGAACAGAAAACTCCCAAAATGGTTAAAGGATTTTAATCAGTAAGATAAGAAGTTACAAGAAGCAAGGTAACTGTAAGCTAAAATAAGAGACAAAGCTATAAATATACTCAGATCAACAGAATAAAGGAGACAATTACATATACAGAGACTAATATTATAGTACAGAATAGTCGACAACAAAATAAACAAACACATAACTACAGATGGCCAGAATAACAGAAGGATGTGCTCTTTCCAGAATAAATCCTACAATAATATCCAGAGATAGAAGCCATGCAAATACAAACACCATCATTAACTGTCCACAGAGCCAGATTAGCTACAAGAAACAAACAGGTAATTCAAAACAGGAAGCAAAAGTTAATCTTGACAAAATAAACTAAACTAAGCGGTTGTGGCGAATAACAAGAAAGAACTCAACTCCCGACTCAAACAGAAAGGGATCGACATCTGTAACAGAAATAACGGCTCAAACAGAAAGATAGTTCTTGAAGATTGTAAAGAAGTCTTAGATCTAGGATAATAAAGAAAGTAAAGAGGAACAAACAGAGGAAATCAATCCTTCAGAAAGAACTTATCTTCTTCGGCCTCTTCTTCCTCTCCTTCCTCTTTTCCTTCTTCTGACAGACCTTTTCTCTGGTTTCCCTCGTCGGAATCTGCCGCTCATCTCCTATCGAAGAACCCTATGGTTCCTCCTCGCTCTCGGTCCCTCTCCCCCTCCTTCTCTCTGGAGTGATTCGACGACTCGAACTGTCGAAGGAAACAAAACAAAAGAAAGGGTTAAAGCGAGCTTCCCCTAGAAGCTTCATCACACGACCAAGAACAGCTGAGTCAGCCAATTCGAAGGTTCAAATTCATTCCAAGGAGCACAGATCACGGCAAGAGATCGAACTGTGCAGAAAGGCATGCGTGGATTCCATTATCGTAAGAAAGGAGATCAAGAACCGCACAATCAAAGCACAGATCCAAGGGCAGAAAAGAGAACAATACAAATCAGACGGTTCAAGGCATAGCTCAAAAGAGAGACAATCCAAGTGCTAGATCCAAAGGCCAAGAGAAAAAAGGCGCAAACGGTTCAGAAGGCACCCGATAATCTCCCCTGATTATCACTTAACTCAGCCGGGTTCATTCCACTCAGAGTGAGTCAACTCACTGAACCAGACCCTATCAAATTCCCTCCACTCTTCCTCCTATCGACTATCAGTGATGGCAGAGATGGCAGAGGACGATGTACGTCTTGAAGTGGAGGCTGTGCAGGCCGTCTATGGAGATGATTGCCATCTAATTTGTGACTTGCCGCCGCATCTCAACATCCATATCAAGTGGGATACAGTCGACGACACTTCAAAGCAATTTGTAGAAGCGACTGTTGGAATAAAAGCAAGTACCAAGTACCCTGAGGAACCTCCTCACATATGTATTTCTCAAATGAAAGGAATGGATGGTGATCGTCAAGCTAATTTGATTATTAGCATATAAAAAAGGGGGGAGAAATTGTCTTCATTCCCAATGCTTGTAGCACTTTGTGAGGAAGCGGTGGATCTTCTTACAAATTTGAACCATCCTAAAGGAGATTGTCCATTGTGTTTATACCCTTTGGTTTCATATGATAAATCCGATACTTCTTTGCCCTTTATGAAGTTGACTGCTTCCACAGTGAATGCATGATACATTTGAAATGGAACTAAGAGAAAAAAGAAACCTAAGAAATAAACAAGACATCGAAAATTGATCCTTCATCGGTTGAAGTCCAAAGAGATGATGCCTCTCCAACTCAAGTGTTTCATGATAGCATGAATGAATGACAGGAAATTGTCATCGGTTATGTAAGGTGTTTGATACAAAGGATATTGAACATGTTCTTGAATATCTTGCGACAAACTCATCTATCATAGTTTGAAAGCCTCGCCATGATCGTTAGGGCATGACGAGATGAAAATAGGCTATGGTGTCGCAAGACACCGCTCGCTATACTCATTAAGGCGTACAGAGAAAGTTAAAAAATTATTAGATGTCACTCCCCCTATGTCGAAATGCTGCAAAAATTTCATCAAAATCTAGGACTTAGAAAAAAGAGGAGGCTTAAATATATGAAAATTATATATATTTGCTACTTTCAGGTTTCAAGACCTCGCTAATGCCATTAGGGAGTAGTGGGTGCGAAGAGACGGTTGTGATATCGCAAGACACCTTTCATTACTCTCATTAGGGCATACCGGGTAGGCCAAAACAGTTCTGATGTAGCCCCCTATGCGGGGATGACGTCAAAATACTGCCAAAATTTCATCAAAATTTTGGGACTTACAAAATTATAAAAAGAGAAAGTAAAAGAAATAATCAAAGAGTTTAAATAGAATTAAATAAAAGATTTAAATTAAAACTTTGGTTATAACAAGCTAAAATATTAAGTTATAAATGCATAAAATAAACACGAGTGCTCATATAAATTTTGAAAAGAGGACCTATAGGAATAAAACTAAATGGTCATTTGAGTAATCCCATTTAACATTAAGTGAAACCAAAATATTTCAATTGAATATTGCCTGAAATAACAAATGATTGGTAATGAATTTAAACCCAATTTTGAATAAGAAAATGGAACTTGATGTGAAGTTAAGGATAAATTCATGTTGGATTTGGACTCTTCTTATGTGAATAAAGCTTCTCTTTGAAAATTTAAAGTGTTAAATTCATGAACAAGTAATCAATATGAACAATATTAATTGAGCATTTGAACGATCGCATTTGATGTCAAATGAAGTAAGGATTTCAATTGGATATCAAATGACCAATAATTGGCGGTAAATCCAAATGTTCAATTTCAAATTGAAAATAAAGGTGCGTAAGTAATTTGGTAGCTTTCTTATAAGCACAAATTCAATTAGGTAACTCATGATCATTCATGAATGTAGCCTTGAAAAGGTTCATTTAGACCTTGCGCTTGAAGTCGGTTTTGAAGCACAAGAGATTGGTTGAGTGCTACTTTTAAGCTAAAGTAAAAATTAAATAAATTCATAAGAGGTTTTCACTTTAACTAAATGGCATATTAGCAAGTATAGGCAAGACCCCTTAATGAATAATTAGCTTGTATTCAAAATAAGCTTGAATTCAAATAAACTTGCATAAAGTGTGCATAATAAGCTATCTGTGCAAAAATAAATAGTTGAATATGATGAGTTGATAAATATTTAAAAGATTGTTAATGATCGCAAGCTAAATGATCATTGATACTTGAAGAATGCAATGAATAAATTAAATATAAGCAAAGTTGCAGTATTTTGAATCAAAATGTGAAACACCTTCAACGCCACAAGATATGCAATTCTTTGTACAAGCAAACAGAAGACGTTGGCTTAAATCCTAAATAGACTTCAAATGTATTAATTTTGCATAAATTATCAATCCAACTATCACTCAATTCAAGTGCTTCAAAATTTGTGCAATCATTTAAAAGAAATGAATTCTTGTACGAAATATAAAGCTATCTTCAATTAAATTTGAGCTTTCAAAAAATTTGTACAAGTATTCTACTAACCTGTATGGGCTTTGACACTATGATGAATGCTTAAATTTAGTGTCTAACGATGCTACGCGGGTTGCTTCTCGGTTTGGTCTTAAGACCAGGTCTGGGTCAACAAAACCAAAAAAATCTAATTATTATAAGAATTTTGACTTATTAAAATATCTTAGAAGCTAATTTTGTCATATGATAGTAGATCTGATCCTCTATTATTAAACTAATAGAGTTGATAGGATCTGAAATAATAAATTAAATGATCAAGCAAACTCATATACCCCGATGATGGTTGTGTTGAATGGTGATTTCAACTGAAGGGGATACTTGCCATCAAATTGCTCTTGCAAGTTCAAATCAAATTAATCTAAATTAATTATTAATATAAATGTAAAATTAAATAAAGCACTAAACTCTAAATGGTTAAATAAAATTCAATCTTTAAAAACTTAAAGCAAAATCTTACACATCCACCTTCCCAACAGTTTGTTAAAGGTGAAAAATTAAGAGAACTCTACCTCACAAAGGAGCTAAAGTCAAATCAAGTGTTCTACTATGTTCACTCTAAATTAATCTCACACCAGTAAGGATGTGGTCCGTGTCCTCTGACTATGTGGCTTGGCTAGTAGGCTCCACATATGATGTAGTTACGACAAGAGTCCTTTGATCGGGTGGTTGCTGCCAAATGGAACCATTATATTACGATCATGACTATAGCCCATTTGCTCCCCAATGACTCTGCCCTTTGAGTTATGAATCATAGGGTACACCTGGTAATGACAAAAGCCCTCTGTCAGTTAAGGTAGACTTAAGCCTATCTCCTTAGATAAACACCACCCCAGGTTTACAAGAATTTCTTGGACGACATGACCCATGTGTTGCTGTTAAGGATCTATCGGTTAGGTTAGATCGACTACCTCCTCTAACTAAGTAGATTAGGGACCACGACAGCCCAAGATGATGGAACTATGGGATCTAGATCGGGCATGTCATCGCTCCCCCAACCATCCGCTTTAAGCTAATAATTATGAATTTCATAAATTCTAAATTTTAAAACTCTACATGCTGCTACTATTCGCTATGCATTGCTTATCTAATGACTAGTCTTAATCAAAGTTTTCTCAACATTGAGAGGGTAATTAACTTGGTGCTTATGCCTATAAGAAACCAGAACCGATCTAAAGTCCTCGCAAAATGAGGATGAAATCTCAAGTGTCTTATATACTATTTCATATGCCTTAAAAAAATTACGACACTTTAAATCATACTCTCTTCAATTGTGAGAGGTGGTGAATTTTGGAGCCCATAGATTTCTGACTCTGGTTATCAAATTCTCTTTCAATCTTTGGCTAGTCATATATATGTTATAGTAGCAAAATAATATTTGAAAATTTAAAATAAACAAAAATGGTGTTATAAAGGTGTAATAAATTCATATTATTAATAATGGATCTACAAAGTACTCTTTTTACTATTTAGCTAGGGCATGGTGCAAATATCTGCTTAGCTAACGTCATCATCAACACAAGAGATGTTGGAGCTACCACTCAATTTGGTAGCATGAATTTCCCAGCTATCATAGCTGTAACTTCTGAAATACCCACCCATGGTGCAGTCATCCGAGGCCATGCTGGAAGGCCTCAGTTTACTAAAGCTCCTACTCGTCATGCTCTCCAACCAATTCAGTAATCAACCACTATTATGGAGTTATCTTGATAGAGAGCTTCAGTTTTTGAAAGATTGGGTCAATCTAAAGCCCTTATAATGAAAAAAAACCATCACTGGCAAAAAGTTTTAGTCATATTTGTGAATACAACCACTCTACCAGTTGAACTTTTCGCACTAGGAAGGCATGATGTTGAAGCTTCTTCTTTTAGAGGAAAACTGAGTAGAAGGCAAAGAAGGAGAAGAAATGATGAACTGTAAGCTCAATAGTCGCTGCCTGAATCACTAACCATGTGACTGACTTAATGTCAGAAGCGAGTGTTCCCATTCACAACAACTTTAAAAATCTTAAGTGGGTGAAAAAGAATAGCTCTACTGGTTATATAAAGCAATCATTCTCAGGGCAACAACACCAAGCTATAACTCCACAAAGGAGGCATCAGACTCCTCAGAGTGCACATGGTGTTGAAAGTTTTCAAGAAAAAGGGTCTTATGAAGAAAAAGTATCATTGCATGATTATTAAAGAAAATGAGAAAGCTTCAATAAAAAGGCTACTCTCAGTGGGTAATGCTCAAGATCATCCTAAGCAATTCCTACATGGTGAACATTAGGTCGTGACACCTGAATCACATATTCAGGAATCTACTACCAAAAGGTGTTGGTAGAAAGAAAAACAAATGTGGAGGCCGAAGCCTCGAGAAGAAGTAGAAATGTAATAACTTCTTCACATAGAAGCAAGTAGACTTAGAGACTATGGAGAAAGAGAAATGTTGAACTGCGCCCTCAATAGCCATTGTTTAAATAGAAAATTGTACAACTAGCTGTGGAACCATAAGTGAGTGTTCCAACCCATAACAGGTTTGACAGCCTAAGATGGGTAAACTGGAATAGCACTACTGGTCAAATCAAACAGTACTTCTAGACCCAACAACGACAAGTTCTAACTTCTCTAATGAGGAAACTTGAAACTGCATATGCAAGAGTGCATCAGGTTCTTAAAGTTGCTAATGAGAAATGACTGATGAAAAGAAAATGTCAAAGTCCTGTCATCAGGGAGGCTAAAGTTGCTCCTCCAAGGATACATCCTCATTCAACCCCGGCAAGATGTCAACAAATTCAAGTCCTGAATGGTGAGCATCGAGGCGTGACACTTGGACCACAGGTCTAAGAATTCGCCATTGAAAGGTCTCGACTTATAGGTAAGCAAATTTGGAGGCCAAAATCTCGAAGTGGAACTGCCTTAAAGAAAGACAATGATATGACATATACTATACTCTACAAATCATTCCTTATGCTAGTGTTTGGAATCAAGGCGTCTTGCCACTTGAAGTTGAACTACCTTCACTTGAGTATCCATTCAATACAATCATACTCAAGATGAGAATGCCCATCTACGGATGGAAGAGCTTAACATGCTTGATAAAGTTAAGCTCTAAGTTCAGCAAAATTTAGAAGTCTATCGAGCTAGGATGTCCAAAGCATTCGATCATACAGTGTGACCTCAAACATTCCAAAAAGGGGAATTGGTCTTGGTGTTGAGAAGACCAATTATTCATAATAAAAAATTTAGTGGAAAATTTGAGCCTAATTGGGAGGGCCTTTTTTATCATTGAAAAAGTGTATGAAGGAGGGGCATACCAACTCATTAACTTAAAGGGTGAAAGACTAATGCCACTAATTAATGGTCGATATCTAAAAAATATTATTATACATGATAAATACATTCTCAAGGTACAGAGATCCCTATGCAAGATAGGGCATTTTTTAGTATATTTATTTAGGTTGACATCGTGCTTCGTGCTGAGATCCCTAAATAAATGTACTTACTCAAGATGAAGAAAATTTTATGTGAAAATTCTCCTATTACATAGGGGGCATTTTTAGATTTCTATACATAGATGAAATCTATGTTACATGTTAAGACCCTCTTAAGATCAAATGTATCAACTCATACATTGATTTATTTTTGTGGTGCTTATTTTTGAGTTTTATGCTTTGTATGTATATGTGAGGGGACACCATGCAGATTCGCAGATGTACTTATTAGGGTGATCAGTTATGATATTAAGGAATAGTGTACTATCTCGAGAGATAAAAGTCACTACACTATAATGGACCTAATCACCTAATAAGGACTCCTAAGGCATGATGGGTTTACGAGCATACTATAGATTTTTCCCTTACTTTACATGGAAAAATAAAACAGGGCTTATATAAAATGGGTTTGTTAAGTTTCCTATGGAGGAAAGCCTCCAAAGTTAATTACATCTTAAAGAGAATGAATCCCTTAAGAATACTCTCGATTAAAGTAGGCAATTATTTTCTCCAAAGAATTCAAAGATAAGACTATCAAAGGATTAGTTGTATTTTTGAAAATTAAGTGAGCAAGATGAAAAGAGAAGAGTTCTTATTGAAATAAAGAGAGATGAGTAGGGATTGCTCATGATACTAGGAAGCCTAGTGAGCAGTCCAATCTATCCTATGGTTGGGCTTTATATATTTGAAATTGAGGAGATTTATTTATTTGAGTTGAATTTTTATTAAAAATATAGGACTTATAATTCCATAATACAAGATTGTTGATATGCCTAAGAGGTGAGGATTTATGCTTGTAGCCTATAAAGGGAAACAACAACCTCAGATCCTAAATCTAGGGAGCTTTGGCGAGGGCCAAAACATGACCTAAATCTAAGGCGAAAGTGGGTATATGATTTACCTCCATAAGAGAGAGTAAACCACCCAACTGCTGAGCTTATTATCGTCTAGAGTGGCAGCTAACTAACTCATCCTACGCTTTAAATCCATTTTGGCAAGTCATATGCTTTGTAAGATGGTTAGTATGTTATTTACTTAGAATAGAAACTAAGTCCTTAAACTCACTCCCTAATAGACTAGATCATGAAGGGCATGAGTAATGAATTAATCTAATACAATTTTATCAAGTTTTATTTGATTTTTGGACTTTTTAATTTGACACAGGCTATAGGATTTTATATGCCTAAATGCATGAAAAATTGATTATGGGCTAAATCAAAAGAGAAAGAGGTGTCTTTGCATCAAAGGCTCTTATAGGTTAAGCCTTTATTCTCTAGCACAAATGGAAGCTCTCTCTTAGCAAGAGTGAAAGAATATGACATGCATGATATTATACATTCAATCATTTAGCTAAGGGGTTGCGAAAAATTTTATTATCTTGATTTAATTCTTAGGCTTTTATGTAAGGTTATGAATTATTTGAAAATTTTAGTTATGAGTTATTAATGGGATATAAAATTTATTTTTATCCTAGGAGCCTAATCACATCCAATCCACACAATAATCACCAATCATAAAGAAACTATGAAAAGGCATGTTATTGTTAATGCATAAGCTAAACAAAATATCGAATAATTTTATAAAGCTAGCACAAAAGAATAAAAGGCCGTTGTGGTCGGGTACCACCGTATAACCCGAAAAGAAATATGGGTAGCCGAGCTCTACCCTTATACATCCCGATATAATGAAAGATAATTACAATTATGAAATAATAAATGTGATGGGCGTCTTCGTTCTTCATCCTCCATTCTTCACTCTTCATCATTCATTTCTACAGTTTTTTATTCACTCTATTTCTTTCTTTCTTTTGGCTTGATTGAGATGTAACTTGCTCCAAAGGCATCACATGGTGTATAAGACTTGGTCTTATAACCAATGTTCATCATTAATCCCCATAACACTTATCTTAATCCTAATGCAAAAATTACATTAAAAAGAAGAAAAGTAAATCTAGTTGCACCTGTAAAATAAATGTTAGCTAAACACACCATACAACCTATGCAAATGTAGGAAGAATTTGGACTTAGCACCCCATACATGGGTAACAAAGTCCACCTGTCCTAACTTGGGCTATGTTCAGGGGCTAAGAAACCTGCACAGTAAAATGCATTTATATTTTTATTACAGCAGCCCCTTGAGCACAACCCCCTACATAAAACATGATTAGGCTAATATCAGCCTAACATTTAGGCTACGCACATACACCCTAGCATCCAGTCTAAAATAATACATCACAAAACTAAACATTCATCAAACCATGCATCGCCCTAACATAAAGCTAGAAATGGTGACTTAGCTTAATGTGCATATGTTAGAGCTTGTGTGGTATATCCTAACTAGGCTTTAGAGTTATGACTTGTTGAGTCTGAGAGATTTAATTTATGAAGGGTTGATTTCTCTTTAAGTGGTTTAGTTAATTTGGAGATTTTACTTAGTGTTTTTTTTTGTTTCATGTAGCCTACACTTAGCAACTAAGTGTTATAAAGAGAAGAAAGAGAGAGAGTCTCTCTTTTATCCCTAACTTAAGTCATTTCTAAGGTAAATTAGTTAATGAATTTTCATTAATGAATGGTTTATTATGTGTTTTAATTAACCTTAAGTTTAGATTCATTCTAAATAGCCCTATTAAATAGGAAAGACATCTTATGATTAATTAGGATGGATTAATATCACATATCACACACTCTTTCATTTCTTTCCATCATTTATACCATGCATATGAATAATCTTAAGCATACATAAACATGTAATGTAAATCTTAGCACACTTTGATGATGATGAAGTGTATTTGGAAATTTAAATATTTCATTTGTTGATTGAATTATGAATGCATGTCTTTGTTATGTAAAAAAGAGGATCTTTCATCCATTAGTAAATACACATTCACATGTATAAAAGTTTTAAGTACGATGATATTATTTTCTACACCAAAAGGTACAAGACCTACTTAGGCTACTTAAAGCCTCGCAACCCTGGGATGTCCAGACTAATATACCACTTTTCTTAGATACATATGTATGGATAACTATAAGGATAGGAAAATCCATGCAAAAGCTATATTTTATTTATTTAGTTTTTGATTCTTTATTCATTAACCACATCATACATGCATATGTATGAGAGATTTAAGTCAGTACGGTGCCATTATTTTCTACACTAGGGGTGTAAGGTACAAGACCTACTTAGGGCTACTTAAAGCATCGTAGCTCTGAGATGTTCAGACTATTATATCACTTTTCTCAAATACATATGAGTGTACAAAAAGAACCAAATGGATAAAGAATCATGCAAGAAATTATGTTTGATTTGGTTGTATGATTTACATGTATAATATGAAATCCTTCCTAAGTCTTAACATGGAGATGCATAGGAATAGATTTAGACAAGTGTTGTATTCTTTTCAAATGAACTATACACTTGCAAATCTTATGTGAATCCATGTTAATAGAAGGAAAGAGAACTTCATAGTACACATCTTATAATATCATTACATGCAAGCTTATAAATATTTGTAAGTAGCATTACTTCATTTATAATAATTGATTTATAGGTTTTAAAAGTAGTTTTTGGTTTAATGTGATAATAGCCACTCTTATTCTTAATTTAAGTCAACACATGCAATCTCACAAAAAAGAAAACAATTTATTTAATTAATTTTTAAAATAAATGAATGCATGATTTCATATGACAGATAATATTTAGCATGATTAGAAAGAAATAAAGGAATGTAAACACATGATTTCATTCACTCTACTTAATTCATAAGGACAATCATATTAAATAAGGCTATTTAAGATGAACCAAACTTCTTTAAAGGCATTTTTGTCATTGAATTTGATTTGATTTAGGAAATATGAGAGAGGTTTGCTAATCCTAACCAATTTCCCCATGTGTGAATTAGCTTGGTTTAATTAAGAATATTTAAGTTGATTTTATGTTTTGATTAGGTTCATGTATGAATTAAATGAATTAATTATCCCTTACCTACATCACCTTAAGTTAATTAACTAATTAATAATAAGCTAATATGATATGCAACCATATGAAAAGTAAATTTACAATGCTCCTAAGAAATGAAAGGAGCCTAATGCAATTGGCTTATGATTAATAGTTAATTAAGCTTAAGGGATCTCACTTAATTACTTTTATGCTTTTCTCACATATGTGAGCCAATCATAATTTCATTATATCTCACGTTGGATTAATGAGCAACCAAGGAGCTACCCATGATCAATTAAAGGTTGCTTAGGTCACATGGTTTGATGGATAATTCCCTTGGTGGGGTCCACTTGGTTTTTAGGCTGATTTGGAAATGAAATGGGACATGCTTGGGTCGGGTTTGGCTAAGTCCTAGGGTCTCATAAGTTGGTTTGGAGGGATTTGGCTTCATTTGGTCAAATGGATTCCATTTAGGTTAGGTTGGGTTGGGTTGACCAATTGGTCAAATTGGATCAAACCAAGGCATGGGTTAGGTTCATATGATGATTTCGGATGTTTTGCTTCAATTAACTTAGATTGGTTTGGATTAAGTTTGAATTTGACTCATTTGGATTCAAAAAGGTCAAATTGGTCAAGTTGACTAAATTGACCAATTTAGGTTGGGTTAGGAGTTGAGTCAAGTTCAAATGGTTGCTTAAAAATGATTGTAGGCTTTGGTTTCATTTAATTTGGAATTAATTTGAATTTTGGTCACTTTGACCTTTTAGGTCAATTTGGTGTAGGTTGGGTCAAGTTGACCAATTGGTCAACTTGGACACAATAATGGCTTTGGTTAAGTTCAACAAGTAATTTGGAATGAACTTGAGCCATTGGTTACAATAAATTTGGATTAAATCATGATTTGACCCATTTTGGATTTTTAGGCTAATTTGGGGCAACTTAGGTCAAGTGGCTAATTAGGCTTGGTTTGGCTCAATTGATAGCTTGGTCATGTTCAATCATTGATTATGAATGGGTTTGGGCCAATGGTTTCAATCAATTTGGTATATGATGAATTTTGGCTAGTTTGGGTTTCATTAGGGTGTTGACTTGGTGAAAGGCTAGGTTTGACTTGATTTGACCCAATTCAAGGTGGTTGATCACCCCATGATGATTGTTGATCATGATTGAGGTTTAGATGAGCTTAGTTCAGTCTAATTTGGGTTGGATTAAAACTTGGCTCAAAAAGATCCTTTAGGTCACTTTGGGCCAAGTGAGCCTAAATGTGTCAATTCGCTTAATCAAGGTTTGATTCAAGTTTGGTTGAACCCACATATAAATTTAGGATTGAAATATGAATCTAATTGCAATTGGTTTGGAGCCAAATGAGTTTTGGTTCATATAACAATTTTTTAAGTTATAAGGGTTAGCATGGGCTTGATTTTGACTTTTTGGTTTGATAATGGTGGTTTTGTTTATATTTGGATCCATGATTGAAGAATGATTGAATCAGAAATCCATGAGTTTTGAGTTGATTTGGGTTTCATTTAGCCAAGTTCAAAAGTTTGGCTAAAGGGTTATTAGAGAACTTGATTTGAGTTTAGTTTTGTCGTTTGAATTTATATTTCATTTATATTTGTAAATATAAATGAAGATATAAATGGTCATGAAAATCACTTGAGTTTGGAGTGATTTGGAAGAAAAAGATTAAACTTAGGGATGTAGGTTGAAAGGGCTAACTTGGATTTTTTTTATTTGGTTTGATTTATTTTTGGTTATTGGAGGGTGGGTCTCATTTATATTTATGAGTATAAATGAAGGAATGATTGATTTATAGAGAAATCAATCATGTTTAAGTTGATTTGGATCAAGATTTGATTAGGATTATGAAGATAGGTCCATATGGCTTAAGAAGGGTCTTGATTTAGTTTAATTTGTTTTGATTTGATTAGAAAGGTTTGAATTTGGATTTCATTTATGTTTGTGAACATAAATGAATGAATGATTGATTTATAAAAAAATCAACCAAGTTTGAGTGGGTTTGAAGGAGTTTTGGCTAAGCACTTTAAGGTAGTTCATATGGCTTAAGAAGAGATTTTGGAATTTGTAGTTAATCATGGGTTTCAATCATTTAGAGTTTGGAATTGATTTATGATTGGAATTTGATTTGAGATTGAATTTGAGAATTGAGAAAATCAATTTGATTGGGGTTGATTTGGATTTGGTTAAGGCTAAGTCCATAAAGATAAAATCATAGGACCTAGGAAGGGATTTTGAGTTTGAATTTGGTGATGGATTTCAATCATTGGATAGTTGGATTTGATTTTAGAATTTGAATTTGAGGTTTGGTTTGAAAGATGAAAGTAAGGATTGGGTTTGGGCTATAGAGTAGGTAAGTCTCTCCAAAATTCCTAAGGCACAACCTATCCCTATGGCTAACTCTTCTAAGTCTCTAGGGTTAGGTTAAGTGTTCACCTAATCACTAAGTGTCTTAAGACCAAGGAACTCTTAGTATCTATAAGAGTCTTAAATCTGATGAGGAAGTTGAGAGCTCACTCCAAAAAAGTGAGGTCAACAAAGGGCTCAATAGGTGATGTGGGACAAGGCACATCGCGCGCATTGATCGAGACGATCAACAACGTCCGAAGGATCGCAAGCACTAATAGAAATGATCTACTCCTAAATCCATGGTATAGAAAGAATCAAGATCTTAGTGCAATGCAACTCCACTCATGCTAATGGCATAAGGGAGGAAGAAGGGATCCACCAAGGGATCTAGCATGTGAGCCTTCCACTAGGGAAGCAGGTTTAAGTTATTCACTAGGGACAAGAAGTTTGGATTTGGATGCAAGATATGATTTGGGTAGAGTATCTGCTGGGGATAGATGTATGAACCTTCCACTAGGGAAACAGGTTCAAGTTATCCACTAGGGATAAGGATGGTTTGGATTTCTTTTGAGAGTGCACTCACTGGGGAATGTAAGTTTGAATTTGATTTAATTAACTCCACTGGGGAAGTCGGGATGATTGATGTATCACTGGGGAGAAATTGATTGATTATTTATTTAAGTTTTGGATTTTAAGATGGACCCTACCGGTTTGAATCACACTGAGAAGGGGCTATGTCGGCCTAGGCCTATCTCAAATTTACCAATCCAAAGGAGTAGTTTACTGGCCACATGGTAGAACTATCCGACCTAAGTGGTTGCCTTTCGGTGTACAATAACTGTGTTAGGGAGAAAGCATACTAGACTGACATCTTCAAAAGCAAGGAACAACCGCTGGGGTGATCTGTTGGATACAACAAATCGACCCAGCCTAGGGAGACTATTGAATGAACGCCTCTAGGGGACTTACATCAACTTGAAAGTACTCAAGATAATGTCATTTGATTGAATTTCATTTATTTTAATTTGATGGATCCTCTCAATTTGCGATGGATCCACTAAGAAGAGGCTAATATCAGCCTAGACCTGCCTTAGATTTACAAATCCAAAGGGATAGTCTACCGGTTGTGGGTTAGAACTAACCAAACAAAAGGGTGCCTTTCAGTTTGCAATGGTCAAGTTAGGAAGAAAGTGTGGGGACTCACATCTTCCTAAAGAAAGAACCACTAGAGTGATCAGTTGCTTGTGTAATAAATCAGACTTGACCTAGGGCCGCATGTCAGTCTACAATGATCGTGCTGAAAAGAATGCGTAATAGACTTATATCTTTCAAAGCAAAGATGACCGTCGAGGTAACTTGTTGGTGGCATAACAAAATGAACCTGACCTAAGGGCGACTACTGAGAGAGTGCTAACCCGGGCACTTATCTTAACTCAAAGTAGTCAGGAAATTCCTATAGAGAGTTTTGCTAGCACTGCCCTAATGATAGAATGCATGCTCGGGAAAGGGGCCACTAGGGGCTTGAATTCCTAATCCACAAGCAAAGATATATTTTATTTATTTTACATTTGCATGGACCCTATTGGTTTGCGAGGGACCACACTAAGAAGGAGCTCATATCAACCTAGTCCTATCTCAGACTTACTGGACCAAGGGAGAATCTGCGCATCCGCTGAACAAGTTCTCCAACCAAAGGAATGATTACTAAGAAAGGGAGACTATCTAATCCAAAAGTAACCCAGATAGTGTCTAAATGGGTCGCTAAGGACATGATCCAAATAGAGTGCTCATAGGGGAGGTGCTGCTGGGGGCATTATCCAAAACCCTATAAAAGAAAGCCTATAGGTATTCGATGGCCAACTCAAGGAGAAAGTGTGGGACTCACATCTGCCAAGAGTGGTGTATCCACTGAGTGGGTCACCATCAGTATGAAAATAACCAACCAACCTAAGCTACCGTCGGTTTGCAGTAATTAGTTTAGAAAGAAGGAGTGTAGACTTACATCTCTTCAAAGCAAAAGCGATCGCCCGGGATAGTCTATCTTCAGCTCGACAGGGGCTATTCAACCTAGGATGACTACTAAGTGAGGAGTCCTGTGTAAGGACTAAACCCAAGCTTGAAGTAGTAAGGAGAAAAGTATCCTCTGCGGGACTTATGCTAAACCTTAAAAATACTCGACCTAGTCAGTGCATGATGGCTAGTTCAAGAAGAAAGCATGTAGGCTTACATCCTCTTGAAAGAAGTCAACATGGGATAGCTTACTGACTGCACAGTAAGACCTACCAAACTAACAAGGTGCTCATTTGTTTATAGTGGTCAAGTCAAGAAGAAAGCATGGGGAGTCATATCTGCCAAACAGATGACCATTAGGGTGACATACTAGCGACCTAGAGCAGCTAATGAGTGAGTGCCATAGAGGGCTTGCTCCCACATCAAAGTAGCTTGAGACAAAAGATATGTGTTTGTTTATATTGTGAAAGAAGGAATTGGATGCCGTTTGGGTTCTCTTACACCTATCCTAGACATGTATGAACGTTAGTCCACTAAGAAAGGATTTTGCTTGGGTTCTCTTACACCTAACATAGTTGTATTAGTCAAAATAGGATGCCTCTTGGGTTCTTTTACACCTATCCTGGTAGCACTAGAGGATTGAATGTGGTTTGTGTTGTGTTGTGGAGGGATAGGATGCCGCTTAGGTTCTCTTACACCTACCTTAAACACATCATGGTGGATTCCCAAGCAAAAGATGTTTCTAACACATAAGAGGTAGAATTTGAAATGAAAAGAAGTTTTATTGATGATTATTTTCAAGCAATATTTAATGGATAATATTTCTTTAGGTAGTGCCCATTGATTGGAAGCATAGGGTGCTCTCCCTTACAGTTTATGAGTTGATAAGATCCTCCTTGATAGGCCTTTTTTATGGTGAAAGGGCCTTCCCAAGTGGGTTCAAACTTGCCTCCCATCTTTTGATGGGCAAAAATTGGTCTCCTTAGAACTAAAAAAAGATCTCCTACTTGAAAAGCTCTAGGACGGACCAACTTGTTGCAAGCTTGAATCATTTTGGCTTTATACAACTTGAGGTTCTGGCATGCTCTGAGGCATCTCTCCTCCAAACCTTTGAGCTCTTCTAATCGTAGATTGGCATTTTGCTTTGTAGTAATCTTGATACCCATAGCTATCCTTAGTGTTAGAAGTTTGACTTCTAATGGTAGAATGGCTTTGGACCCATGCACTAAGAAAAAGGGGTAGAATGAGTTGGAGTTCTATATGTGGTGTCGTATGCCCACAAGGCTTCAACCAACTACTCGTGCCACTATCGCTTATCGTCGTCAAGTGTCTTCTTCAATATTTGGATGAGAGTTTTGTTGAACACTTCTACTAGACCATTAGCCCTTGGGTAGTAGATGGTGGAATACCTCCAATCTATGCTATGTCTATGGGCAGAGCTGTTGATTTTGGTGCTCTTGAATGTAGTACCATTATCAAATATAATTCATCGAGGCACCCCAAACCTATATATGATATGGTTCCTGAAAAACTAAAGTACATGCTGAGTTGTGACCTCTCTAAGTGGGATTGCCTCCGCCCACTTGAAAAAGTATTCGGAGGTAGCTAGAATGAACTAGTGACCCTTGGAAGATGGAGGATCGATTAGACCCACTATATCAATGCCTCAACACTAAAATGGCCACAAGACCAATGTAGGATGTATAATGCTAGGTGGTTGATGCAGGACCACACTGTGCACCTAACATTGGTGGCACCTCCTAGTTACATCCATGCAGTATGTAATCATCGTGGGCTAGTAGTATCTTAGTCTTTTGATCTTGGCTTTCATCTTTAGACGGGTGAAAGCATAAGTGTGAATGTACCTCAATCATAATCTTATGAGCTTCGTGTTTGGTTAATAACGTAACCACATATGATGGAAAGACAGCCGATATAAGGTGCCATCCACGAGAACATAGGAGAGAAAGCTCTCTATTTCACCTGATGGGCTAATGACTTCTCTTGAGGTAATTTGCCTGTGTTTAGGTAATTAATGAATGGTTGCCTCCAATCTGACTCATTGTTCTCTTTAGCAATGGCAACCACCCCTTCAAGAGAGAGCCTCTTGATGAGTTCAGCATCAATAAGGGATAAGACTTGTCTGTTTTTGACCCTTATTAAATTGTACTCATCCTCTGGGCATTCTAACTCCTTGGAAAGCTTGGCCAATGCATCTGCTACAACATTATCTCCTCGAGGAATCTTATAGATAGTGACCTTTGGGATATGAGCCAATAACTCCATAGTGTACTTGTGGTATTAATAGAGCTTAGGTTTTAGAACTTTTTAGGACCCATCAATTTGGTTGATGATGAGCTAAGAATCCTCAAAGATGTTGATGCTCTAGATGCATAATGTAATGACTAACTCCAGATCGGCAATCAGAGCCTCATATTCATCTTCGTTGTTGGTGCATAGATTGAATAGATGATATGAGAATCTCATCACATCACGGTCCAGAGTTAGGAGGATTATTCATACCCCTGCCTTCCCTGGAAGAGTAGATCGTGATTCTTCTCCTTTTTGAGAGGAAACTGCACCATCAAAATATATCTCCCAATGGCGAATGCTAGTGTCCCCTAAGTTCATGATTTGTTTGTCGAGGAGGTCATCACTATGTAGAGAATCAACAGGAAGTGGGTGTACTGCTAAGAAATCTGCTAGTGCCTATTCTTTCATAGCATGGAGGGGTATGAATGTGATGTCAAACTGTGATAAAATTATGGACCATCATGCCAACCATCCAGATAATGTTGGCCATGTCATGAGATATTACAGTGGATTGATTCTAGAGATCAGATTCACCTTATGGGAAAGCATGTAATGATATAGCTTTTCGGATGGAAAGATTAAAGTTAGGCAATACTTCTCAATAGGTGGGTAGTTTGCCTTTGCAGGAATTAGATGACAATTGAAGTAGTAGAGAGCATTTTCTTTCTCTTCATCATCGGTTTGATCCAACAAAGAGCCAAGGGATTCATCTAATGTAACCGTGTAGAGGATCAATGCCTTACCTGAGATAGGGGTTACTAGAACTTGCGATGTCATCAGGTAGTGCTTGATGTCTTCAAAGGCATACTAGCACTTATCATCCCACTTGAACTTGGCATCCTTTTTGACAAGTGCTGAGAATGGCTAGTATCTTCCTGATAAGTTGGATATGAAGCATCTTAGATATGCAACCCGCCTTGGAATGATCTGAGTTAGACTTGGGGATGGCATTTCTAAGATATCCTTAATCTTCTCGGGGTCAATCTCTACCGGTGTCAATAATAAATCAAGGAATTTCTCTAAATTTAATGCACACTTGGGATTCATTTTGAGGTTAAATTGTCTTAATCATTCGAAAACTACTCTCAAGTCAAAGAGGTGGTCTTCCTTTTCTTTGTTTTTAACTACTAGATCATCAACATAGCATTTAACTTGACGATGAATGAGTTTATTGAAGATCTGAGTTATGGCCCACTGGTATGCAACACTGACATTTTTAAGGCTGAAAGACATGACCTTATAACAACAGATTCCAATTGGGGTTTGAAAAGTAGTCTTTTATCCTTGGAGGGCCATCTTGATTTAGTTGTAGCCAGATGACCCATCCATAAAGGAGAATACTGCATGAGATGAGGCAATGTACACCATCAATTCTGGTATAGAAAGTGAAAATTAGACTTTAGGATATGCCTTGTTCATATCACTAAAATCGATGCATATGTGAATTTGACCATTCTTTTTCTTAATTGGGATGACATTGGCTAACTAGGTGAGATATTTTCTTCCTTGATAAAGGGCATTGATCAATTTCGTAAGTGACCAATTGTTCAATTATGCGCATCTAGGAGCTTGCTTGATAGGATTAGTTTGTATTAAATCTTTATATGAGTTATCCTCAAGTTCTACATCAACTTCCTAACTTGAGGATGATACTCCCAACAAGCACCTCTTCGGCCTCACATCTGTCGATGACTTTGAGACCTCCTTAACTTCCAAACCTTCAACTTTTTGGGAGGAAAGTGAGGTTAGAGCTAAAGTTTTCAAATGCTGTCTAACTATTCTACATAATGATTATTTGGATACATTCATGCTTTGCTTGGAGGCCTGGTCTTCACCATAATTGTCACCTCCAAAGAGACCCGAGAGGGGTTGGTCGATGCTAACCCATGAGACTCATCCTCAACTAGACTCTAAGTCATGTGGATAGTGGGTACTCATGAAGAACATAGCTCCTACCACACCAGAAGGTCTTCCACCTCTAGAACTACCTCGAATTTGCCTCTTCCTCTGGTGGGGTTGAGTCATCTTACCCATGTGATGGAGGAACAAACTGTGGGCATAATCTAACATCTGGCTCTACCTCTTCCTTGGCATCTAATTCGCATTTATACTTTCTTTTATTTACTTGTACTTTCTTTTCTTTACTCTTTTTCTTTTCTTTCTTTTTCTTTTCAATTTCTTTTCTTTTCTTTTTTTTTTTCTTTTGATTTTGAAACTTTTCCCAAGTTCACGAGAATAGACTTTTGATTTGGAGGAAGATAGATAGTAGATCTTCATCTCAAATCTCAACCTAACTCGAGAATGGTTTCAAGTATCCTTTGACATAATAATTTTACCTTCCCTCGAATTTGATGCACTAGTGCAAAGAGGATGGAATTGTATTATTTGCATGAATCCAAGGCCTACCGAGCAAAGCAGTGAAAGATGTATCTGAATCGATTATGTAGAGCTTGGGTTCTGTCTTCCAGTCATTTACCTCTAGTGGTAACACTATGGAGCCTAAATCCCTCTCGCCTTGTTTGTTGAATCCTCTAAATATCATCCGATCTCCTTGGAGTTCAGAGATGTCAATCCTTAAGTAGGTGAGGGTTTTCAGACTCATAATTTTCACTGATGCACCTTGATCAACTAACACCTTGGAGAGTTTGAATCTATCCATATCCACTGTGATGTAGAGGGGACAGTTATGCTCCGTTGTCCCCAAAAGAAGGTCTTCATTAGTGAATGTAACTCCTTGAGCTTCTTTTGAAAAATATGCCTCCTCTACAGTAGCAGTCAGTTGAGCTAAGCATATTTCTGAATCAAGGAGGGATTTGATCAATGACTCCCTCATCTCTTTAGATAAGATAAGGGCATCATATATGCTTAGTTTAGCTAGCAACTTTGTTAGGTGAGTGCTGACATTGTAGTCAACTCTGGGTTAGTCCTCCACAAGCATATCAATAGGTGGAGAATCATGTAGAGGGGCATCTAGTCTACTAGAACTAATGACTTGTTTGCCCTTATCTTGAGGTGCTACCCTCGGAGGTAGAACTTTGCCACTATGAAGGTTGACTTTAGTGACTTCATGAGATAGTTTAGTGGAAAGTTCTACCTACTCATCAGGTTCACCTATAGTTTCTCCTATAGGATCATCAGAGTCAAATGACTCTAAATCTATCTCAATGGATGAACCCGAGTGATTTAGAAATGGGTAGTCCATTTCAAAATTATAAAGGAGTGGATTGGAATTGTTATAATTATTAATACTTGGAGAGCTTTTACAGGAATAAAATCATCAAGATCATCAAAAGTGAAGAGAATCTAAGCAGAATTAGTCTTCTTCTTCATTAATTTCTTAGATTTGGATGAACGTACAAAATAAAAATCAAGTGAGCAGAGCGAGGGATTTGGCACCCCCCCTACACTGATATAGTACGACTGCTAGAAGAAGAACTAGTTGAAGGAACTATGGTTATAACTACAGAAGGAGTGCTGGACTCAATCAGTGGTTGCACTAATGTGCTATCCCGGGCAAGTGCAAGCTGCCGGTGGGCTTCTACCTCAAGTTGTCCTTAGCAACTTGCAAACCTTCTTTAGAGTTGGAGGTTTGAGTTGCTTCGTGCACGGGTAACTTTTGATCTTTAGAAATTATTTTCTTGGAGGTTTGAGATAGGGAAATATCCCAACCTATCTTAAGAAGATTGCATGTATATAGAGGGTTGTTCTAGTAAGTATTTCTTAGGGATGATAATGACACTTAGACTATTCTCAAACCCCCTTAAAGGTAAAGCAATCTTCCAAGATATGTCCAGTATGTAGTAGGGAAAAGTTTAGATCATGACACTTGCCCACATCTTCTAGCCTTCCTAGCTCGTAACTAAAATCAGCTTCTTTAAGAGGTTCTAAAGAACTTCTAACTACCTCCCTTTTGAATGAATAAGGTTTATTCAATTTATTGGAAAAAGTAGGTAAGTGATAGTTACTCGATGGTGGATAAGAATACTTTTGCTGATGATGTGAACGAAGATACTACTTAGTAGGTGGCAGTTGAGGCTACTGTGGCAAATGAGGTGGCTGATATGATGGCCGAGGCAGTGGCAAAGGAGGTGGTAGAGGAGGCTGCTAAGTTTGAGGCTGTCTGAACACAGTGGTTACTTCCCCTTATCAACTCGTGGCCCAGCTTTTCTTAAATGCCTTTTATGGTTTGGGCTTGGCTGATTGATCTTGGAAAGGTAACTGTTTGGTCTCTCCTTGTAGACTAACTGCCTTGTTGATTAATTTCTCAAATGCCTTAATGGTGAACCCTTTAAGAATGAAAGTGATCGGGCCATGAATATTCTTGAGTAGAATTTTAATGGCATGCTATTCAGATAACCATGGTTCACATTTTATACTTAAATTATGCCATCTAAGAATGCAATCAACAAGGGACTCACTGGGGTATTGTTGAGCTAGCGAGATGCCTGTTACCCTTTGAGCTCCCGGTAAATTTCTTAATAAAGAGCTAGTCCAACTCAGTAAATATCTTCACTAAAGCATTGAGTAGTTCAACATACCAATCAAATGTGATTCCTGTCAAGCTATTGATGAAGAGGCAAAATAAGAGTGCATCGCTGTCACTCGCATTGCAACTTTCGGCATTAAATGTGCTATGTGCTACCAGGGGTTCCCACCGCCATCAAAAATTTTGAAGGATGGAGGCACAAAGCCCTTAGGGTATTAGAAACCATCAAATTCCTCTAGGTAGGGTCAACTCTTTAGAATACATGAGCCACCTGCTTATGCCAATGCATCCCTCACCTATTGCTCCACCATGTATTTGATATCTTTTTCATGCGTGGAGGTGCTATCCACCACCTTTTTATGCAGAATATCACTATCTCCCTCTACAAGAATGCATCTAGGATGATCTAAAGTGTGTGTAAACTCTACTCTGTCGGCCACAACAGGAGAAGGTTGTGAAACCATAGCTGAATTCTATAATGCTGACACTATTATCATCAACTCTTAGATCTTCTTCCCCATTTGATTAATATGATCATCCCTCTGCCTAAGCTGGTGAAAGAGGTGCTGAGTCAAATGGATGGTGTCATCCTCTTCAACTATAATACCTTTCTGACTATGTTGATCTCTCTAAAGGGATCCCCTAGTATCGACCATATGAACTTCAGTCAAATCCTCAAGGAGATCATCCTTATATAGATAAAAGCTGACCTTTCCCTCCTCATAATCTGATCGATCACTCCCTAGAAGCTCTCTTTTCTGTAAATTATTGTGCTAAAATCTTATCTAGGAAATGATCTAACCATGCTGATACAAATCCCTTGAGAGGGGGGGTTACCGACAAGATGCACTGCCTTTGTCACTAGAGTCTTGGCTCTTGGAGGGTCATGATAGCTATAAGGATATGCTCGTGACTGCTCATGGGTGGAGTAGTGTCCCTAAGGAGATCCACTATCATGGGGACTGTAGAACTATCCCCTTCCTCTTCTACAGCTACTGCTGTCACTAGCTCTGATAGTGGTGTTGACTGTGGTGTGACCATGATCTTTGGGTTGCCACTCCTCCTTCCTTCAAGATTGAAGTGGGAGGTCGAGTAGGTGAACTTCGTCCTCAGTCGGTGGAGTAGATGAAGTGGGATCCTTTGGGCGTGGATCACCAAGGAGGCTTTCTTCTCCCCAGATACTGTCTTTTATGCCTTTATATAGGCACGGTGGATGGTGGGACTTGAGCTGATGGTGGGTGAGGTGGATCATTGTGGGTGGAGACAGCTACACCCTCGCCGGGGCTTTTCCCCATGGTGGTACTGTCGA